>VMOF01000220.1:7863188-8302826 GCA_011764245.1 Trialeurodes vaporariorum
AGGATAAAAAAGACGTTCCCGGGTTTTTTTCAAACCTTTGAGCGTGGCGGGTACCCACACTCTCTAAAAATCTAAAAAAACTTTGGGGAAAACCCTACGACACTTTCTCATTTTTTGATGTGTCATATACAGATTACATATGTATAACATGGCGGCTTGTGTAATTGGAAACAACGTTTTACTCCATTTTTCTATGTAAACAATCGATTCGATAGTGAAGCAGCGCTGTACCAGCAGGCGATTGTTTTACATTGAATCAAATGGAGAAAAAACGTTGTTGCCAATTGCAAAAGCCACCACTGATGTATATAATGCAGTAGCAAAAGTACGCAACATACCCATTCCCAAATAACCCCCACCGAACGTGACGTCACTAATTTTTTGGTTTTGGGTGGGGGGGGGGGCAAGGTTAGCGGGGGTCCTGTTGTCCACCCCCAGAAAATTTGAAAAATTGGGTTTATTCAGCAAAATTTCATACTGTTTATAAATTTTTACCCTAAATTACCGACGAGAATTACCAAATTATCTATCACAAAAAATCCAAAACCCTCTGGGTTTAAAAAAAAACCCCGGTCTAGTTTGAAAGAACAGTTCCTTCGGGATTGAAAAAAAAAAAAAAAAAAAAAAAAAAAAAAAAAAAAAAAAAAAAAAAAAAAAAAAAAAAAAATATCTATGATATGTCTGCGATAAATCTCAGGTTCTTTTTAAATCTTTTCAAGATTTCTTGTGACCACAGGTGTCATTTTGGGCTTTACATTGCGTTTTACCGTCCAAACATTGAAGATCAGTCGTGGGGGGGGGGGGGGGGTCTGTCAATTTTAATCGCTGAAATACGTTTGATACCCGATGCGATCAAGTCCCAAGTGCACACTCTTCCTACCACTTTAATCTAAGGCCCTTTAATAAGGGGGGGGGAACTTGAGCCGGCAATTTTTTTGCTCCTATTCCTTTGCTGATACCAGCGTGATCCACGGAGGAAATTTAAAACTGCGTATTCCCGATGCAATTTAAAGTAAATGTGGATTCAAGTGAATGCTAGTATGATCGTTGACCATATAACATTTTTCGGTTCACGAGAGAAGTAGGACCATTTACGGTATCAAAATGTTCATTTTTTTTTCAAGGTAATTAATTTTAAAAAAAATTTATAGTACTCGAGGATATTCATTGTACCATTTTGAGTCATAACCGTGATGTTTAAATGGTCCATAACCAATACATACTCCAGAAAAGCGTCACTCCGATATAGCCAACACCATACTACATGGAGAATGGTTGTGGACCAGTATGGCCCATTTATACTGCGGGGATAGCATATCCTCTTTTCATCAACGGTTTCGTATAGGTAAGCCATCTTACATTCGTTTTCTTTAAAGCCATAATATGTTACAGTTTTTAAAAATTGTAGAGTAGACTGGTAAAATCTTTGTCCCCCTTTTCCCATTTAATGAATTACGGGTCGACGATACGATGTAAAATTGAAAGGGGATAGACGAAGGAAGAAAAAAAATTGCCGGCTCAATTTTCCCCCCCCCCCCCATTTTTAAAAGGGGCACCTTAGATTAAAAGTAGGAAGAGTGTGCACTTGGGACTTGATCGCATCGGATATCAAACGTATTTCAGCGATTAATATTGACAGACCCCCCCCCCCCCCCACGACTGATCTTCAATTTTGGACGGTAAACGCAATGTAAAGCCCAAAATGACACCTGTGGTCACAAGAAATCTTGAAGAAAGATTAAACAGAACCTGAACTTGATCGCAGCACATATCATTAGCATTTTTTTTTTTTTTTTTTTTTTTTTTTTTTTTTTTTTTTTTTTTTTTTTTTTTTATCAATCCCGAAGGAACTGTTCTTTTAAACTAGACCGGCTTTTTTTTTTTAAAACCCAGAGGGTTTTGGATTTTTGTGACATATCAAGCTGATTTTGTAGTCAAAGGTTTTTTTTTGTTTTGTTTTTTCTTTCATGGCATCCTTTGAGCAACGACAGAGTCAGAGGCGGCGCGTGCAACTTGTCATCAACGCATTTTGTTCTTTAACCCCTTAGAATATTGATTTGAGGAGTGCGCTGTGCAGCCCCTATATTTCTCCCCTTTTTCATGACTTTAAAGGGACTGAATGAAGTGTTGCCAGATTGCAACAGCCGCCTCTGAAGTGAGCGCAGAGTGACTGATTTCTGCTCTTAGAAAACCGCTAGTTTCAGTACTGCTGTCTAATCTAAAAATTTCCCCAGAGAAAAACCAATGAATATGATAATAATTTACTATGCCTCATTATGAGAAGGAAAAAAAACATGGGTATGCTGAATGTGAAAGTAAAGGTATGCAGAAACAAAAACCCAATGTGTTCGTGCTCTAATAGATTCTTTTTTCACGTGCTTTCAACTAGCAGTGTTCTACTTTGAGCGCAGCCCATCCTCCATTTGCATACTTAGTAGTTGCACCTTGTCCTCGCCGTTTATTCGCTGTGGGTCTTTTGAAGCTGACAATAGCTCGAATATAATTCATTTATTTATTATTATTATATTATGAATATGAAACAAATTACGAATGAGTGACTAAGTAATCATCCCTCTACACAGCAATGTCAGTTCAACCCTTTCTTTCTTTCTAGGCACTCTGTCCTGTTATGTCTGTCCATTAAATTTTTCCCAAAATTTCTTCTGGGGGGGGGGGGGGGGGGGGGTGTTCCGTTTGCCCCTTTTCTGCCAGCACGCATGCAAAATAAAATGTATTGATCAAGCCCTCGTTTGTTTCAACCTCACACCCAAAAATTATGATTAATTCAGAGGAAATTGGTTTAAACAAAAAAGCAAGTGTTTCAGAGTGGTTATTGGACACAATTCTAGTGCAACTGTCCAGCGGGCCGATCATTTACTTTCAAGAGCCATCGTTATAGCCCTTTTTATCGAGCGAATTGCAATATAACGATATCGATTGATCATTACTTTGCAATCCCATCGCTATACCGTTTTAAACGATTCGATCGTTAACTTCTTATCGACTGATCATTTACCTACTCGAGCATCGTTATACCGCCTCAAATCGATCGTTCTATAAAGGTAGCTCTTGAGCTACCTTTATAAGTTATCGATCGAAAAAACCAGAGATTACTAAGCCTAAGAGATATGACATCATTTTTACCTTTGATTTAATTGTTCTGAGACAAAGTTTGTGTGGGTAGTGTTGTCTGCAGTAATGCCAGTGAAACCTAAAATGACAGAAACATTTTAGTTCCCATTTCAATTTGTGGCTGGTTGTGAGTCTTTTCTTATCTTTGTTGCCCAATGTTTATTAGTCGCTCATTAAGAAAAGTTTTTCAGCAGTCGCAGCATCCATCGGTAACACTTCTATCTGAATTAGCAGAGCTTTTGTAAGGATTGTGAAGGTAAGTGAGAGGTAAGTATCTCTCTTTGGTGTCCTCTTTAGTTTATAACTGTGTACTTTACCTGCAAATCATCTCTCAAACCTTTTTTAAAAAGCAGACCATTTTCAAAGCATCAGGGGTGGGAGTTTAGGACCAAAATTAAATCGGTTAGGCAGGTACATTTAACGCGATGCCAGACTCAAAGCAATTTTGGTTTCCAAATACTGAAAATTTTCTTTGATTAATCTGTAATCTCTTCACATTCCACTCAACCTACTCTCATTTACTTGAATACTGACCTGCCCCCTTTGAGAAAGCTGTGTAACTATGATTTTTTAGGCGGTAGGTACTTACTTACCTTTAAATTTTAATAACTTAAGCTCAAAGTACATTTAAAGACATGATGAAATGTTTCATCGGCAGAGGTTTTTCCTTCACCCACTTGCAATTTTTTTTACCTTGTTCTTTGCTGAATAAATTACACTTTATAGCTTTCAAGTAGATGTTCCTTGAAAATTTACAAATGTAGCTAAGGCTGTGGAAAACTGTATTTATTTTTCATTAATGTTTTGAGTTTTTAAATTTTAATTTTGAAGGAATAAGCCAAGAGCAATAGTTTTTCTTAATACTAATGGAAGAAAGCAAGAATTCAGTAACGCTTTGGATAAGTGAAGAATGACATGTCATCAACCTACTTTTCTGTCACAATAGCTTAAACAAACGTCCTATTGCCTGCTTTTTTAGTGTTAGGCTCTGAAAGGATAGCTCCAAACTGGTTCCTCTGTGCAGTCAAATAAATACTTGAATCTCATTGTCAGTTGAAGTCTCAGGAGGCTTCAAAATCTTGATTCTATTGTTATTAAATACTGATACAGCTCACATCTAAACTCTACAATCTCAATTTTACTCTAAGTGACTCAAGTTGTCTCCTGCCTTCCTATAAAATTTGGATCTGTGATTCGTTCGGTGCCTTGCATCACTTATCATGAAGGTATTTTATAGGCTCTCAGAGAATGTTCTGAAAGAAGCAATTTTTTTTGCTTCCTTACTTTCTTCCCTCTAAATTTTTTTCTCTTTCAGAGAGGGTTTAAAATTTAAGTTTTTCTTATTTCATTTTTTTGTGATCTCTTGAAATGACAAAATAAATTTTTTCGGTTGGTTCTATATCTAACAGACTGACCGGCTATCTTGACTGGGTTTTTTGGTTGTAAGTGAAAGCCTCATAGCATTTTTTTATGCATCCCTTAAATTTTCATAAGGTAAGAAGTCTCCTAGGGCCATTCTTGTTTTTCAAACTTATAATTTCTAAGGGAGTCTAGAGCGAAAAGGAGTCTTCTGCAGATATTTACTTACTTGCTAGAGACAAAATGGTACCTGCAGATTGAGAAAAAAATTTAAATCTGCAAAAAGGAGATCAATCATTGCAGAAGCAAGAATTAAGATGAAGCTCTATTCTGCAGTCTACTCCATTTCACCTCACTTCATTGCCGGAAAAGGGGGGGGGGGGGGCGGTCCCCCCCCCCCTTTTGGCTCAAAAAGTGGGAAAAGAGGGGAGAGGAAGGGGAAAAGCAAGAGCGAAAGCAAGAGTAGGGGGTCCTATACGGGCGAAAATCCCATAATCGCCCCCCCCTCCGCGAGGGCTGGATCCGCCACTGCCTCACTTATAATATGTCAGAATATTTTAGGCGTTACATTTGTCGCGACACCTTTTACAGTCTGTCTACTTTTGCCTTACAATTATTATGACAATTCTTCCAGTCATTCTCCACTTATCCAAGGCGTTACTGAATTCTTGCTTTCTTCCATTAGTATTAATGAAAAACTATTGCTCTTAGCTTATCCTTCAAAATTAAAATTTAAACACTCAAAACATCAATGAAAAATAAATACATTTTACCACGCCAGCCTTAGCTATATTTGTAAATTTTCAAGGAACATCTACTTGAATCTTGAAAGCTATAAAGTGAAATTTATTCAGAAAAGAACACATCTCATGTGTTCTTTGCTGAATAAATTACACTTTATAGCTTTCAAGATTCAAGTAGATGTTCCTTGAAAATTTACAAATATAGCTAAGGCTGGCGTGGTAAACTGTATTTTTTTTTCATTGATGTTTTGAGTGTTTATAATTTTAATTTTGAAGGAAAGCTAAGAGCAATAGTTTTTCATTAATACTAATGGAAGAAAGCAAGAATTCAGAAACGCCTTGGATAAGTGGAAATGACTGGAAGAATTGTCATAAAAATTTGTAAGGCAAAAGTAGACAGACTGAAAAGGTGTCGCGACAAAGTAACGCCTAAATATTCTGACATATTATAAGTGAGGCAGTGGCGGATCCAGCCCTCGCGGACGGGGGGGGCGATTATGGGATTTTCGCCCGTATAGGACCCCCTACTCTTGCTTTCGCTCTTGCTTTTCCCCTTCCTCTCCCCTCTTTTCCCACTTTTTGAGCCAAAGGGGGGGGGGACCGCCCCCCCCCCCTGTATCCGGCAATGAAGTGAGGTGAAATGGAGTAGACTGCAGAATAGAGCTTCATCTTAATTCTTGCTTTTGCAATGATTGATCTCCTTTTTGCAGATTTAAATTTTTCTCAATCTGCAGGTACCATTTGTCTCTAGCAAGTAAGTAAATATCTGCAGAAGACCCCTTTTTGCTCTAGACTCCCTTAGAAATTATAAGTTTGAAAAACAAGAATGGTCCCTAGGAGACTTCTTACCTTATGAAAATTTTAAGGGATGCATAAAGAAAAGCTATGAGGCTTTCACTTACAACCAAAAACCCAGTCAAGATAGCCGGTCAGTCTGTTAGATAATAGAACCAACCGAAAATTCATTTTGTCATTTCAAGAGATCACAAAAGAATGAAATAAGAAAAGCTTAATTTTTCACCATCTCTGAAAGAGAAAAGGATTGAGAGGAAGAAAGTAAGGAAGAAAAAGTATGCTTCTTTCAGAACATTCTCTGAGAGCCATATAAGATACCTTCATGATAAGTGATGCACAGGCACCGAACGAATCACAGATCCAAATTTTTTTAGGAAGGCAGGAGACAACTTGAGTCACTTAGAGTAAAATTGAGATTGTAGAGTTTAGATGTGAGCTGTATCAGTATTTAATAACAATAGAATCAAGATTTTGAAGCCTCCTGAGACTTCAACTGACAATGAGATTCAAGTATTCATTTGACTGCACAAGGAACCAGTTTGGAGCTATCCTTTCAGAGCCTAACACTACTAAAAAGCAGGCAATAGGACGTTTGTTTAAGCTATTGTGACAGAAAAGTAGGTTGATGACATGTCATTCTTCACTTATCCAAAGCGTTACTGAATTCTTGCTTTCTTCCATTAGTATTAAAGAAAACTATTGCTCTTGGCTTATTCCTTCAAAAATTTAAAAATTTTAAACACTCAAAATTAATGAAAAATAAATACAGTTTACCACAGCCTTAGCTACATTTGTAAATTTTTAAGGAACATCTACTTGAAAGCTTTAAAATGTAATTTATTCAGCAAAGAACAAGGTAAAAAATACTTGCAAGTGGGTGAAGGAAAAAACCCCTGCCGATGAAACATTTCATCATGTCTTTAAATGTACTTTGAGCTTAAGTTATTAAAATTCAAAGGTAGGTAAGTACCTACCGCCTAAAAAATCATAGTTACACAGCTTTCTCAAGGAGGCAGGCAGTGGCGTCGCGTCCATGAGTGCACATGAGCACGTGCACCCCCTGAGCCGAGAGAACGGCAAAACTTTAATTAACCCTTATTGAGAGAGAAATAATTCCAAAACCCTGAACGATCAGTGCGTGGAAAGAGACCGATCAGGAGCCAGCCTTCCCCGAGCATTCAGTATGAGGCGACGAGAGAGAAGTACCGCGCCCCCCGCGGCCGCCTCCACTGCCACGTTACGAAGCGTATAGCTAGCCGAGAGAGTTCCGTAAAAGCACGAACTCGGCCGATACTCACTGTGTGTAGTGGCAGTCTGACCCGTGGGCATATTTTCGATCTAAAATTCGCTGAGAAACCTCGTCCTCGTGCACTCAGATTTGTGCACGAAGCCGAGGAGAAGTGTCCAGCGAGCTACTCCCACCACCAGAAAACCGGTTCCCCTTCCACTGCTCGCTCACTGCTCAGCTCACTCTCTCAGTCCACGACTCTGCGTCTGCGCTGCGTATTTTGCGAGTCTCCCATTTCTGCCATTTCTCACTCATTCTGGCAGCAAGTGAGCACACTGCGCTCGGCTGTCTTGGCTTGTCTTTAAATTATATGTATTAATATACGTGTAGCTAAAAAAAAAAAGAAATATGGGCAGCAGAAATCTTTGATTTATGTAGGCAGTCTCAACCCTGCAAAGACAAGGATATTTTTTTTTTTTTTTTCTAAGAAAATATAGGATTTATTGCAGGTCAAATATTGCCTGAAACTACTCAAAATTGCCCTAGGCAAACCTCCAATTCCAAAAAAATTTTTGGGGGAGGACCCCCGGGCCCCCTTTTT
This sequence comes from Trialeurodes vaporariorum, assembly GCA_011764245.1. NCBI lineage: Eukaryota > Metazoa > Arthropoda > Insecta > Hemiptera > Aleyrodidae > Trialeurodes > Trialeurodes vaporariorum. Next base: position 7,871,047 of record VMOF01000220.1, read on the forward strand.
TTCCTGAGGGGTATTCCATACCCCCCAAACCCCCCGGAAATATGTGCACTACCTATTAAAAATCCACGCGATGCCACTGGAGGCAGGTCAGTATTCAAGTAAATGAGAGTAGGTTGAGTGGAAAGTGAAGAGATTACAGATTAATCAAAGAAATTATCAGTATTTGGAAACCAAAAATTTCTTTTAGTTGGCATCGCGTTTAAAAGTACCTGCCTAACCGATTTAATTTTGGTCCGATAAACTCCCCCACTGATGCTTTGAAAATAGTCTGCTTGTTAAAAGAGGTTTGAGAGATGATTTGCAGGTAAAGTACACAGTTATAATCTAATGAGGACACCAAAGAGAGATACTTACCTCTCACTTACCTTCACAATCCTTACAAACGCTCTGCTAATTCGATAGAAGTGTTACCGATGGATGCTGCGACTGCTGAAAAACTTTTCTTAGACTCGAGCGACTAAAAACATTAGGACAACACACTTGAGAAGTAAGAAAAAACTCACAAACCCGCCACAAAATTTAAATGGGAACTGAAAATGTTTCTGTCATTTTAGGTTTCACTGGCATTACTGCAGACAACACTACCTACACAAACTTTGTCTCAGAACAATTAAATCAAAGGTAAAATGTTAAGGATGCAATGAGGATGAGACTAGAGTATTTTAAGACCCAACTATACACTGTAGGGGTGTGAAAAATACTTGTAAGAAGAGCCACAGATTGCACGAAAATCACTGAAAAATGGAGACTTTAAAATATTACATGATGTGAGCACTGACACAACTAGCACAGAATCCGTCTGAAACCATCTAAATTATGAACACTTTTTCTAACCGCAGGAATGCTGATGTGAGCTTCCTAAATATTCAATTTCCGTCGAATGTTGGGAGAAGCATGCATGATTATCAGTAAATTTAGCTGGAAAATGATTCAAATGAAACGAACACACAAGAGTCATATAGTATCTACGCATTTTCGCACGAAAAGTAGAACGTGTTTTAGCCATTTAAGTTACTTTGGCCCGTTTGACAGTCATTAATTGTTATAACACAAATGAAAACCGTGGGTCAAAAGTCAAAATCAAAATAAAGATAGCCGCCGTTGTTGTTGTTGTGTGATTTGTCTCTGGTCACTGGTGTCAAGTGGTGTGGACACAGAATAAACTTGTTTCAGGCTTCGGTCTGTGGCAACACTGAAGGGTGGTCTGATTTGCCCATGCTTATTTTCGAGTTTTTTTCCTTACAAGTGAATGAAATAAGTTACACTCTTCGGAAGTATCATCTCCCATCATTCTGAAACTATCAAAATATGGTTATCTAGGGGTTTTTTGTAGGCGTTTACTCTGTGGAGTGACTTATTGAATAATTGGTTTGGCGGTCGATTCAAAATTGAACCGTAAAAAAGACGGTTTTCTAAAGATTTTTTTTTGCTTGAACCACGAATCAAAAATCAATTCATACCATCTGATAGATCTTTTTGGGCCCGTTCTGGCCATATAGGGGGTTATGGGGTTTTGAGCGACGGTATAAGCGGTATTTAACCGAACATGCGAGAAATCCTGCTCAGAGCCTTTTTCGCGATGTTCGTAAAAAAAAATAAGTGGTCCCGCTAGCCAACTTTCTGGGGTTTTTAAACTTGACCGGGGTGGCTATCGCCACTTATAATACTTTGTTTGCATTTGGAACAATGTAAAAAAAAATTTTTTCAGAGTGTAGGTCAGTATATCTATGCGGTAAATGTTTTGGTTTATTTAGAGATCGGTCACAATTTAACTTTGATTGATGATTTAAAATCCTATACTCTGAGATTGCAAAAAAAATAACAAAAAAAAAAAAAAACAAAAAGAGAAACGGAGTGTCAACCTTCGAGCTCCTCTAATATTATTTATTTATTCAATTACAGCCAATATATTTTTCCCCCCCCTCTCGACCCCTTAATTTTTTTTCTTTTCTCTCCTGCATGCTATTCCCTTTTTTTCCTCTCTTTTGCTTTCGTTTTCTTTTTCTCTTCTTTTCTTTCCTTTTACTTTCCTTTACTTTTTCACTTTACGTTTTCTCTCTTTACCGTTGGGGGGGGGGGGCAACAGCCACGTTCAGGAGGAAGGGGGCATTATCCCCCCCCCTTTAGTGACGCCACTCAGTCACTGCCACCGAAAAGTAATCACGGTTACTTTAGAGTTTAGACCAACCATGGGCGGATCAGGAGGGGGGCCACGGCGACATGCCCCCAAAAAAAAAACAGTAAGAGGAAGAGAAAGGGGGGGGAAGCAAAAGAAAAATATAATCTAAGTGAGATTCATGTAACTTTCTAATTATTATCTTGTTTGGGAATGGGGAAACAATAGCAGGGGCGAGATCTTCCACTTTAGCAAACAAAAATTGAAATGAGGTAGTATAAAAATGAGGAGTAAACGGTTGAAAGATTCCCAAATTGGCTGTGGAGAAGCTTAAATTTTCAACATTTTCTGGGGGGGGGGCAGCCACCATTGACTGGGGGTGGTGTTCCCCCATACCCCCCCCCCCCTCACGTTACAAAAATGGCCCCCTCTTTGAGACTTTCCTGGATCCGCCCCTGAGACCAACACCCCGCGAGAGTAACCATAATAGTACTTAACCCGTTCCGCCTTTTTTCATCTTGTTCCACGAATAAATAAATAAATAAATAATGAATCAGTCAATGACGCTGAGGATAGTAGGATTGCGATTCGCGATGTCGTGATCTTCAATACAAGGGTTTTGCGCTCGCAGCCGCTCACACCTCCGCACCTCGCCATTCTCGCCCCTTCAGTGAATAGGGTAGGTAAGTGCACCGCATTGAACCATATAACATGAATGGGAGGCTAGTACATAATCAACAAATCGAGCGGAAGAAAAACTGTTGGTTGCATCTTATTACAGAAATTGGATCGAGCGGTCCCTGCATGAACACTACCTATATAAGATTACAAAATTGTTTCCCATTTTTTTCTCTTTTTTATTTTTTATCGAAGACTCTCGTCACCTCTTTCGTTCTAAACCTGGTTTCCACGCTGTTAGGACGTGGTGACTTTTATAGAAAACCAGTGGCGCGAGGCGTGTTGGCAACAATGTATTTAAATAAATAAATTCTTTAAATAAATTTCCTCTTGCACATGTAACGAAACTACCAATTCCCTTCCCAAATAGTTAAAAACTGAATGGGTAGAGGCTGAGGTCACGTGATATAGCTTATTGTCTTAGTCTATTCATCCTTTCCGAAAACATATTGGCTTCCATGGGCGGAGAGAGAGAGAGAGAGAGAGAGAGAGAGAGAGAGAGAGAGAGAGAGAGAGAGAGAGAGAGAGAGAGAGAAGAGAGAGAGAGGGAGTGAGAGGGGGAGGGAAGGAGAGAGAGATGCGGGGAGGGGGAGGGAGAGAGAGAGAGAGAAATATTCCTGGATATAGGTACTTCTCTGTCAAGGAGTGTCTTTTATAATCAAGTGATTAGAGCTGTGGAGATATAGTGTTTTACAAAAAGACAGCAGTATGGGCATTATTGGTAGACCCATTTTTTAACACATATTAAATGTTTAATAAGCTGATTTTTCTGCAACATCTGAAAAGTGTGATGCTAGCAGATCCAGGAAATTGTCATTTTCCTCTAAATCCCTATTAGAACGCATGTTTTAACAAAAGATAGAAGAGGGGGCGAAAATCACGTGACTGTCGCCCTGCTCTGTCCTTTTCCAACACACGCATTCTAATGGGAAAAGAGAGAGAAGGATAAATGCAGCTGTTGCAAACTTTTGCTACGGGCTTATTAATTTGATTAGGGGGTAAAACCCTGTAAAAATTACGATTAGAGCACTAGAAAATCAAGAAATAATCCACTCCCAAATAAACTCATAAAGTACTTTCAAACGCGAGACCGTAATGGCGGCCGTTGCCGCCTATTACGTTGGGTTTTCCTATCCCAAATCAGTTCCATACTCTCTGTTTTATTTCATTAAAATTACCCAAGAAAGACCCGAACGTGAAGGTGAGAGCGGATTGTAAAAACTGGGCAATTTTCGGCCGGAATCGTTTTAAACTGAGCTGATTTGTATTTTGGTCATCTAATCGATTACTATTGCCCACTGTGTGACGGACGGACACGGTCGGTGCTCGCTCAGTGTCTAGAATGGGAAGAGGCAAAAAATCGGTGACTTTGCTCTGCTCTCTGCTCTGCTCTGCGGCGACACAAAAACTGATCAATTAATCAACGGCATCAACCGGGATCAAGGGATTCGGAAACAGCCAACAGGAGTCTCACTCACACTCACTCACACTCACACTCAAACTCACACTCACATTGCTGAGGCAGTTTTATTGCTATCATCGTTATTTTTCGAGGTTTTTACACCAGAATCAACTGTTAAATCGCTTAAGGTAAGTGAGCCAAAGGTGGCCATACCTATGCTTGGAGCCAATATGCACGTATTAAGTCATGAGAGATAAAAAAAAAAAAAAAAAAAAAAAAAAAAAAAAATGTCAATTTACTATTCAGACAGTTGGCTATCATATGTTAATTTCATTTTTTTTTTAAATTTGCTTGTTTTTGAGGTTTTTTTTGCTTTCGAAAAAAATAGAGTTTGACATCGCGCAAAACATGCACTAAGGTGGCCACTCCTAATATTTTTGTACCTAAAGATGGACACCCCCTTTCAAATTTCATATTAATAAGTATTCAAATGTCTTTTATCGTTCAAAAATGGAATCTAGACCCTGGTTACACCACAAATTATAATGAGTATGATGAATTGCAAGTCAAAGGTGGAATCAATTTAAGGGCTTAGCTTTTAAGATTGTTTACTTCTGTGAAAATTAGCTGAAGACCTGCGAAAATGAACGTTGAACCGTTCCGAATCGCCCGATGCTCTTGATTTTTGTAGTGGGGGAAGCGATAGCATCCTGCTACTCAGCACTAACACCATCTATCGTCAATTAGTGTAATAGACTGAAATAAGCTAGGGTGGGCCACCTTAAGAGCCGGGCCACCTTTGGGTCACCTACCTTATAGAAAAAGTGTGCAACAGTTCCATTGGAGTGTTGTCAGAACCAAGTGCAATTGATTGAAAACTAGGTGCGTAGAATTAGGTAAAAACCCTTTAAAGTAACTTAGATTATCCAATGGACGTTTTTTTAAGACAAACGAAACCTAGGCTACATTATAAAATATGTTTACCACACCCCCGCCCCGGCCGTTCGCACTCAAAGACGAAAAATATCACGACACGGTGTATAAGAGGAAGATAGAACGTATAGGTATCACTATTTTGGCTTGCAGCAAACATGTGGTGGCACAGAAGAACTGAGACCTGAGACCACTGTGAATTGTTAAATAAGCGGACTGAAAAAAAAAAAAAAAAAATTGGTCGTCTTTCATCACGTGCTCTCTCTTTAATTCATTACCATTAGATTACTCAGCTAATAAAAAAGCATGTATGAAATATTTTGAGTTGTTTGCTGACTGGCTCATTAAACTGGATAAAAAATGACGAGGAAAAACGGTAAAATTCAGAGCCGTACCTACTTCTAAACAGCTAGAGTAAGTACATGGACACGTGCAGTTGACAAATTTTTGAGGGGAGACCAATTTCGAAGATTTCTTATCTCGATTTTATTTAGAAAGGGATCGACGTGAAAAATTTGACTCCGCTTACAATGAAATAGAAGTTCACTCGCTCATATTTTTCAATTTGCTTTATCCCTTTATCCCGAACGAACGGAGTAGTCCATAATTTCCCCCCCCCCAATATTTTTACAAGCTTGTGGTATAGGGATGGCGTTACTCGGCATTATATCGATACCGGCATCGAAATCGAACCGTATGTACTATCGACGAATTAAAGATTGCCGCGAGATTTTCACGAGATAGTAAGTTTCACCACTTGGTGGTTCGGCCACTTTTCATACTCCTCACACTTTGCAGGCAAGAGGCCAGTGCGGGTTAGACGGCAAAGCCGTTGCATATCAGTCCTACACTCACACCCATCACTGAAAATGTGTGAGAGTTTCGAGACAATCTTTAATTCGTCGATAGTACCTATCGATAGCAAGTATTGATATACTTTCTGAAATCAGCGGCTGCTGCGCGCGCATCTAGTTTGGAGCGTGTAATTTAAACACTCACGCTCTCCTATCACAATTGAGCATTTCAGCAATTACAGTCTACATTTTTCCAGAAGAGAATTAATCTCCGGATTTTTGGCTTTAGTTAGGTGCAAAAACGGCAACTAGAAAAAGTTAGAAACACATAGAATCGAATCCAGTTTTCTTGATGTATATGTCGTGGTATCGATACTGCGGTAAAAGTATCGATTCTACCAGTAACGATAGCTCGAGGCATCGATACTAAGAATCGATACTTCTGGGCGAGAGTATCGATATTTTCTGAAGTATCGAAAGCGACTATAGTCCGTTTCATTTAAATAGAAGCTTTGAGCTCGACTCTTTCCCCTCCGAGTTTTACCCTCACTCTCGTACCTATGATGACTCGAGACCTGCCCCATCGGTCGGGGATTCCGTCCGTCACAATGGACAGTCAGCTATCCAAAGGACAGTCCATTGTGACGGACGGAATTCCCGACCTACGGGACGGGCCTCGAGTCATCGCAGGTACGAGAGTGAGGGTAAAACTTGTAGGGGAAAGAGTCGAGCCCAAGCTTCTATTTAAATGAAACGGACTATAGTATGGGCGGTATCCATCGGATTGAAATCTGGAAAAGTTTCGCCTGGAATCAGTTTAAAATTTAAAACTTATGAGATGGAAAATAAGGATTAATTTTTTGGTAACTTTTTTTTTTTCACTGATTTTTTTTCACGATTTCAGACCACAGTCCAGCGCTTAAACCTTGTATTCTTGATTACTTGATGAAATTGTTCTCTGTGCAGATAAAAAATGGTCTTAAAATTTTTACAAACTTTATGAAAAAATTACTTTCTGAATTTTTGGACACATTTTGACGATCTTATAGACCATATAGTGCGGTGGTCAAATGGTGAAGCGAATTAGCCTGAAAAATGAATCATTTAAGTGGATAGGGGAGGGGGCGGTCACTCTTGAGTAAATTATGCTGGTCATAGATTTAACAAATCATAGTTTAAGCGAGTCGATTTTCATGAACTGACACACACCCAATTTGGCATCATGGGAAAAAAATAAAATTAACACAGAATAAATAAGGAAAATTTGATTATATATGTAAAGCATACAAGCACAGTACCATGTAAGTATGAGCACCGCGGGTATGGAGTCAGGAAGAGCGATTCCAACTTCCTTCGTTTGAGCTCGTCACGACTCCAAATATAAGTCAGAAATTTTATACGAGTAATAATAACACAGAATAATACAATCAGAAGGGAAACTCCCATAAGAGCCAATGGAAACAAGATTTGGAATTTACCAGCACAAACTGGCAACTGTGCCTACTCACTTCTCAAGATGGCGCACATGCTTGTTCAGGCTATACAACCAATCACAACTCGGCCAGTTGCCGAAGATCTGCCGAAGATTGCCGAAGATACTCACTTTCGAACATGGCGGCCCGAAGTAAAGAATGTTTCAAAATGAATTAGAGTTTCCCTTCTGATTGTATTATTCTGTGATAATAATAAAATATTTTCGCCTCCCCCCTCCCTTCCAATATTTATTAACCGATCAAAAATATTGAAGGCTGATGATCAATTTTTGGTATTTATCCTTATCCAATTTTTAAAACGGTTTTCCCCTGTAATTCGTTCGCACTTCTGTTTGAGCTGACAATCACATATTTCACGATGAGGGACCCCTGCAACTTTTGCTATACCACAGAAAAAAAAAAATGTGCTCCCACGATCATTACCACCTACGTACGTGCTAAGCAAAAACATTTCAGGTTGGGACGGGAGCTTTTGCCAAACTCAACCTAAAAATTGGCTCAGAACTCTTTCCCCATGGTTTAATTTTTCTAAAACCAAAAATTTTGTGTCTAAAAACCAACTTTTTTTTTTGCACTGTTTTAAAAAAAACCTAAAAACGACGAAACACTAAAAAATTGAAAAATTCACTCAAAAAATCCGAGTCGGGCTTTTTGGGGCATGCGTGGGGTTTTGGCCCCTTGCTCCTCCTTTAAAAAGCTTAAATATAAAATTTGGGTCATTTCCCCCCTAAATTCCCCTTTTAATTTTTGGGAAAATTTGTTGCCAAATTCCGCCCCCCACTGTGGTTACCGGTAAAGAGAATCAAATTTGAGAACAATCTGCATCTTTCCTAAAGAAGAGACAAATTAGAGGGAACCCCCCCAGAGCCCTAATTGGGCAAATAAACGATCGCTCTCGGGGGATTTCATATCTTTTGAAAAAGGGAAACCCTTTTTGGCAACTCACCATTGAACATGGGCGAAGAGGTGATGTCCCAAAACCCCCCCCGAGTGACCCCTCTATCTTCAGCTAGAAAATGTAGTCGATCGCCTCAGGGTTTTTATATTTTTTGCAACTCGGATTTTACTTGGCACTTATGACTTTTAATGGGAAAAGGTGATGTCACAAAACCCCCCCGTGTGACCCCCCCTCGATTCGCAAGGCAAATGGAGTCGATCGCCCTAAAGGGGTTTTTATATCTTTTGCAACTCGAGACTTTTCACTGCTGGCATCTTAGACTCTTTAACTGGGAAAAACAGGTGATGTCACAGAAACCCCCCGTGTGACCCCTCCATCGATTCAGCAAGGCAAAGGAGTCGATCGCTCTCGGGGTTTTCATATCTTTTGCAAGTGGAACCACTTGCAACTCATGGCTATTCTATTAAACATGGGCGAAGAGATGATGACACAGAAACTTCCCGGGGACCCCTCTATCGATTCAGCAAGGCAAATGGAGTCGATCGCTTTCAAGGGTTTTCATATCTTGCAAGTGAAATGACCAGCCAATAAAAAAGGAGTAAAAAAAAATAAATAAAATTTCCACAGAATTTAAGTTTTCACAAAAAATATAAAAAAAATAAGTTTTTTCCCTTATTTTATTTTTACTCACTGGGGCTTAGGATCCCCGTTGACTCCCTGGGCACAATATTTAGTTTTAATTCCCGAAAGTAATTAAAAGATGAACTTTTTAGACTATCAGCAGCTAAATAATTATACTAACAACCATTTTGGAATACTATCTCAATATAAATGGGAAAAAATGAAAAAATGAAAAAATTAGGGGGCCCAAAAAAGGGGAAAACCCCCCTTTTTTATTATAAATTTATTAAAATTATTGAAATTTTTGTAAAAGGTTGTTCCATTTTGAAAATCATAGCAAAGGTTTTATCCAAAATTTAAAAGGGGGAATTGTTCAAAAAAAATTTGGGGCTTATGAAATTTTTCCATTCAAAACCCCAAAGAAAAAAAAACCCAAAAAAAAACAAAAATTTTAAAAAATCAGTTAAAAGCCCAAATGTTTGAAAAGAAAAATTTACGTACCTATTTTTTTTCTCTCTCTCACTTTTTACAAAAGGTCCGCTTTGTTGGCCCCCTTTTGGGAAACCACCTTAATTTTTAGCCCAGGTTCCCAAAAAATGGGTCTGTTTAAAACTTTTGCTAACGTATAGAGGTTTAATCAATTAAAAACGCCTGAAAAGTCCATGGTGGCATCAGAAAGCCCTAAATGCATAATAAACTCAAAGAGCGTTTAATGAAATCCAAGATGGGGGAAAATATGAGCAACTGTATGCATGCACCACGAACATCCAAGGATAGCCAACCTCACAATATCGATCACACCCAATCACAACGTAAATAAACACATAACCTCTGAAGCTGCGAGGTTGTCAACGTTGGCAATCCTTGGATGTTAAAGGTGGATACATACAGATTGCTCGATATTTTACCGCCATCTTGGATTTAATTAAACGCCTCTTGTGAGTTTTTTACTGCATTTTATGACTTTCTGATGCCACCAATGGACTTTTCACGCGATTTTACAATAGATTATACACTCTCAATCGTTGTAGCAAAAGTTTGCAACAGACCCATTCTTGATTGAACAAAGGTGTTGATTCCATTTGTGAACGATACAATAGTATTCGAATGTGTATTCATGCGAAATTTTAAAGGGGCTAGCCACCTTGCATCAAAAATATTAGGGGTGGCCACCTTAGGTGCACGTTTTGCGCGATGTCAAAACCCCTTTTTTTTTCAAACGCAAAAAAAAAACCCAAAAACAGAACAAAATTAAAAAAAATGAAATCAGTATATGATAGCCAACTGCCTGAAAAGTAAACATTGACGTACCTATTTCGTTTTTCTCTCTCTCATGCCTTATTAGTGCAAATTGACTCCAAGCTTAGGTATGGCCACCTTTGGGTCACACCTACCTTATTACTTTATTAGCCTAGCTTTCTTCGAGAAATCGTGTCAATTAGAAATATGTGATGCGATTAAATTCGTGACAAACAACACACTCATCCTACAAGTGATTTTTAAAATGTCAAATTAATAATAAATTGTGAGAGTAAACACAAAACTCCTATTTTTTCATTTATTTTTATTTATTTTTTTTCCACCTTAGAATTTCTTTGATCTCCTATTCTGGCAGAGTTAAACCATAAATTGAATTACACGCGCTCTTCTCGAACGGTCGATGAATTAATTTATATCACGTGACGCGGGCAAAATGTGCTCGAAGCTAAAAGCGAGGTCGACGAATATAAAAGGGGACCACAAAAGGGGGGCCTGGGGTTGGTTGGGGCAGAGGGAGAAGATTGTTAAGAGGACAGTGAGAGTGGGAGGTAGAGGGGTTGAAGTGGTTGGTTGTAAAAAGACCGGGATTGGAGTAAGAGATAAGGAAAGAGCTAGTTGAAGAATGCTAATCATCTTGAAAGGATTCCACTCTTCATTTCGTTATCGTTCACCGATAAACAGAGGTCAATACCAAGGTACTTACTTATATTTAACAAGTATGCTCGACTCGCTTCCCGCGTCATCTTCAGTGGCGCGCAGTTCAAAAAGCAATTCCAAGATGGCCGACAAAAGAAGAAAACATTGTATACTCTTTCCAGAAAACATTGGGCTTCCCTCTCCTAGAAACCAGAAAACAGCCCGATGTTTTCTTGAAAGAGTATACAATGTTTTCTTCTTTTGTCGGCCATCTTGGAATTGCTTTTTGAACTGCGCGCCACTGAATATGAATGGTGAGTTGCCAAAATTACCACGTAGAGTCGTGCTCTGTTTATTTTAGAAAGTGGACGGAGACCAAATTTTAGGTCTGACCAACCAAAAAACACAAGTGAGTTACTTTCCTTTTGGCCGACACTGTCTAACATTCAGGTACAGGTCAAGGTCATATATTAAAGAGGTATGCTCATCTAACTTCGCGCCACAAATTCGGTGGCGCGAAGTTCAAAATCACTGCAGGCGAGATGGCTGACAAAAGCAGAAAACGTATACTCTTCGCAGAAAACGTTGGGTTGTTTTCTGCTTTCCTGCAGAGTGCAGCCCAATGTTTTCTGCAAAAAGTATACGTTTTTACTTTTTTGCTTTTGTCGGTCATCTTGCCTGCAGTGCTTTTGAACTGCACGCCACCGAATTTGTGGAGCGAAGTTAGATGAGCATACCTCTTCAATCTACACATATATATGTATAACCTTGGGTACAGGTAAGGGTAACCTAAAAGCGTTAAACACTAGCGCCGATTAAGGTGGGAAGGAGCAAAGATTTAGGTTGAGGCAACCTAACTGTTATGATTGCGCTCACCTTGTTCTTTTTCCTCTACCATAGTCCTTAGGTTGGCTCCACCTAAATTTATGGTGTTCTTGTTTCCATGAACACCATGAGGCAAGAGTCAAGATTATTCCGATGGTCATGTCAGTGACTGGAATTACTCCGAAGTCATTCTCCAATGGACCTCGGGATCTGAATATAGAATTCAGAAAGTTGTCCTCCTCAGCACTTGCAGTATAGTCAGACAATTTTTCAACTTATAGTAGGAATATTTGATAGGACTTGATATTTTCGTCCTTTCAATTTAAATCCGGTTATATAACCGAGAGAAAAAATAAAAATAAAAAAATAATAATAATGTATGTAATACGTTTACCTGTAATCAATTTTAGGAGCAACATTATAATTTATCGAAACAATTTTCGTTTTCTGACTCGACCGCTTTCTCGTTCACTCAACTCTTCATGATGAACGGTTCATTTCGAGAACGACCTCTCCGCCGTATAATGGTGCTTAAATGAGGGTTGTGAGGCGGAGGAAGCATATAGTTTGTAATCTGAGCGAATATACATCAAACACAAGAAGAGGTGTGATAAATGAGCCAAGTCATCTCTCCGCCTGCTCCCCCACCCCCCAATCTACCCCCTTTTTCTCCCCCATTTCACCCTCACCCGGTACTTTTACCTCCTAAGTCCCCCCCCCTCCTGTCCCCACCATTCTCTCAATCATCGCAAGCAGTGGGCGGCCACAGCAATACATATAGCTCCTTCTCAGTAGCGCACCGAGAGTTTCTTCATCTCTCTCTCTTTTCTCCATTAAGAAACGTATGTTAGACAAGGATGGACAAGGGGATAAAACCCCCTCCTTCTGTCCTTTTCCTACTCATACATTCAAATGGGAAATGAGAGAGATGGAAGATATCCTGGTTGCGCCAGTGACTCCTTCTACAAAATAACTCGGCTTTCGGCACTTGGCGCAATAATCCCATTTATTTTTCAATATTCACCGATTTTCCCTTTTCCGCCCCCTCCCCCTACCGCTGCCGCTCCGCCTCAGCCTGAACCCTCTTTAAACTCTCTCCCCCCCCCCTCCATCAAGCGCTCGCTCTGCCGCTTTAAAACCCGACAGTGTTGCCAGATTGAGGTGAAAAAGCCGTACGCTTTACATTGATTTAAATGGGGACGATACGGCTTTTTACCCTCGATCTGGCAACACTGAAACCCGATCAAATATGACTCCTTCAGTCCTTCCCACGTTGCGTTGTAATTGCTTTGATATCCGGCTGAACAAATTGAGGGTCTCAAATGGATTTCTCAGCCTCAGCGAGGTGGATTATGATATCACCACAAAAGTAAATATACCTTTTTTAGAGTCGCGACTGGAGCACCCTGTATTAGCTCTTTTCACAGTTTGCAATTCATCAAATCGAATCAACCTCTTTGCCACTTTTTGAGAGGAGAGTATATAGGGGAGGATGGAGGCAAAAGTTCTATACCTATACACGGGGCACAAACGGGGGAGGGGGGGGGGGGGGTGTTGCACACTTTTACTGTATAAGCGGTTTTCAAGGGTTGATTCAGATGTGAAAACCTGCAAAAATAACGATGGTAGCACTAAAAACTTACGAAATTCACTCCAAAACTCATTAAATTAATTTAAATGCGCGAGCGTGATGGCGGTGCATGGTATGGTGGCACTAATAATGAGAGATTCCTCATCTCTATTTCTTCACTTTCTCTATGCTGACCAAAGATATTATACGATACAGATGAGCTGCAGATAAGCAAATGTTTTAGAGAAATTGACTCCAATTTCAGGGGTTGACGTAACCTGATAGCTTCACGGCACTGTACATATGTGTATGTAGATATGATATACATTTACATTGTGTCGTCGGGCTAACAGGTTGTATTCTCTCTTTCTTGCAGGCGCATTTTGTACCTCAACCCAGGCTCATACCTAATGAAACTTCACGATGATCGGTGCAAAATCATGTTTTTTTTTTTTGTTTTTTTTTTTGTTTTTTTTTGTTTGTTTTTTTGTTTGTTTTGTTTTGTTTTTTTTTTTTTTGTTGTTTCTTGTTTAATTTTTGGTTGTTTTTGTTTTTGTTTTTTTTTTTGTCCCCCCCCCATTTTCCAAAGAGTTTTTGTTTTCCGCCCAATTTCGGCGTCCACGTGGTTTTGGGCAGAGTTGGGCAACCAAATATAATCAAGAATAATGGTATCAGTCTGAATAGTCTGATGGTAACAGGACTAACAGGGTGATTTGATGGGTGAGATTTGACAGCATTGTCTGTGAGGAGGTATAATCAATCGACCATTAATTAAATCAGTCGAATAATCTAATTTTATTGCGTTGCCCGCGCATATTCACTGAATAATCCATCGATAAATAAATTTCCCGCAACACTGCTATATTTTAGCAAAAATATTGCTATTTTAGCAACAGAGTTGCAAATGAAGCAAACCGTATTGCTTAAATCAGCAATCAGTGATAAAATGGGGCAGTTGCAAGGGTCTCAAATGGTGTGTTTTTTGTCAAGAGAATGGTAGTACTAGATGAGCTGAGAACAATGGTGCCTTTGGTTTTCTCCTAAGTGCCTCGGTTTTGGAGATACACACATGTAAAGTTGTAAAAAATCGTGGGCGTAGTGACGTCACTACGCGGAATTCCCATTCAAAACAACGTATTTTGGGCCAAAATCTCATCTCCGGAACAATGGGACTTAATGAGAAACCAAAAGCATCTTTGTTCTCAGCTCATCAAGAACTTTCATTTTCTTTATAAAAAACACAACATATCAGACCCTTGCAACTGCCCCATTGCTAATATGAAGCAATAAAAAATATCTAAAGCGGCAAATATGTTTTTGTTTTTTGTTAGCATTTCATGGAATGCAATTTTTGCAATGTAGGTAAAGTATGTTCCCGGTTTATAACATTCTTTTGAAACTTTACCCTCAATAATTTTTTTTTTTTTTTGTGAAGAAGTATCGATATGTATCGCTTATCACCAGCTAATGAGTTAAGCTTGAAATAAAAATGACAAAATCTGAGGACAAGGAATCCTTGGAAATAATATATTATAAGGATACTGAGACAAAGATTGCAGTAGGGTAGAAAAAGATGAGAAAAGAAGAGCGAGAGAGAGTGAGTGGGGGGAGAGAGAGAGAGGGAAAGAGAGAGAGAAAGAGTCAGAAGAGAGAGCGAGAGGGGGGAAGGAGTGGGAGATTAATTTGTAATTGATTCGAGGGTGTTTGGTTTGTCAAATGCAGCCCATCCAGCATCCAGCCCCAGCAACGACAAACATCCGCATGTCGCCATCCCTTCAGAGTCCTCCCTGCCTTCGTCCCTTCGAAACCCATCGTCATCGTCATGCGACAGAGAGACACGGGGCTCGGGCGCAGGGCGCAGCGCAACTTCATCCCCTTTTCTTTTAACGCTATCCCACTAAATCCCGAACTCGTCCACGGTTGATGATCGTATCATCTTTATTATCCACCTCCAACCTCCCCCCACCCTCCCCAACCCCTCAGTAACCCCCCTCCCCCCCAACACACACACACACCGCGTGCAGATTATTTTTCCGATTTGTTTGCGTTCGTGTTGTGTGATCTTGTGAGTTGTGATGTCTGTTAAGTCTGTTATGTGTATCGTCGTGTATGTAATTGAATTCGATTATCCTCTCAGCTCCTCCGGCCACCCCCCTCCCCCCCCCCCCCTCTCCCCCAACCACCCTCACTCTCCCACTCCACCCCTCCCTCACCACCCCTCGTAGAACATGCTGCATCTCATTCGTTTCTCCACCAAGCCCGGCTTTGATTTTCCATCTTAACTCACAATCAGTGCGGTTTTAGTTTCAAATTTACTGCCGCGCCGGCCGTTTCTTGTCGTCAGTTGAGTTGAGTCCCTATATATTATGAAAGTTGCACCATATCGGAATCCATTTCTGATTGGCTCTCAGTTTTAGTCCTTTTAAATCCGGCACTATTCCAAACCCTTCTCAAAAATTATTTATAAATCTCAATAAATAAAATTAACTTTTCTCGATTCCTCTGATGTTTTATTAGTTATTATTTCAGAGTTCGACTTTCTGATAAATAATTTTTTTGTTTTTTTTGTTTTTTTTTTTTTTTGTTTTTTTTTTTTTTTTTTTTTTTAGGATTTATTGGCTTATGCTCCTGATTGGAGCCCACCTATAGACTAATTGAGAGAAAGAAAGTTTTTTGTTTAATTTAGTTTAGTCAGAAGACACCGGAGACTTGAAACATCTATGCTTAGCACTCACAATCAGATTTCCACTGTAATCTTCGCCGTGGAGTGTGGACCCACTTTTTAAGGAGACCAAGGGACAAGACCAGTGAAAAATTTGCTGCCATTACCGGGATTCGAACCCGGGACCTATGGATTGGCAGTCAGGTGTCCTTACCACCAAGCCACCGAGGCCGGCAAATTATTATTTAAAGCACGGAAAAAAATATTAGTGAAATTAACCATACGATAGCTGATTTTGGCACCTGCTAAATGTTATGGTAAACTTGACCAGAAGTATGGTACATTTACCGATACTTTGAGTAAATTCGACATGCAATCAGGTAACATCACCCAGTACCTAGTCAAAACATAGTATACTTTTGGTTAACATTGCCATAACATCTAGCAGGTGCCAAAATCAGCTATCGTATGGTTAATTTCACCGTAGTTTTTTTCCGTGAGGATAATGATTGACGGAATACGGAATGGCTAACTACATGTTTATAACGGTTAAATAAGAGACGATTGTAATGAGATATATCAAACTGGATACGTGACTACAACGTTACCAACTTCCTTCAGGGTGTCAGTTGCCAACCTGACAAAGATGACATTACTAATTACTACTTGACATCTCAACAATCAACATGCATACAGGTAGTGATTTTTTTTAAAAAAAAAATCTAAAGCCATGTTAAGGTGATACAAATTTGTACCGTCAGGATACAAAGGGTTATCTCTCACAGAAGCACCAAGAGGCAAAATGTGCGTGTGACAGCGGCTTGGCAGTGATTCCATAGATTGAGACAAGATTACAGATGCGAGATAGTGGAGAGTGGAACTGGAGAGTGTCCGTGCATCAAAGTCATCAACGAGCTTTAGCGCAATAGGAGAAGCTTATATGGAACGTGCACGACCGGTTTTTCGTTTTCGTCGCCAGTATAGGTAGAAGAATCTTCGTCATGCACCAATCGTAATTGAAATGACCGAAGTGGAGGGGGGGTGTCTAGGGGAGCATTCCGTGATAGGACGGAGCCCGAGGGGGGCCTTCCCATGAAAAATTTTGAAAAACCAACTCCTCTGAACGTAATTTCAAGCTGCGCTTTAGTTATAAAATTCATCAAAACGCAACGTTCGAAACTTGCCATACCATCAAACGTTTTTTTTAAGCATTGATTTATATACTAATTTGAAAACACTGTTACTAATTTAAAGACTTCGAGTGAAGTAATTTGAAGGAGAAGTAAATAATATTTTGATAAGTATGGTTGGTTTCACCAGTTGGTACTTCTAAGAGAAAAAAAGGGCAAAATTTACCCCCCCCCCCTAATTTGCCATAGGCACATGCTTACAGAAAGCCTTATGGGAAATACGGCTCTAGGTGACGTGATTTTGAAACTCCGAGGAGGAAGCCATGATGGAAATCTATTATGGAATCTATCATGGAATCTATTATGGAAATCTATTATCTATTATGGATATTTTTACGCGTCGCACAGTGGAGCGAGCCAATGGGAGAGGCCGGACAATGGACATGTTATATAAAACTTTAGATGATCTTCGTAAATACACAACGCGAAAGTTTGAACGTGGTGTCATTGGTTTTCTCGTAAAATTTTCGACAAAAATCACTCCTAACATTGCATTTTGTGACCGTTAAAACACACGAAAATTGTATTTTTAGTCATTTATTTCATGTCCAACCCCTCTCACTAACTCGCTCCAATGTGCGTCGGTTTGTATGCCTCATTGTTTTTAACCTTAAACAGAATTAAGTTGTGACAAATCCACTTGAAATACGTTTTAAATGAAAGTGCAAGTGTTAGAGGGCGCATGGCTATAACTGGACACAGAAATCGATGTAACTGTGTCTTTCAAAAGGATTCGCACGATGAAGAAATAGGCGCATGACAGAAACAAGCAACATTTTCTCACCTGGATATTTGTTCGAATCAATTTCCACTGAATTAATTACATTTTTTGATTTAAGGTAAAAAAAAAAAAAAAAAAAAAAAAAAAAAAAAAAAAAAAAAAAAGTGAGGCAAACAAATCAGATTCAGATCGTTCATACTCTCACAGTTTGGGATAAGACTTATAACATGGCCTCTTTGTTGGTATTCCTCGTTAACCCTTTATGGACCAAGCCCGAGTTTACTCGTTTTTCTCCTCTAGTCTATTTCATATTGATTCAGTCTTCATTCCGGATAAATGCGATTAGCGATGAAAACACTTACGAGATACGGCGCCTTCAATGCGTCGTATATGCAATTCCAACTCCCCCGAGTACGAACAGTTAACTACCTTCCCTATTTAAACGGAAGATTGGTTTATTTTTAACTAACCTGCAGGCCGATCATTTACTTCATCGTTAAACCGATCGTTAAGGCTGTGTATGAGTGATTCTAAATTGGTCGAATATTGTAAAACTTAGACGTTGCTATGGTAACCATCGTTTAAGTGTCCGTTTTTCAAAGGTTACTCATGAATAGCCTTTATAAAAGGAGACTCTTAACGATGGTTACCATAGCAACGGCCAAGTTTTACCATTTTCGACCATTAGCATCACTCGTAGACAGTTTTAACGATCGGTTTAACGATAAAGCAAATGATCGGCCTGCTGGTCCCCTTAGAGGGTTAATAGTCGAATACATCGAACTGCACTGGGTAACCTTTTGATCAACCACCAGAATCAGCGATTAATAATTGAAAGATATACATAAATATTCAATATAGACTAAAAGGTAGCTCTGATCACAAGGGGTGGATAAGGACGATAAATTTAATTTTTTATCGAGAAAAAATAAATAAATAAATAGATAAATAAATAAATAAATAAATCGTACCAAAAAATCGCGAGGAAACTCTCAGCTCTGAATTTGCGGTACACCATAGAAAGAAAATTCATTTAATTTTGAACGATAAAGATTATCAAAACTCTTCGACACCTCCTCGATAGTAGGTGTAATAATGGTCTCGCAATCTGGCACGCACTCAAGCTCACAAGGTTTTGAAATCGATGCCACATTATATAACAGCGTCTAGTAAAATATTGCATGAAAAAGTGAAAAAAACAGGGTTGTACGCAAGTAGTGTAATCCTTTCTTGAGAATCGTGGACTCGATGACCTATTCCAACTAAATCAGATTTTAACTTTCCCTAATAAGTTGATCGGAACTACCTGTTTTTTCTGATATTTCTCAAAAAAGGACGATTCGTAAGGTTTACGAAGAAGGAATAATGACCAAAACGGAATCATATGAAAGCAACTTACGGCAACTGAATTCTATGTATTTGAGAACAACGGAAAGCTTAACTACCACAATATAACTCCATAGATCCGTAACATTTATGCAACTTAGCACTGCAATTATAATAAAACAATTGAATAATTGATGAGTCTTCTTCACTTCGACTCTTGGAGGCCACCAACTCACGACTCTAAAAGAACTTTCTTAAGTCTTCGTTGAAACCATGGCAACTTTGGCGTGAACACTACCCCACCGCAACCCTCGTTTTGTAACATGCCACAGTTGAATTTCATCACTGGCCAAGGCCCTTTCCCCATCCCTTTTTCATCGAAAGTTTTCAGAGTTTTCTATGTAATTTCATGAAGTACTTTAAAATTAGGAGTCATTGCAATTATAATGAGGACACAATTCGTCGCTTTCTACGCTTAGTAGCCAGTGGCGGCTCGTGAAATTTGGCAACCGTGTCCTCCTTTTTTAAACCCAATGTAGAACAATCGTTTCCCTGGAGGCTGCCAGCCTCCGCAAGAATCGATTTTTTTACCTACGTTTAAATGGAAAACTTGCATGGTTGCCAGATATCACGAGCCGCCACTGTTAGTAGCTTAAGTATGAAAACTCCGTTTCTGTGATTAAGATCTCCCCCACAGTGGCGTAGCGTGCAATGTGGCAACGTTGTAATGTGTCCATTTGAACCCATGTAAAAGGTCGAATGCGAAGGTGTTCACCAAACACCCAACAGTTCGATTTTTTTCATGAGTTTAAATGGACACAGTACAACGTTGCCATTTTGCACGCTACGCCACTGTTCCCCCACAAAATTTTAGTTTTTATTCACTGAAACTGCGACTCCAAATTGTTAAAATTTAAAAAAATAATGAATAATGTGTCCTTGAGGCCTTCAGTCTATTGTGTATGTGTCGCAGGCAAATCGCAATCTTATATAGGAAAATCGAAAGCCGCTTATTCATGGCCAGTAAAAAAAATTAAAATCAAGCGTCACGGTGATACTTATAAAAAATAATCATATCGAGATAACATTTAGTTCATTAAGAACTATCAGTAACTATCATATTGATGTCCACGCAGATTAAGTGTTTTTCTCATCTCGTCCTCTTTTTATGAATTTTTAAAGCGATCAAATACACGTATGTGCAAACACTTTTAACTTTAAAACACCATAATTAAAATTTAAAAAAAAACTAATCAAAAAAAACCTAATCTCACAAAACAACCTTTTTTGTCAGCTTCTCAGCTTTCAAATGAGCTAATGTATAAATCTCGAAACAATTATTCTGTAAAGTCAACATTACGCGGAAAATAAAAGAAAATTTATTTTAAAAATTTCGATATGAGGGGACTTTTTTGTTGTTTTGTTTTAAAGTCATATATAACAGCTAACATGAGCTAACCATCATTGGCGGATCAAGGAATCTCCCCTTCTCTTTCTTTTCCCTTATATCGAGTCAGTAGCGTCGCGTGCCATCTGGCAACAATGTGCCTCCTCCATTTAAAAGCATTCAATATATCGAATTTGCCGTGTGCACTGTGCACCCCCTGAATTCGACCTTTTACATGAGTTTAAATGGGTAGAATAATTGTTGCCAAATTGCACGCGACGCCACTGTATCGAGTGTTTTAGAACAATACAAATTTGGGGCAGTGGCGTGATTTTCGTCCCCTCCTCTATCATTTTCAAAAACATGCGTTTTAAGGTGGATCCTCAGCGTTTAGTTCCATATTCTGCCACTGGAGAAAGATACGATCTTTAAATGGAAAAAAATAATGGTAAACGCAAAAAAAGGGGAAAAAAAAAGGGCTTCGATGGACCCTGGGAAAGAAATCTAAGGAACTTTTTTATACAAACCGTACGCTAAAATGTTGCGAAATAAGCGAGAAACTATTGAATTTCGTAAACCCCCTAATGGCGTCCAATTCTATATTCTATAGGCTCCATCGAAGCCCTTTTTTTTTATTTTTTTTTTTTGCTTTTACCACCCCCCCCCCCCCCCCATTTAAAGATCGATTTTTTTTTGGGTGGCAGAATATGGAACTAAACGCTGAGGATCCACCTTAATGACCATAGAGAGAGTGAAGGACAGTTTTCCGGATCAGTCGGCCTCCGTGGTCTGGTGGTTAGCGCAACTAGCCACTAACCCAGAGGTCCCGGGTTCGAACCCCGGGCCGGGGCGACAAGACTTGATGGTCTCAGATCTTGTCACTCCGGATAGACATGGATGTTTCTCTTCTCTTTCTTTATCCTATCCTCTTCTCTTTTCAATCTTCCCGGGAAATGATCTCCAGCAGTGATCCCAACTATCTATCTGAGTTTACTAAATAAATAATAGTTAGTGGCTGTCGTGTATAGGCAAAAGGCCAAAAAAAAAAAAAAAAAAAAAAAACCGGATCCGCCAGAGCTAAAGGAAAGAAGGAACGTCAGCAGTCAGCACCAAAATGCTCCAGGGACCAAAAAATGTTAGGTCCCGAACGTAACTTACGCTTGGTCACATGACCTTTCGTAAGCTCTCTGATTGGTCGAAACCGCACGCAAGATGCACGCAATTCAATGCTCGGGACCGAACATTTTTGGTCCCAGGAGTAAAATGAAGATCTTTCAGCATTATTTCAGAGCAACCCTGTGAGTATATTTGGGGGGTATTAAACGCAGATGGAATCTAAAAAGGGAAAGGAAAAACACCGGTGAATAGAAACAGCTATAAAACAGGCAAATTTCTCCCTCACTTTATTCGCAGGGGTAGAAGCGGCGTGATTCAGACGACTCTCTTCAATCGATATGATTAATAATGGGGAATGAAGGGTACAGCACACATTCACAAAAACTCATTCTGCTCGCATGACAGTGGTCATAGCGTGCAATCTGGCAACCTTGCATTTTGTCCATTAGAATGGAGGCTTTGAAAAATATCGAGTTCGAGCCCTTCACTGCACAGTGCTCCTAATTAGGAACAATTGCTTTATTACCCTTAGCAGCTAGTATAATCAAAATTTGACGTTGCTGCGCGTGACACATAATATAAGAGCATTGAAAAATAGTTCATAGTCCCGCAAACAGAGAACGCTACTTATGAAATTTCACATCAAATCATGAAAAATCAGGTCTGCGGCAAATCGTCATGCACCATCAAAAGGCGTATTTCCACCATAAAAGAGTGTCAATTGATGTTTGTCGGTAATCATTTTAAAATTTTGCCAAACTTTTTTTTTTTTTTTTTTTTTTTTTTTTTTTTTTAAAGCCCCTTTTTTTTGTATGGGTACAGCATTTCGAAAAATTGCATAAAAAATAATTACAAAAAGATTTTTTTTTCCTATTTTCTCCCTACTAGGGTGACTAAATGGATTAAAAAACATGTTTTTGTCAAACAAAAAAAACGTGCAGTGAAGGGCTATAGTGCACGGTACCGATCTTCGATGTCGACCTTTTACAATGTTTCAAATGGATGGCACAAACGTTCTTAAGTTGCGCACCGCTCGTTATGTCATCACATTCCATTCAATCTGCATTACCTATTAAAGGGGCTCTTTTTGCTAAAAATTTGCTGTAAGCGATTGAAAATTTAAATCTAGAGTAAAATTCAGAAAAATTTCGATGACACATGAAATAAATATGAAACTTATTTACAAACTCACAAAAAGGCTTTACAGTTTAAGGCGTACCTACCGTCAACTAGAGTCCCTTGTGGGAAAAATTGTATTTATAGGGAGTACCTACACTATATATACCTACCGACACGATGCTTTACGCATTTGAAAGGAGTCGACCGCCTGAAAGAATTCGAAGGTTAAGTTCGACAGTAACCAGCAGTGGACAGGCAGATTTGCCGGAATTCCGGTCCGTCCGTTTGAGGAGAGAGAGAGAGAGAGAGAGAGGGGAGAGAGAGAGAGAGAGAGGAGAGAGAGAGAGAGAGAGAGAGAGAGAGAGAGAGAGAGAGCGAGAGCGAGAGAGAGAGAAAGAAAGAGGACGCGAGAAGCTGCGAGCTGACGTACACGGGCCAGTTGCGAACTTTAGCATTTTTAAAAATCCATTTTGGGAACCATGCGCGATGGAAATTTCATCACTGAAATCATATCCTACGAAACCCATTGCAAGAATATTCGTGGATTGAAGTCAAGAATGGACGAAAAGATGGTCTTATCGAGGACGAAAGGCTGGATTATTACTGGGAAGACGCTGCACATGATCAGCTGCTCTGTCGACATTGTTCAATGTTTATTGTGATTTTTGAACACTTCCTCAGTCGCGGAAGCTTTTTGTGGGCCATGATATGAATCGGCATAATCACGGCGAGTATTTATGCTTGTGCGACAACAGTTTTTCAAAATTTTCAAATCCAAGATGGCCGCCAGGTCTAGCACATAGAAAAATCCTATCCCAAATCTTTTCGGAAATTTTTTAAACATTGAAATCGAAAAAGACACCAAAAATTTCTCGGGGCCTATTTTTCATCGAAAAAGTCCATACATTGCAACGATATTATTTTTGAAAAGCTAGGTTTTTTAAACGGGCCCACAGTGTGGCGACGCGCGGTTTCGACTTCTGTGCGAGGATGCTAACGATGCAAATTAGAACTGACAAAAGCAGCCGTTTTAACAGCACCCCTCCCCCATATCAACCCACCTCCCTTCTTCGCCCCTCTCCCTAACTTGCATCATCCCTCTTTTATATACATCATTCGTTTATCCATTACGCACGTGTAAGTCTGCAGTGTTATGGTGCCATGATTCCAGGACCTGTCTCACAGAGGTTTTGAATGTGTCTTAGTTTAATGAGCTATATAGTTTGTATTGTGAATATTTGCTTCGTTTAAAGTTGAAACTCCTCTTTTTGATCTTTTCCCGACTTATTCTCTTCATTTAGTTTCATCTGAAAGCTTGGTTGGTCTCATTTTAATCATTGATTGACTATCCTTGATAGTGTTCTGTGCAGGCTCGCCAAACAAATCCATCTTTTGTGGAATGAGGCCATAGTAATAAATATATGTATATTATGTTATATAAAGATATGAATGGAGAGTTAGGGGGGCGTAAAAAACTAATAAAAAAAGAAACGATAGCGATGCTAAAACCTTTCAAAATCCGATATACTTTAAGGGTATAGATTCAAGGTAACTGTTTTTTTTTCGATGACGCCGATATTAATTAATCGTCATATAGAAGCAATAAAATTTTTAACCCTTCACTGCATGGAGTTCCACCGGTGGAACAAATTCTTCAAACGCTCATATAAAATACAGGTTTTGAGATATGCCTTCGGCGCATGGTGTGTCAACGCGGGAGAAGGTATGTTTTGAGCTCACACAAAAAAAAAAAAAATTGGCTGAAAGAAAACATCATGCAGTGAAGGGTTCGTGATCGAAATCATGTCAGGGGGAAAATTTGCCCCCGTATCCAAACTGACCTCATTTTGATTATTTTTATAAAGTTTCCGGCATTGGCTTTTTGAAAAATCCAATTAAAGTAAAAAAAAAAAAAAAAAAAAAAAAAATGAAAATTTAAAAAAAAATAAATCAAAAAAATTTCCGCCATTTCTTATGGTGTTATATCACTTGTAAAAAACGAGTAAAAAATAGAAAAAAGAGAATTTTGACCGAAAAACCGTCAAATTATTTTTTTCACTATTTTTCCCATGTATTTGACCACCTAATACATTGAAAAATCCACATTTGCTTGAGAAAAAAAAATCATGCAGTGAAGGGTTAAAGCTACCAAACGAATCAATGAATATTTCTATCAAAAGTGTTAGCATGGTAGGTTTCATAAAAACAAATCGTGCATTTAATGATGTATTAAAATCTCAAATGCTTTTGAGACACTTGCTTTTCATGCGACACCGAACAATAGCCACTCTGCCGGCTGGCTGATGTCATTCGGCCGCCTATTTTTACTCTTAAATTATTAATTTTTTTACTTTTTTGAGTTTTTTTGTTTTTGTTTGTTTTTGTTTTTGTTTTTGTTTTTTTTTGCTTCTTATGCTTTTGATCCCGGAGATACCTCTGACCATCGAGCTCTATGGCATTGGCGTCGCGTGCAGTTTGGCAACAATGTATTCTATCCATTTAAACTCATGTAAAAGATCTAATTCAGGGGGTGCACAGTGCACAAGGAAAATTCGATATATTTAATGAGTTTAAATGGAGCAGTCGCATTGTTGCCAGATGGCACGCGACGCCACTGCTCTATGGTGACCCTTTTTTTTTCTCTTACAATCCAGGCTTTTGGGTGGAAACACATTGTGTAATCAACGACCTATATTTGTTTTTGCTCCTTGAATTCTCCATGAGAGCCGAGATTTTGGGATGCGCCAAATCAAACATGGCGAAATGCGGCTAAACTTTATTTGTTTCCAACATTTTCTGGGGGGGGGGGCTAATCCCCCCCCCCACTTCAACTTATAACTTTCTCAAAGCGTTTAATGCTCTGGTTCTACGTTTTACTTCTCGCGAATGTAAATCTTCGTCATCATAACTAGCTGTGACCACAAAAAAAGCATCAATTATTATTTTTTTCTAACAAGAAAATTTTTATCATCCCTCCACCAAACCAAATCAGATCTCGGCGGCACTCTAACACACCACACGCCCCCCCCCCCCCGCCTGTGAAATAACTACTCAAATTGATCCGCAACTTTAATCCAACTCTTATGTACGCACATAAAAATTGGAGCGAAAGGAAAATGTTTCCATGAAGCATCCTATTGTTAAACGATAAAAAAGACTTGTATAGAAAACACAATTGTCTTATAAAAATAACATAATTCATTCCCTTGTAACAACATTGCGGGACCGCGAGCCCTTTGTTTGGGCAAAGGATTTAGGGCCTCCCCTCTCCTCCCCTCCTAACCTTTGATTCTCCTTTTTTAAACGCTGTGTACAATGTTTGTGGAATCTGTTGGATAGTGATTTTAATTCGTTGATATTGAATGGGAGCGGGAATCGGAACCAGCTAAAGAGCCGTCTCACTCACCACACACTGAGTCGATTGAACGGGAGTTTTTGGATAACCTGTACTATCGACGAATTAAAGATTGTCGCGAGATGCTCACACATTTTCAGTTATGGGTGTGAGAGTGGGACTGATCTGAAACGGATTTGGCGCCTCAACCGCACTGGCCTCTCGCCTGCAAAGTGTGCGGAGTATGAAAAGTGGCCGAACCGAAACCTTGAAGGCGAAACTTACTATCTCGTGAAAATCTCGCGACGATCTTTGATTCGTTGATAGTACCTAGAAGACTTTGCTTGTTTTTTGTTTTCTTGCGTCCAAATAATTTGTCTCCTTCATCCTTCATTCTTCATTTGATTTAAGGGATTTGGCTGGCGGACTAGCATCTTTGCTCTTCAACATAAACCAACTAAATAAGCAAATTTTATTCAGTAACCGTAGGCGTAGTTATATAGGTCACGTTTTATGTGACCAAAGTCAATGAGTTATAACTTTAGAGTGGCAGTGGATTGGTCCACCTTGTGCCACACAGGGTAGAAGGAATCCCGGGAAAAGCGGAATTTGGACGGCAGATTCCAAGGTTTGAGGTTAAGTTTTGTAGGTCATTTCCAAGTCGTTTCCGGCGATGCCCGAGTTTGTTTACGGAATGACGGGACACTACCTACAAAATTTAACCTCAAAAAAGATTTTTACGGCAAGATGGCGGCGCCCTCGGTGACAACAATGAACCAGCGGAACTTTCCTTGATGTGCCACTCTAAATTTATATCTCATTGACCAAGGTGTCAAAAATTGGTGTGACCGATATTTCATTATTCCGGTCACTTAAAAATGGGCGGAGCCTAGTAACGTACGGTCATGTACGGTACCGTAACAGAAAGTGACCGGGAATTAACCGCTCGCTCATGGTTCCGATTTTCGAGACCTATACCTCCCGAGCAGAGCTGTCAAATATCGTAGATTTATTGAAATTTTTAAATTCACCGATGCGATTCCACCGGTTGAGAAAAGATTATACATATAATTCAATTCATTGTATGGATGTAATGCACGAAAATACTTTGATCTGAAATATTTTCTCAATCGGTGGAAAACGCCGTTAATTGATTAAAATATCCGCAAGTTTTCAAAGTTATCGACGACTCCACCGGATGAGAAAAGATAAAAGACGCTAGTATTTTCGTGCATTACAGTCATACTCTGAACTAAACTCTGTAATCTTTTCTCAACCGGTGGAATTTTCGGTGAATTTCAAAATGCCATTAAATCTGAACAAATTGGCTGCTCTGTGATGTATACTGCCCTCAGCCACCATTATACGCTCACGCAAATAAAAGTGTATAAGTATTGAGTTTAGGAGTGAATTTAGGAAGTTTTTAGTGCTCCCATCGTTATGTTTAGAAGTTGTTACACCTGACTTGACTTTTAAATCGCTTATACTGGCGTGTTGGCCGTTGGGTTTTCGGAGGGAGCAGTAAGAGCAAAATCAACATTTGGAGAAAACTGACTATAAAGTTTCAAACCTAAAATTAATGAGTTCAAAATCTTCCGTTTTTCATGAAACTTTCAGAAAACATCACTCAGGGTGTTTGAAATCGTTGAGATGATCAAAAACCGACAGATTTTGTCTTCAACTATAAAAAAAAAAAAAAAAAAAAAAAAAAAAAAAAAAAAAAATACGTTTTTCCTTTCATGTTACGCAAGACAGCAGCAAGTCCTATAAAACCAATGAAAAAATCAAGGTAGATGACGCTGCGTTCGCACCCTTACTGCTCTCTTCCGTGACAGTGGAATACGCCGAAAAAGCTGAAGCGCGACTTACTGCTGTCTTGACTTTCCTTAGGATCAATAGATTCTACAGACTTAAATGCATTGAATTTTGAAGAAATCTCAATTTCGAAAATTTGTGACTTACTGATCTTTTCGGTAACACGGCAGTACAGCAAAAGTGTGCATCAACTCCAATGCCTCCGATGGGTGAGTTGTTAAATATTCGTACACTGTGGTGCTGATTTTGCATACACAAGTAATTGAAGGCGCTCGAGGAAAAATTATCTTTTAGTATGACCAATTTGGAGTCGCGGTTTTAGTGAATAATCAACTAAAATTTTGTGGAGATGGTTAATTGTTCCTACAGCACTGCGCTGATTTTGCATACACAATGGATTGAAGGCGCTAGAAGAACCATTATTTTTTATTACATTATATATTTGGAGTCGTAGTTTTATTAGTGAATGAAAAACTGAAAATGTGTAAGGCAGATCTAGTCACAGAAACGAATATAAGGGTGTCGGGCGTGATATTGAAAGGGTTAATCTATGTTCAATGGCTCATGAGTTAATGTGAGTTAGGCAGGTATGACAACGAACCCTCCGTATGTATACACATTATGTTTTCGGCTCTATACTCATGACATGACGTTACATTTAATATCAGTTCTAGCGCTTGGCCCATTGAGCGCCGCCCATTTTACGAGTACAAAAGCCTCTCTCTCTCTCTCTCTCTCTCTCTCTCTCTCTCTCTCTCTCTCTCTCTCTCTCTCTCACTCTCTCTCTCTCTCTCTCTCTCTCTCTCTCTCTCTCTCTCTCTCTCTCTCTCTCTCTCTCTCTCGCTCTCACTCACTCTCACTCTCGCTAAGATTATCGCGTCCGCGATGCTGAGGTTGGAGGTTGGAGCCTTTCCTTTCGGCTTTGACTCGCCTCCGCGCAAGTTCCAATGTAAACATTGTCACTTTTTTTTTCTTTTCTTTTTTTTTTTTTAAATTCTCTCGTGGTTTTATCATTTTTTCCTGGAACCGGGGCGCGGGTCGGTTGGGGACTGGCCCCATGAGAGAGATAGTCCATTAAAAATCGGGTTAATATTGTTATTTTTGCTATTAATGTCATCGAGGACTTCAACGCACTAAGTCACACCTCTTTTTGAGGAGCCTATTTATTCGGCGCTTAAACTTGTATTATCGCCCCGACTGCGGTGACCTCCCCTCCCTCCTATTCCCCCAACGACTTATCCTAAACCATACCTTATTATTTTTCATGGGGGCGGAGGAGAATGCTTTCCATTTGTAAGTCTTCACGTATTCGAGATGGGAAAAAAGTAGAAGAGGAAAAAAACTATTTGTACTACCCGGGGATGAAGCAGAGATAATATATAATAGAGACCGCGCACTATAGCCTTGCGCGCGGTGGCTGACTTTTTTTTTGGAACTCAACAGAAATTAACAAAAGAAGTATATGAAGGAGCACCATCCAACATGGACCGTACTTTGACTGATGCAATTTCGATGCTTCGGATTCACTAGGCAAAAATCTCAACAAGCAAATTTTAGCGATCGAATATCATTCACCGTCGTATGATATTCGATGGATTTGCATTTTTTTTTTTTTTTATGATATTCGATTGTTTCGTTGGTCTCACCGGAGAACGTTCGATTTTCGAATTGTTGCAACCGTTGTCAGAAATCTCATCTTCTATCCTTTTTGACTCCTTTCGTTGCGATAATTTCGGAAATGACGAACTTTTCGAATGAAGTTTATTGTATAGACCATGCGCAGAAGTCATTTTCCTATGAGACAAACATAATTTTAGCTTCGAAAACGCTAGTTTTTTTTTTGTTAAAAATGGCCGTGTCATCCAGAGCTGATTTAGAGATTATGTTATGGAATATTATTATCGCAGTTTTCATTTTCACGAGAATATCATTCAGAAGTTCATTCTCGACTCTCATTGGCTAGATTTTTCACCGATCAGCAGCATCAGTTAGCAATCATCAATTCTTGAAGTGAATGATATTCGATCGCTAAAATTTGCTTAACGACGTTTCTCATCAGTCAACGTATGGTCCATGTTTTCGGTGATCTGTTAAGACCCCGCAAAAAAAAGTTGCCTCCGCGCGCAAACATGGGCAAGATAGATAGTGCGTGGTCTCTATTATATATTGTCCTTGGGGTAAAGATACCTCCTGACCAAGAGATGCAACAAGTATAAAGCACTTGTCAGTAGCGCACCGAGAGTTTCTTCATCTCTCTCTTTTCTCCATTAAGAAACGTATGTTAGACAAGGATGGAAAAGGGGATAAAACCCCCTCCTTCTGTCCTTTTCCTACTCATACATTCAAATGGGAAATGAGAGAGATGGAAGATATCCTGGTTGCGCCAGTGGCACTTATACTTATAGCGCATGTGTTGAGCGGTAGGTAGGTATATTATGCGTTGTCTATTGCTTATCCTGGACGTAAATCTTTGGTCATCAATTTTTTGCTAAATTTGACGAGTTCACGCTAAAAACACAAATTTGAGGAACGTCAGCACCTGCGAGCACACTTCAGGAAGATACCCTGAAAGTTTCAGGCTGAAACACTCAAAAATAAAGCCGAAAATTATGAAATACGAAACTTCCCGTAAGCCGCAATGAGTGCGAGTGAGGCAGATAGACTTATCATCAGTCGCGCTCACTCTCACTCACTAGGCTTATGGCGAAACGAATTTCATAATTTACGGCTTTAATTTTAAACCAATTTTGCTCATTTTGGGCTCAAAAAATCCATAATTTTTTTTGCAGGTGCTGACGTTATTGGATTTTGAGTTTTATCTAAGGTTTCAGTTTAAAACGCCAAAAACACGACTTTTCCAAAAAGTGCCTAATGGCGCTATCCATCGGATTAAAATCTTGACAAGTTTCGCCTGGAATCACCTTAAATAAGAATAAACAAATAAATAAATAACTATAAAGTAAATAATAAGTTTCTGCTTGCGAGACAGCGAGTATTCGAGTAAACTTGCGGGTAAGTTATAATAATGAAACCGCATTTTTGAAATAAGGGTCCATGAGGCTGCGAGGGTACATTTTTTGACAATAAATTATCACGGGATTGCGTGTTGAAATTACTTATGAAGAATAAACCTGATGTTTTTTATGCCCTTATTCCAAAGGCGGGTCCAGAAATTTCTCTCTCCCCCTTCTCTCTCTCTCTCTCTCTCTCTCTCTCTCTCCCTCCCTCTCTCTCTCTCTCTCTCTCTCTCTCTCTCTCTCTCTCTCTCTCTCTCTCTCTCTCTCTGTCTTCCGATTCGTAAGCATATGTCAAAGAAGGACAGAAAACGGGGCTGAAGTCACGGGACGACCCCTCATTATATCCTTTTTTAACATTTGCGTCTAAACTGGCAAAGAGAGAGAGAGAGAGAGGGGCAGAGAGAGAGAGAGAGAGAGAGAGAGAGAGAGAGAGAGAGAGAGAGTAGAGAGAGAGAGAGAGAGAGAGAGAGAGAGAGAGAGAGAGAGAGAGAGAGAGAGAGAGAGATGGACGTACATTTAAATCCGCCTCCGTCCTTATTCCAGTTGCTTGCTAGATTGTGATGGGGAGCTACCACCCAGCTCGCCAACGCAGCCCACACAGATGCAGGGATCAAACCGCGATCCCTGGATTCAAGAGGCGAGCGCATAAAAAAAAAAAAAAAAAAAGTGTAAACACTTTTTGTACGTGTCTACGGATTTACCCTTAGATTCAGAAGGATTAAGACTCGGCTTGGATAAAGAAAGCCATGGTTGAAGGGAGGGGAAAACCGCGCATCATCATTTACGCCTATAAAGTCTCTACAGGATATTTCCTTCAAAAAAACATTATTTGCAATGGGGCTCTTGCAAACTTTTGCTATACGGGATTGAAGAGTTGATTCTTGCATAAAAACCTGTAAAAATGACATTGAGTTTACTAAACAATCACGAAATTCACTCTCAGAATCCGGTGCAGAGACGTAGGTATCAAGGGAGATTCCTGTCTAAATTGAGACGTATCTGTGTGTTTCCGTAAAGAAAGTGACATAATAAACATGGAATCTCCCATAATACCTGCGTCGAACCGCCATTACCATCTTGCCGTTATACCAGTTGAGTGAGCTTATTACTGAATTTTAGACTTTCTTAGTGTGATTTTCGTGATTTTTGCTGGTCTCTACATAAGATTGGACCATTTTTATTTGCTTATAGCAAAAGTTCGCAAGAGCCCCATTCAAAAATAAACCATAAATCGATAGTGGGGCTCTCGCAAACTTTTGCTAAAATAAATAGTCCAATCTGACGTAAAGACCAGCGGAAATAACGAAAATCACTCAAAGAAAGTCTAAAATTCAGTAATAAACTCACGTAACTGCTATAACGACAAGATGGTAATGGCGGTTCGACGCAGGTATCATGGGAGATTTTTTTTTTTTTTTTTTTTTTTTGCTTGTTTTATGGCTTATACTCCAGTCAAGGAGCCTACAGCCAACTATAGACTAATGTCAGTGTGTGAATGTTTGTTTAATGTCAGATGACAACAGGGGACTTGAAACATCCATGCTCAAAGCACTCAGATTTCCACTGTAATCTTTGCCGTGGACCCACTTTTAAGGAGACCGAGCGACAAGACGAGTGAAAAATCTGCTGCCACTACCGGGATTCGAACCCGGGACCTATGGATTGGCAGTCAGGTGTCCTGACCACCAAGCCACCGAGGCCGGCTTATCATGGGAGATTCCTGATGTCACTTTCTCTACAGAAACACAGAGATATGTCTCAATTTAGATAGGAATCTCCCATGATACCTGCGTTTCTCCGCCATTAACTCCAATTCTGAGAGTGAATTTCGTGATTTTTTAGTGTACTCATTGACATTTTTACAGGCTTTTATCTGCAAGAATCAACTCTTCAATCCCGTGTAGCAAAAGTTTGCGAGAGCCCCATTAAATATAGGTAAACTTCAGTAATATACGTAATTAAACTTCTTACTTCAGTAACAGTATGCATAGACCGGGCTCGAGGAGAACAGAAAATATACATTTTTTGTGGACTCTGCACAGGGTCTTTTCATTTTTTATTTTTTTTCATCATCTAAGGGCCGATCACTAAATTTTTTACTAAATGATGAACCTATCATTAACTCTATCTAAAAGTGACGATATTTATCAAGATTTGGCCGACGTTATGATAGCAGGAATCGTAAGTTTTCCTTTCTTTTTCTTCCTTTTCCTCTGCCTTTGTACTTTCTGTGATTTGCTGAGGGAGGGGGCGGTAGTCTCGCAATCCCCACCCCTAGCCCCCATATAGTTATACCCATACAACCAACAATGATTAAATGCATTCTGACAATACAATTCTTTCCATAGGCGGAAGTAGGGGGCTAACCCCCCCCCCCCCCCGTAAAGATCTGCCAAGCCTCCCTCAGCAATTTTTGGAAACAAAAAACGTTTAGCCATTCGGCCATGTGATTTGGCCACATCTCAACATTTTGGTTCTCGTGGAAAATTCAAGGGGCAAAAACTGTGTTTTCCCCCAAAATTTGTCTGGATAATAAATGAAAAGGGGGCATCAAGGATCTTGATGGTCAGAGTTATCCGGGATCAAACGCATGAAAAGCAAAAAAAAAAAAAAAAAAAAAAAAATGCCTCCCGGCAGGCCGGTAAGACGAAGTAGATTCCATGCTTGGTTAAATCATTTTTTCACAAATTTAAATATTGGTTATAATTTTTGCTGAATTTTTCTCTGAATTTTTCTTTTTTATTTTATCAGCTGCTCAAAATCCAAATATGATTGTGAAAAAGATTATATTACCAACAGAGAAATGTGTAATCTTTACAATGCAAGTGAGAAAGAAAAGCTAGGTTATATAAGTTTTTCACATATTTCAATAAATAGGTTATGTTATGATTTTCTTTGAATTATTCAATTTTCTTCTTTTTTTTTTATCAGCTGTTCAACATTTAAATAAAAATGACCATGAGAAAAAGATTATAGTACAAAGATTGAAAAATGTGTAATCTTTGTAACGGTAATGAGAAATAAATCTGAATAGGAGCAGCTGATAAAACAAGAAAATAAATAAATAACGTACCTAAGCAACAGTGTACGTGTAAAACAAAGAAAGAGCAATTATACCAATACGCCATCCTTGTCTTTCACTTGTAAAATCCCATAAGAAACTAAATAGCTCGTAAAACACGTAAAACACAAGGATAATTCAAGGCAAAGAGCATATGAACTAAAAACATCCTCCACGATATATACTAAAATTTTTGAAACAAAAAAACAATTTCTTCATATAAAAACACTGCCAAAAAACCCGAAAAACACATCGCTATAACTCGCTTACAACGCAAAAAACGAAAAAATGACTCGAGTAAAAAAGCTGCGTAACAAAACGGCTAACATAAATTTTCCCAAAAAAAATACTCAAAACAAACACTCCTAAAAATAAACCTCAAAAACACATTTTACGACTCAAACACGGCCCATAACGCGAAAACTAACAGTCGGATTTACACCATCTTCGAACTCATCCAAGAAATAAACCCAACGAATAGTTGAGAAAAATTTCAAGAACAAAAACCAAAAATTACGAACAGGATCGTGGGACATAAAAACGGTAAAACTGGCTGAAACATACATATAAAGATATATATATATACAATTTTCAACGAGTGGTATTTTCTCACTCAGGGGACCATGAAACGTGCTCATTTGAAAAAAATTCCCGAAAAATCCAACATCGCACCCTCCGCAATAAGTAGATTCATGGAATCTACTTAAAAGAGAAAGTTCCGCCTCTGATTCGTTCAAGTTGATTTTGATCCAGAGCAGAGGGGCAGATTTGCCATTGCGAAAAATATGCAACTGGGTAGGGCCTCAAGCTTAAGGGGACCTGTTTTCACGAAAGGAGGAAGAAGAGAAGAAAAAGAGAGACAAATGAGAATAAAAAAGGCATAAAGATAAAATAATACAAATTTGCTATAGAAAAACAGAGTAACACTGAGATTTCAATGCCTTATCTTTAAAAGAAAATGAGGGGGAGGACCCCCAAATCCTCCTTCTTTCAAGGGATGTCCCTCTGACTCCCCATGCATCCAACCCTTTTTCTTAGGAGGCCTCAAATCATGAGAGTAGCTAGACAATTTTTCTGGAGGGGGCCAAGTTTGGAAACCCCAACGGGGGAGGGGGTCCGGGGGGAACACCTCCCAGTTTGGGGGGTCCACCCCCGGAAAATGTTGCCAATTTAGCCGCCGTAAGACGTGATTTTAGGCTATCTCCACCTCAAAAATTATAAGAAAAACCGACAAAATTAAAAAAAACTAACCTTACAATCTTATTTTTCGGTACTCGTTAATTCAAACAATAATAACATCGTAGAACACAAAATTATGGAAAAAAGGGAAAGAAGGATCTTTTGAACGGATTCCCCTCTCGATGTTCTCCGTTTAATCACCAATAGTAAAAATACTTCATATGCCTGACGCCTGTTAACAATGGTTTTTTTTTTTTTTTTGTTTTATGCTTTACAATTATTTTTTTCTTCTTTCAATTATTAATGCATTTTTTGCATCATCAGATTTTCTGGGGGGGGCCCCCCCCGGCCCCATAGTAGCTTCGCCCATGCCGCAAATTCAAAATTGCGTAGAGCATCAAGAGTTGTAAATCCGACCCTGTTTGGACCTGCGTTGAAACTCGTGATTTTAAGAAGCACCCTGTAGACACGCGCATTCTAAAGTACCACCTCGTTCACTGTATAAACTTATCGCTTCAAGTGATTGTGTGCGAGTGTTGGCGAAGGAGAGAATTTATATGTATCGTTAAATAATAAACGTCTGCCCCTACGGCTAATTCCTCCCTTATAAAATAAATCTTTTATCAAAATATGTTGTTAATAATCTATGAGTTTTTTTTTCCTTTCCCCTACTTTTTTATTGGCCTCCGCTTACACTCTCCGTTGGCCCTCCTTTAGTCGCCCGACGATGATTGTTACTCGCATATTATTTTGTGCCATCATCAATATTTTTGCTATTTGTTTGTGTACTGGTTTTATTGTCGCTTTGTTATGCTTTTGCCTCGCGCTACAATATCTTTTTTTTTTCTTCTTCTTCTTTTTATATATCGTAATTATCATACGCCCCATTCACAAAGTGATTTTTCATTTATTCTTTATTATTTCAGGGCGTTCTACGTTTTGGCTCGGTTTTTTTTTTCTTTTATTCAGTTAGCGCCAGAGGTTTTTTCTTTCTCCTTCTTATTTGTAAAATAAATTTTGAGTAAAGTACAACGGGGGTAAAATGGACCAATACCGCAATCAGTGACATAGCCTGCAATTTACCAACGTTGTACTGTGTCCATTTAAACCCATGTAAAAGGTCGAATGCGACGGTGTTCACCGAACACTCGATAGTTCGATCTTTTTCATGGGTTCAGATGGACTAACCGCAACGTTGCCAAATTGCACGACACGCCACTGATACCAATTGCTCTTACCATGATACATTTTATGTAATAGGTACTTTTCTTTATCACGGTGTGGCGATTGCAATTTTCAGTGGCGGCTCGTGCAATATTGCAACAACATATTCTCTCCATTTAAACCTATGTAAAATAATCGAGCCTCAGGAGGTGCAATGGAGATGTTGCAAACTTTTGCTACAGGCTTAATAATAGTTGATAAAATGTAGCATGGATTGCAATTTATCGCAGAATAGTCGTCAAATTTTGCAATTTTATCATCTGACTATAAAGTTGCAAATATATGGCGTAAAAGTTGTAATGAGATGGCAAAAAATTGAAACTTTTTGGAGCTGGGTTTTTTTTCTACCCTACTTTTTGCGTATGTGTCACTTTCCGCCAATGCGTATGTGTCTATGTGTCAAAAGTTGCAACTTTATTGCAACTTAAGGGTGGAGAATTGTCCATATGTTGTTAAAAAATTGTCTCTTTATTGCTACTTTGTTGCCGTAAATTGCAACATTTAGATTAAAAAATTGCTACGTGGGCATTGGGCGTGGTGGCTGATTCTTCGAAAAATCATTATTCTCTACCCGCAGTCAACCGAACAAGTAAAAGAACAGTGCTTATAGAGTCTGAGCTGTCTGAAGCAATCCGAGAGTCATTTTGAGCAGTTCTTCCGATATATGTTAAGCAAACGGTGTCCAAAAGAAAATGTCTTCTCAATATAGAGACCGTTACTCAATATAAGTACCCAGGACTCGCCATGAGGAGGTGCCTGCTCAGTGCTCTTAGAGTCCCGTTTAACAACTAGATATACAAATACATATGTACTATCGACGAATTAAAGATTGTCGCGAAATGTTCACTCATTTTCAGTCATGGGTGTGAGACGAGTATGAAGAGTGGCCGAACCGGAACCTTGAAGGCGAAACTTAACTCGTGAGAATCTCGCGACAATCTTTAATTCGGCGATAGTACATAGTATGAATTAAGAACAGAAATGAGGAGGTTTTAAAATGGCGATCGTAAAAATGTCCTAGCCCCACTGGGAAAAAAGGGGAATCCTTCAAATACGGTCTGAATACACGTAGCGTTTGCTAAAGTCGCGGAGTATACTTATTAATAAGTATACATAAGTATGTATACTGTATAAGTATTAGATGTATAATAAGTATGCATATTAATGTCTTAAACATCTAATAACCGGGTGAAAAAATCACTAACAACCGACGTTGTATAAGCCAGGAGGAGTGGTTTAAAATGATCGGATCCATGATGGCGGAAAACCCGTACCTATAACTAGAAAGAACCCGGGGCGTTCGTGCGCGAATTTGAAGAAGAACAAGAAGTGGGAACTTATAAACTAAAACTTTAAAACTAAAACTTATAGACTAAAACTTGTAAACTAAAACTTATAAATTTACCTTTCATCGGATGTAGATTACTACTCTGATAACTAATTACTCTGTGAATCATCCTTGTCACCATAGAGAGAGTGACGAAATGAAGATAGGAATCTCCCGTTATATTACTACCCTATGCCACCATTACACTCGCGCAATTAAAAGCGTTTAAAGAGTTTGGGAGTGAATTTCGGAAGTTTTTAGTGCTCCCATCGTTATTTTTGGAGGTTTTTACACACAATTAGTTTTTCTTATTCAGGCGTTAAAGTCACCTCGATCTGTAGACTCTCTTTGAGACAGCCTAAACACCATTGAAAAAACGCGAGGCGGATAACAATACATCACCACTCCAGCTTAAACTCAAAGAAAAAGAGGGGGGGGGGCGAACGTTTACTAAGTTGACTCCCATTTTTGAGGTGCAGTTATGGATATTATAAGAAAAATGGAGTTCTTGCAACGTTTTGCTGCGCATGTTGGGAAATATCTTATCAGAATTCTATAATTAATTGCTGCTAACTATAACAACTAAACCATAACTAACATAAAAGTCTAACCTCACTCTTCTCGGAGAAAACTTAACTCAAAATTTAGATGGACCACCCGCATTTGGAAA
The DNA here is from genome assembly GCA_011764245.1 of Trialeurodes vaporariorum. Lineage (NCBI taxonomy): Eukaryota > Metazoa > Arthropoda > Insecta > Hemiptera > Aleyrodidae > Trialeurodes > Trialeurodes vaporariorum. Next base: position 7,909,421 of record VMOF01000220.1, read on the forward strand.
TTCATGTAATTTGTGCGGCTCACACCCCCCCCCCCCCCTCCCCCCCGGACATAAAATATTTAGGGAGGTTTCCGAAATTCAATATAGTTTCGCGCTTATTTCTTAACATTTTAGCATACTGCTGGTAATAAAATGTTCCTTAGATTGCTTCCTAGGCTCCATCGAAGCCTTTTTTTCCCATTTATTTGCGTTTAAAAGGTGAACACCCCAGTAGTCGGCACCCCTAAAATTTGCACCAGTAGTCGGCACCCATTTTTCAAAATGCGAAAAAGAGTAGGTAGTATGATGGCCACACTGGTGTTTTGCTTGGATTTTTCAAAGACTTTATAAATAAGATCTCTGAAAAAAATACTCGGTAAGTACACCGGTGTTACCATCATTCAATTAATTTTCATTTAATAAAAAAATGGGTGCTGACTAAGGTGCAAATCTTACAGGTGCCGATTAGATACTGGGGTGTTACCTTACCATTATGTTTTTGCATTTCGTAACTTCTTTTGGTGGCAGAACATGGAACTAAACGCTGCGAGGATCCACTTTAAATGGGCTAATGGGGCTCTTGCAAACTTTTGCTGCGGGGGATTGAAGAGTTGATTCTTGCAAGAAAACCTGTAAAAATAACGATGAGTACACTGAAAAATCACAAAATTCACTCTCAGAATCGGGAATAATGGCGATTCAAAGCGCAGGTATCATGGGAGATTCCTATCTAAAATGAGACGAATCTCTGTGTTTCCGTAGAGAAAGTGACAGGTTAGACAGGAATCTCCCATGATACCTGCGTTGAAGCACCATTACGATCTTGCTGTTAAATCAGTTATGTGAGTTTATTACTAAATTTCTGACTTTTTCGGTGTGATTCTCGTGATTTTTACTGGCCATAACATCAGATTGGACTATTTATTTGCTTATAGCAAAAGTTTGCAAGAGCCCCATTGCAACGTTGCCAGATTGCACGCGCCGCCATGGTCTGGCGTTGCGTCGATGTCGCATCATGTACATGTATGATGGATGCGGTAAGTTAACGAGAAAACACCAGGGCCAGATAGTGTCGCTAAAAAATAAGAGTGGGCGAGGCGCATGGGGGGAAGGGATAAAGAGGAGCGGGGGTGGCGAAGGAATAAAGGGGTATAAAAGGGGTGGATGGGGCCAACGGGGGGAGTCGAAAAGTTGAGAAAATTTAATTCGATTTGAGGCGAGGAGAAACGCGCGAACATGTACACGCATCTCATGAAAACAGAATGTGTAATGCGGGATTTGAGCATGAGCGCATGAGAGACGCGATGGCGCGAGATATTATACGCGCGAACTTAAAACGCTCAGCAACGGCACACAATGGGACGAACTTTGTATGTACAGTCGGGGACAAAAATAATTTCAGGCATCCTCTGGGGATATAGAGTATAGACTCCCCGCAATACTCAACTTAATACGCAACGTAATATGTATTCAGTGGCGTGCCGTCAAGTTGGAGAAGTCGGCCTAGAATTGACAAAATCAAAGAAAAGGCGATTATTGGCCGACTTCTTCAACTTCAGGGACGATTTTCTCGGAAATGGTTTGCGAAATCGAAAAACTTGAAAGGACCAAAATATGCATGTATTTTTTTTCGAACTTTTGAATAAGTAATGCTAATCGTTTTTGGGTTTCATGAAACCGAAAGCACGTTTTCACATAATTTGGCCAAAAAAAGTGAGAAAAATGAAAAAAAAACCCCCAAACCCCCCTCAAATTTTTGCACACAGCATTTTCACAGCCAATTTGTTTTTTGGAAACTTTGCAACACTGTAACTCGAAAAGACTCCAATTTCGGACCCAAGTTTATGGGGGGAAAAGTCTTATTTTGACCCCAAAAATACGTGGTAAAAAGGTTTGCTATGAAATTTGGGACACCCTGCATATCCAATTCAACCCCAATTGATTCCATTATTTTTACTGAGCTTCTGACATTTGCTTTTTAAAAAATCCAATCAAAGTTAAAAAAAAAAAAAAAAAAAAAAAAAAAAAAAAAAAAAAAAAAAATGTTGTTTTTCTTTTCCAGCCATTTCTTATGGTGTTAAAGCACAAATCAAGAACGAGTAAGAAAAATGCGAATTTTTACCGAAAAACAGTCCAATTATTTTTTTGCTATTTTCCCATATATTTGACCACCTAGTGAATTGAAAAATCCATTTTTGGTTGAAAAAAAAAAAATCTCACGCAGTGAAGGGTTTGAATATCTTGAAATATTCTGGAAATTAAATTTTAACCGTCTGCAAATACTTGCATAAAAGTTTCTGAGTGTCCATCACCCCCCCCCCCCCCTTCCGCATTTTTTGGACTGGTGGCGCGGATACCTACCAAAAAAAAAAAAAAAAAAAAAAAAAAAAACCTAACCGTTGACCTCTATCGCTCTATTACGCCGTACCACAGAATCCTATGGCATCGCAATACTCTTGAGTAAAAACCGTCAATAGAACTCCTCTCCTCAGCCCTCAGTAGCCAGCAGTGCCCGGCTGCCTCAGTTCCTACTTCCTCAACATACATTTTCCCTCGATTGTTTCTCGACAGCAAATGAAACTGCATGATCGCCATTAAGACTCCGCCCCCCCTCCACCCTCCACCATCCGCCCAACGCCCCAAATCCTCTCCCTCTTCGACGAGGAACAGTGAGAGGACTGAGGAAGGAATATAAACGCTATACGCTTCGCTGGGCTCAAGCTCGCCGTTCGAGGTTTGAGAATAACTCTGCGTCCGGCGCACGTAGGAGTCACCCCCAAAAACCTGGCCAAGAATATATGCGTGTTCTTGAATACTTTAAAATCGATTTGGGTTAATTTTCCAATTTAAACTCGAAACTCCTATTGCGCGGTTTATGGTTGGAAAAAGACGTAAAAAATGGTGAATTTTGGCACTCACCAAAGGTCGATACCGCATTTTTTTTGCCGAGATTGTTGAAGCTTATTTTATAAAAACGGATTGACTTTAAAATGTTGCTGGATAAAAATGTGCAACATCGTGCAAGTTTTAATTGCAGAAATTGCAGAATCTTCCTAGAAGGTCTTTTTCAACCTCCTTTCTTTGGTTTTGCCCGGAATGTATTTAAAATTACCTTTTTCTATAAATTTAGTGCCTGAAATCGGATATTTTTTTACGTCAGTTTTTAATAAGTTATAAAATAATGGTATTAACCCTTTATAGACCAGCTTAGTTTCAAAGAACGCCACTCTTCCGTTTATAAAAAGAAGGTAGTTAACTATTCGCACTCGGGGGAGTTGGAATTGCCTATACGATAATCTGAAGGCGCACAATTTAATCTTAAATTGTAAGTTTCAATATCGAGAATCGCGTTTATTCGGAATCATATGAGACTGAAACAATGGTAAATAGACTATAGGGGACACAACCGCGTAAACTCGGGCTTGGTCAATGAAGGGTTAAATTCATGAGAAAAAAAAAAAAAAAAAAATCGGTATGAAAGTGAAGAGCATACCTTCGAAAACATAAAATAAAAATTGCCCAAATGATTGGATGCACCAACGCAACGCTTGTTCGTGATGGAAAATGTTTACCTATTAATAATAGAGCACCGAGCGGTGATAAATAGAGGGTGACTTGGACGCCTCACTTTCATGATGTCGTATTGACAGTAGATCAACTTTGTTGTCCTGGCGCATCTAGTACGCTATAGGGCGATTACTTAGCACTAAGAAACCGCAATTATTTTAAGGGTTTTTGGCCAGGTTTTTGAGGCAAATGCTTATACGTGCGGCAGCGCACTAGTACGCTATAGGGCGCTTTCTTAGCATCAAGAAACCGCAATTATTTTAAAAATTTTATGAAATTTCCATTTTGGGTTTTTGGTCAGGTTTTTGAGACAAATACTCGTACGTGCGGCGGCGCACTATTGGCAAATTTTGGCCGTTTGGCGGTCATAAATCTGTAACTTTTTGAAAGTCAAAAGAATGACTTCAAACTCTCGGAACTGGTTCCCAAGCCTTTAAAGAGGTCAAAAATCAAGGCTGTGACCATAGATTTTGCACATAAGTGGAGGGGGAGGGAGTATTTACGATTTGAAGACGAAAATTCAGAGCTTGAAAAAATTGATTTATGACCGCCAAATGGTCAAAATTTGCCAATAGTGCGGCGTGTGTCAGAATGCACATTTAAATAACTACCTACCTTAAAGTCTAATTTGACCTCAAATCTAGTGGAAGGTGTCATTTCAGGGGTTATTAGGGCCGTTGATCACGAATTTGAAGTTCAAATTCCTTCAAATCTAAACAAAACTTGCCTTCGACTCTGAACTTGTGATTTTAAAGCATTCCTCAATGAAAAACCAACGCTCAAATTCATTTTCATTAATATTTGTTTTGTAAGAGAAATGATGTTGAAAAACGACAAAGATTATCGGTCTGGGTGCGCCTACACTTCTGAAACCACCTCAATAACATTCCTTCAACGGATAGGGCTCTTGCGAACTTTTGCTACACGGGATTGAAGAGTTGATTCTTGCATTACAACCTGTAAAAGTGATGATGAGTACACTAAAAAATCACGAAATTCACTCTCCGAATCGAGCTTAATGGCGGTTCGACGCAGGTATCATGGGAGATTCCTATCTAAATTGAGACATACCTTTGTGTTTCCAAAGAGAAAGTGGCATATTGGATAGGAATCTCCCATGATACCTGCATCGAACCGCCTAGAGTCCCTATATGTAGAGAGTTAAGACAAGTGAAATCATGGGCGCCGCCATTGGATGCGATTTTGCACATTTGTTTACATTCTGAGGTCGTTGTTGTGTTTTGCTCCACTGCAAAGATTACAGATCCGCTAAGTTTGTAACGATGTAATCTTTCCCTGCTTTTGTTGATCGACATGTATTAACGCTTTTAATGATTCTTTTGAGATTTATAGACATTCTTTTGGTGCATCATGATTTAAATTAACAGATTCATCGCAAATTACCTCTTTTATCTGTAAAAGACCGTTGGTAAACAAAACAAAAGTGCAAAATCGCATCCAATGGCGGCGTCCGTACAGCCTAAAATTCATCGACCAATCAGAAGTTGGCTACCCTCTTGTCTTAACTCTCTATATATAGGGACTCTAGAACCGCCATTACGATCTTGCCAGTTACATAGTTATGTAGGACCTACATAGCTACATTGTAGGTTGTATATAAACCTACATTGTAGGTTTATTACTAAATTTTAAGCTTTCTCAGCGTGATTTTCGTGATTTTTGCTGGTTTTTACATTAGAATGAACTATTTATTTGCTCACTGCAAACTTTTGCAAGAGCCCCATTCAAGAAGAAACAAGCGGCATCGCTGTATTACAAATTATTCTCGAGAGGTAAGAAGGGATGGGCGATGAAAATATTTATTAGTTTCGCAAACTTTCATGCATAGCAGTATAGTACAGACTTAGTGATTCATGTATTTTAACTACTGCATTTCATCATGCAAATTCAGGCACTCGGCGGCGGCGCGGCGGGCGATTCAAATTATTAGGATCTTTTATGTAAATAAATGGGCTCTCCTCTCCTCATCTCGCTTTAGCTCATCTCGACCCTGGAGATTTCGGCCGTGTGCTTTCATACTTTGTATATACAGGCATGGGCGGCGCGTGGGGTCAAAAAGTGGGGGGGCTAAAAATCAACAGTTTTTTTTTTTTGTTTGACGCAGGCGGGTGGGGGGATATATAGCCATTTTTTCTTTTGGAACACTTGTAATCTGACTTGCGGAAGGGCTAAAATTTAAAAATACTGAAAATTTGGGCTAAATAGACACACACTTGAAACAATTTGGTTAGGAAAATTTTTGAAGAATGTAAACAAAAGGTGACAGTCTCGTTTCCTCAGTAACTTCTGAATGATAACGGATGGCGATGAGAAATTGATAACGTTATTTCATTCTTCTTTTTCTCATTTTCTTTCTTTTTCCTTTTTTTCTCGTTCAAAATTTTTTTTAGCCCCTCGTTCCCAAAAAAGTGGGGGGGCTATAGCCCCAATAGCCCCTTATACGCGCCGCCTATGTATACAGGGTGTCAATTTAAAAAGGAGCCAGGCTTAATATCTCGAAAACGGCTCCGAATTTCGAAAAACGCTAAAACACGTGTTCGATTATTTTGAGGGGGACATCTTTGGAGGGGGTCCCCAAATTCAGGGCCTCCCTCTGGGGGGCCCCAGGGGGGTCAAGTCCCATATTTCAAATGGGGACCCCCATTTTTTATTTGATAATCGGAAAGAGGGTAAAATTCTAAGACTTTTGGCGCAAACCGAAAGTCGATATCGTTTTTCGCGTTCGATATATCGAAGGTCAAAGTTCGATATGGACCCATCTTCAGAAGTTCGTAACTTTCCTTTAAATTGTCCAAATTTCAAAAACTTTGGGTCTAAAATTCTCTGCAGAGCAAGTACTTTTCAGAAGAAATTCAGTTTTAACAGAAATTTGTCAAAATTTGGTTTTAAAGCCCCCAAACATGTTTAACGTTTTTGGCCCCCACGGGGGGCTATCAGAAAAATTCCGAGAGACGACCCCTATCGAGTGATACATCAATCGAAAAGGCGTAACAAACTGAGCATTTTGGCGCAAACCGGAGGTCCATATCGTTTTTCATATTCGAGATATCGCATTCTGTAAATCGACATTTGACATTCGATATCTCGAATATGAAAGATGATATGGACCTCCGGTTTATGCCAAAATGCTCAGTTTGTTACGCCTTTTCGATTGATGTATCACTTGATAGGGGTCGTCTCTCGGAATTTTTCTGATAGCCCCCCGTGGGGGCCAAAAACGTTAAAAATGTTTGGGGGCTTTAAAACCAAATTTTGACTAAATTTCTGTTAAAACTGAATTTTTTTCTGAAAAGTACTTGCTCTGCAGAGCATTTTAGATCCAAAGTTTTTGAAATTCGGACTATTTAAAGGAAAGTTACGAATTTCTGAAGATGGGTCTATATCGAACTTTGACCTTCGATATATCAAACACGAAAAACGATATCGACTTTCGGTTTGCGCCAAAAGTCTTAGAATTTTACCCTCTTTCCGATTATCAAATAAAAAATGGGGGTCCCCATTTGAAATATGGGACTTGACCCCCCTGGGGCCCTCCAGAGGAGAGCCCCGAAATTGGGGACCCCCTCAAAAGATGCCCCCCTCGAAATAATCGAACACGTGTTTCAGCGTTTTTCGAAATTCGGAGCCGTTTTCGAGTTATTAAGCCTGGCTCCTTTTTTAATTGACACCCTGTATACCTATGTAAGTACGTTTAAACCATTCCTCCACGGTATCTCCTCACAACTTTCCATGCTCTGTACTTACTACCTTTAAGGGTATACTTGTATTCATAGCAAAAATATTATATCATATAGACGGAGTGAATCCTATACCGTAACATTGAGCTGAGTGAGGCAAACTTACCGTACACTACAGTAGGCAGACGGGCGAGTCACTTTCGAAATTGGGGGAGGAACCTTCAACTGGTGACAAACAAACGAACATAACCTCTGAATCCAAACTTACTACTTTATAAAAATCGAGATCGAAGATGGATGAAACACTATTTAATGACCATCATTTTGACAACAGCATGATATAAGATTAAAAAAGCTTCAAATAACTCACAAAATTTGAAATAGTGTTCAGCTTTCATTCACTCTCAAAATGGCGTCGGTTTGTTTGTCACCAATGAGCTATAACTTTAGAGTGGCACATGAAGGAACGTTCCGCTGGTTCATTGTTGTCACCGAGGGCGCCGCCATCTTGCCGTAAAAATCGATTTTGAGGTTAAGTTTTGTAGGTTGTTTCCGGTCGTTTCGTAAACAAACTCGGGCATCGCCGGAAACGGCCTTCAAAATTTAACCTCAAACCTTGGAATCTGCCGTCCAAATTCCCGCCAAATTCCGAACGACCTACAAAATTTAACCTCAAACCTTGGAATCTGCCGTCCGAATTCCGCTTTTTCCCGGGATTCCTTCTACCCTGTGTGGCACAAGGTGGACCAGCCCGCTGCCACTCTAAAGTTATAGCTCATTGTTTGTCACCAGTTTTGCCAAAGATTATACCTAAAAAAGATGACCAATTTAAGTTTTGATGCAACCGTTGAGCAGGCTGATGACTGGTGATCATTTTTGGTGAACATGCGAAGTATCGCAAGTTTGCCTCAAGGATCTTGTTATGCACTCCGTCTATATGATATAACGTCTTTGATTCATAGGCGCCCCCCAAGGTTATAGATTAAAGAGGTTATATTATAGAGGTTATGCTCATCTGACTTCGCGCCACAAATTCAGTGGCGCGCAATTCAATATCACTGCAGGCAAGATGGCCGACAAAAGCAGAAAACGACACTCTTTGCAGAAAACATTGGGCTGTTTTCTGCTTTCCTGCAGAGGGCAGCCCAATGTTTTATGCAAAGAGTACATACGTTTTCTGCTTTTGTCGGCCATTTTGCCTGCAGTGATTTTGAATAGCGCGCCACTGAATTTGTGGCGCGAAGTCAGATGAGCATACCTCTTTAATCTATAACCTTGGGCGCCCCCAGAAAAATTTACGGGAGGGGGCTAAATAATTGAGCTCCACGGGAAGGGCTCGGGGCGGACACTCCGAGACCCGAGTCTATTGGACCCGTCTCCACCTTAACCCGTAACATCCTAGCGTAGCCATATGGCTACAGCTATAGAGGGCAGTTTTCATTTTTGGGGGTTTTTAAATTAGGGGGTAATAGATTGGCAATCAATCAGATGTTAAAGATAAAATGTCATTTGGCATCAGCTTTTTTTGGGCATTCTAAAATTATTATTATAATTATTTTTTTTTTAAAGGTTTGGGGGTCGCTGGTCGCTGTATTAAGGATTGTTTTGAAAATGGTTGAAAAAAAAAATGAAATAATACAGGATGTTACCTATGGGGTTTAAAAAGGAAAAAATACGATTTTTCTTACAAATGGTACAAGTACAAAGTTAAGCTATTGTCGGCCCAAATAATAATAATAATAATTTTCACGTGTTTCATATTATATGAATAAAGTGACAACAGATGATAATGATAATAAGAAAACTTCATTGTGCACACGTGTACTATTTCTTGCGAAAAATGAGTTTAAATTACAAAGTATTTTGATAGTGAAGTTCGTCAACTATTACCCCTTTCATTAAAATTGTATCCTCTTTGTTCTTTTCATGTCTTATCGTGAAGCTGCAAGTAGATGAGACTCTCATAGTGACCCGCTCACAGTGGCGTCGCGTGCAATTTCGCAACAATGTATTCTATCCATTTAAACTTATGTAAAATATCGAATTCAGGGGGTGCACAGCGCTCAAGGAAAATTTGATATGTTTAATGAGTTTAAATGGAGGAGTTGCATTGTTGCCAGATGGCACGCGACGCCACTGCCCACTCATTTAACCGCCATCTTGCAATTTTTATTATAAACACCTTTGGCTAATTCATGAGTAGATTTTGAGATTACTTACTTATTGCTTGCAATGTAATTTTCACGCGATTTTACACCCTCAACCAGTGGCGTAGCTATAAGCCCCGCTGACCCCGCCGAGCGGGAGCGCGCAACGCTTCGGGGGGTGCAAACATTTTGGGAAGAGGAAGAGGAAGCGCAGAAAGGAGAAAAGGAAAAGAAAATGGAAAAAAAGGAAAGGAAAAGGAGAACAGGAAAGAAAAGAGAACAGATTGAGAAAAATAGGAGCTATACTCCTTGAAGAATCGCACATTTCTCCAGTATAATCGCTCCGAGCTTTCTTACGGGTCGATATATCATGACAGTCGGACCGCAGTTACGGTCTCGAACGCGATTTTTTGGGTGCAATTTTAAGGCATTTCGCGCTTGATCTTTCTTTACACCAATTACTTAGTGATATATTTTTTAGGTTTTATCAATGTGAATAAATAAATAAAATTTTCCTTCTTAATTTACAATAATTTTTAAAGAAATGTATTTTTCCACCAAAGGCTCCAACTTGTGCGGATTTGGGGGGGGGGGGGGGGGGGGGGGGGAGGGAGCTCCACGAAAGCGGTCGATTTTTCCTTCAAAAAGAGGGCCGCAGCATTCGAATCGGCAGGGGAGCGCACGCTCAGCCAGCTACGCTACTGTCTGCTCGTAAGTCTGTTTTCCCACTTCGAATTGCATTGACGGTTCCCCGGAAGAGCAGAGGGGACGTTTTGACGAGCCCTGTGCCTAGTCAACGATTAAAAGCCCACGAAAAAGACAGATCTGCTCATAAGTCTATTTTCCCATTTAAAATTACATTGACGGTGCCCCGGAAGAGCAGAGGGGACGTTCTGATGAGCCCTGCGCCTTGTCAACGATCTAAGGCCAACCAAAAAGACAGATCTGCTCGTAAGTCTATTTTCTCATTTAAATTAACGTTGTCGGTGTCCCGGAAGAGCAGAGGGGACGTTCTGATGAGCCCTGCGCCTTGTTAACGATCTAAGGCCAACCAAAAAGACAGGTCTGCTCGTAAGTCTTTTTCCCATTTAAAATAACATTGGCGTGTCCCGGAAGAGCAGAGGGGACGCTCTGATGAGCCCTGCGCCTTGTCAACGATTAAAAGCCCACGAATAAGACAGATCTGCTCGTAAGTCTATTTTCCCATTTAAAATAAAATTGGCGGTGCCCGGAAGAGCAGAGGGGACGTTCTGATGAGCCCTGCGCCTTGTTAACGTTTTAAGGCCCACCAAAAAGACAGATCTGCTCGTAAGTCTATTTTCCCATTTAAAATAACATTGGCGGTGCCCCGGAAGAGCAGAGGGGACGTTCTGATGAGCCCTGCGCCTTGTCAACGATTAAAAGCCCACGAAAAAGACAGATCTGCTCGTAAGTCTGTTTCCCCATTTGAAATTACATTGGCGGTGCCCCAGAAGAGCAGAGGGGACGTTTTGATGAGCCCTGCGCCTTGTCAACGATTGAAAGCCCACGAAAAAGACAGATCTGCTCGTAAGTCTATTTTCCCATTTAAATTAACGTTGTCGGTGTCCCGGAAGAGCAGAGGGGACGTTCTGATGAGCCCTGCGCCTTGTTAACGTTTTAAGGCCCACCAAAAAGACAGATCTGCTCGTAAGTCTATTTTCTCATTTAAAATAACATTGGCGGTGTCCCGGAAGAACAGAGGGGACGTTCTGATGAGCCCTGCGCCTTGTTAACGTTCTAAGGCCCACCAAAAAGACAGATCTGCTCGTAAGTCTGTTTTCCCATTTAAATTAACATTGGCGGTGTCCCGGAAGAGCAGAGGGGACGTTCTGATGAGCCCTGCGCCTTGTTAACGTTCTAAGGCCCACCAAAAAGACAGGTCTGCTCGTAAGTCTGTTTCCCCATTTAAAATTACATTCACGGTGCCCCGGAAGAGCAGAGGGGACGTTCTGATGAGCCCTGTGCCTTGTCAACGATTAAAAGCCCACCAAAAAGACAGGTCTGCTCGTAAGTCTATTTTCCCATTTAAAATAACATTGGCGGTGTCCCGGAAGAGCAGAGGGGACGTTCTGATGAGCCCTGTGCCTTGTCAACGATTGAAAGCCCACCAAAAAGACAGGTCTGCTCGTAAGTCTATTTTCCCATTTAAAATAACATTGGCGGTGTCCCGGAAGAGCAGAGGGGACGTTCTGATGAGCCCTGTGCCTGGTCAACGATTAAAATCCCACCAAAAAAACAGAGCTGCTCGTAAGTCTGTTTTCTCATTGAAATTAACGTTGGCGGTGTCCCGGAAGAGCAGAGGGGACGTTCTGATGAGCCCTGCGCCTTCTTAACGATCTACGGCCCTCCAAATAGACAGGTCTGCTCGTAAGTCTATTTTCTTATTGAAAATAACATTGGTGGTGTCCCGGAAGAGCAGAGGGGACGTTCTGATGAGCCCTGTGCCTTGTCAACGATTGAAAGCCCACCAAAAAGACATGTCTGCTCGTAAGTCTGTTTCCCCATTTGAAATTACATTGGCGGTGCCCCGGAAGAGCAGAGGGGACGTTTTGATGAGCCCTGCGCCTTGTCAACGATGGAAAGCCCACGAAAAAGACAGATCTGCTCGTAAGTCTATTTTCCCATTTAAAATAACATAGGCGGTGCCCCGGAAGAGCAGAGGGGACGTTTTGAAGAGCCCTGTGCCTTGTTAACGATTTAAGGCCCACCAAAAAGACAGGTCTGCTCGAAAGTCTATTTACCCATTTAAAATAACATTGGCGGTGCCCCATGATACCTGAACAGCTCCGCCATTAAGTCCGATTCTGTGATGGATTTTGTGATTTTTCAGTATACCTACTCAGCGTCATTTATACATATGGTCTTTATGTAAGAATCAACTCTTCAATCAACTGTAGGAAAATTTTGCAAGAGCCCCATTGAGAAAATTTGAAATCCAAAACGACCGGTCTTCCTTGCAAAAATAATAGAAATGATTGCTGATTAGTTATTAGCAATATTAGGCGTCAGCGACGTCAGCGTGGCACGTCTAAATGTAATTTACAGCATGGATGGTGGTGTGCATACATGCGGGCTTATCGGGAGGGGGGCGGTCTGCGCTGTAATCCTCCTCAGTCCTCCGCTTTTTAGATTTTGAAGTCAAAACGTACCCATCCCGTAAAATTTTGACAACCACTATATCTGCGAAGGCCAGTGGCTTGGCTAGGGGGGGGGGGGGGGGGTGTTCAGGGGGTCTGGACTCCCCCCTTGACACCAAAATTTGTCCTAAAAAAGGTAAATTTTGCTTTTTCAGACAAAGACCTAAATAGTATCTTTGGACCCCCCCCTCCCCTTGATAGTTTTCGTACCTCCGACCCCCCCCCCCCCTAGAAAAATTCCTCGCTACGCCACTGGCGGAGGCCAAAGTAGGTAATCCATAAAACTGAATTTCCTACAGGGGGATAGAAAAACTTTTTTAAAAACGTAGGTTGTTTTAAAATTTTGAAAAATATGTTACATTCTAATATAAGACCGCCGAAAGAATAGAAAAAATAGTTTTTGAAACTTTGAAAGCAGCCAATATTGCTTTAGAACATGAAAGTTTTTTTGTGAAATTAGGTTTTGTGAACAACTTTTGTCTCTGCCTTCCTGAAATTAGAGGTTCATTTGAACATTTGTGCCCTGTATACTGTAAAGATGATACTATATTTCCATGCGGATGCGGTTTTTATCGGAAAAATCACCCCGGTCCCAGGCGCGTCATTTGGGGGGAGGGGGGGCATTTTATTTATTATTTATTTATTTATTTATTTATTTATTTCAACGAAAGGTATTTACAAAATAAAGAATACAACAACAGATCCACCTGCCAAAAGTTGGACTTGAGTGGCAGGTTTACTTTAAAAAGAACCAAATAAAATGGAATGAATAAAACAAAATTATTTGACTAACAATAAGTAACAATTTCAATATTAATTGCGAACAAGTTTCAGATTAACCAAATTATACAACGATTGGCACTGCCTGATTAAAAATACTGTCTATTGTATTGTCTATTTGCCCCCCCCCCCAAGGATTTGAAGGCAGGCTCAAAAACGGAAACGAGGTATATTAATGAGCAAAAGCTCTAAAATTTTATTGATGAGCAAAAAAAAAAAAAAAGTCATCAGATTTTTGCCCCCCCCCCCCCAAGCCGGCTTCATGGCTCTAAAATTATATTGATGAGCAAAAAAAAAAAAAAAATCATCAGATTTTTGTCCCCCCCCCCCCAAGCTGAGCACGATATGACGCCCCTGCCCGGTCCTAAAGAGAATGGGAGAGCTATTCGACGTTTGTGATAGTTACTCAATGTCTCTAGTCTCTACCAGAGATAACTAAGCTAAAGAGATATGGCAGAACTGCTCAAAACTGTTAATCGACTCCTACGAAGTAGGCAAACTGGCATACGATCTGGTGGACCATTTTTGTAAACAATTCTGAAAGTAACCGAAGTGCGTTCGGCTGGCAGTAAATGACTTTTGACTAAAGTTTTAGTGGTTATTTTGGTGGTTAAATTTTTCCCTTGACATTTTCCATCTTATCAACGTGTTTGGAAAGCAAAAAAATTCAGAAAAGTGTGTGCCTAGAGTTTATTTCCACTAACAGCAGTAATAGCAATGTTTACGAAAAATGGTCCACCAGGTGGTACGCCGTATTGTATCACGGCCTATTTGAAGGCGTTTTTTACGATTGTCGATTAACGGTTTTCTAACATGGCGGGGATAGGACTTGCCATATCTCTTTAGCTTAGTAATCTCTGGTCTCTACCGATAGTTACACAATTACACATAGAACGCAGCTTTTAAATCGTTTCAAAATGCCTTCATTTATATAGGATACCACACATCGTACGCAAAGGGTTCGTCTCATCTTATCTGAAATCGGTGGAGCTGGAACGTGCTAAATTAAACGATCTTAAAACGCCTTCACTTTAAGAGCATACCACAATCATTACTTTGTGTAAAAGGTTGCCAAACTGGCCTGAAATTCCTGCTGAGAAAATTTACGCGCGCGGGCGCGCCACCTATCTTCGTCTTCGTTCACTTCTTGTTCAACATTCCCCTGTCCCCCTGTCCCCTTTTGATCCTACCCGCGCCAGTGACTGGTGCGGTGCTCCCCTCACCCTTCAGCTACCCCTTGGGGAAAAAACATAAAGTCGCAATCTCCCCCTTACGGCCTTACATTATTTTCCGTCGTAAGTTGAACCACCGTGATCATCTGCCTTCAAGTGAACAATTCCCTCTTTCACCTGTGATAAGTTGTGATTGAAACGACCGTGCAATATTCTTAGTTTTCCTCGGATACCTTTGGATTTCGAAATATTTTGCTCCTCATTCTTTGCAAAACAAAGCCTAATCGCAGCCCATCCCTGTCACTCTTCTATCCCTTCGACATCCCTTCGACGACGACGGTAGATATTAGCTTTTGGTAAGTATTTTGATTCAGCATTGTGTTCAATTTTGCCAAATTTCCTAATCCTCTGATGTATCCCCAATTCCTCAAATCATCTCCTTTCAACCGAGTTGCCATGCAAGTTTCATTACCTGAAAGGCCCAGATTTGTCTGATGGGTACTGGGACAAAGGACCTGAGAAGGGTTGGGTTGGGGTTCCAGCAAACTTAGTTCAACCTTGTTCTCATAACAATTTAATTCACCTCTGCTCATTTCATGCATCATTATTTTGCGGCTAACCGCTAAACTCTAGATGAGAGGTCAAGTTTCATCAGCAACGAGCATGTTTTGTGGTATTCCACTTGCTTGTTGTGGAATGCTAGTCGTGAAGATCAGAGGTTTTGGCTATCCCGCTCATCATGACCGTTGCAACTCTGTCGGTGATCTTGCAGCTTTATGGTAATGATCAACTGGCTGTCTGTTCATAGAGTGACTCACCCTAACCTCAATCATTTATATTAGTGCTCAATTTGGAGTAAGAAACCCAAGCAAGGAAAAATGGAATTTCATTAGTTATTTTATTTCCACTGGTGACTTGAGTTCATGTTTTGAATCTTCAACTGTGTATCCATGTAAATGGTAATTATGATTTTAAGATCATTCGTAGGGTACGCTTTGTTTATGGTAAATCTGGTCCATCCACCGGAACCTAGAGGTACCGTTGATAGAATTGGCTTGTGAGGTGTTATGCGCTGTTGATGATTTCATGGTTAAATCCTTAGGTTTCAGCTGTTGAATGTGCCGTTAGCTGTAAACGACAAATCAGTAACAAGGCCCATGCAAGCTTTTGCGTTAGAGCAGTTAGGTATTAGCTTCAATGTATAGAACAACCTGCAAAAATAACAATAGCAGTACCAAAGACTCCCACGTTCAACTCAAAGCTCAGCGTTCAGCTGAAAGCTTTTGCACATGCGACGGCACCAATTTGTCCATGTTTCACTTTCTCCCTGAATATCCCTCTTCCAGTTTAGAGAAAGTGGCGGTTTCAATAAGCAAATCGCCATGATAAGAGCTCACCTGATACGATTGCATTACCGTTACTTGTTCAAAAGCTGTTAACAAGCTAACTTGTGTACTTTGGAAGTTTCTACTACCATATTGGCTGCAACTTTATTTGTCTGTTAGGAAAGCTTGCAACTGTCCCATTGTGCGTAACTTCTATCATGCTAACTTTTTAGTTGAACTAGAGAGAAATAGAGACCCAGTTCAAAGCTTGCATGTGGCAGATGTCTCTATTTCTGGCTCAAATTCGGTTTTGACTAATTGAAACAAGTGCGAACCGTTGCCTAATTTTGAGTGATGGACATGGGTTAGGTTTCCAACCTAGTTCCACTATTGTTTTCATACAGAATTATATTTTTAACAGTTTCGTGGGAAACTGGAAACTGAAGTCTTTCTAAACTTTAAATTTGGGAGTGAAAATTGAATTTCAGAAAACTT
This sequence comes from Trialeurodes vaporariorum, assembly GCA_011764245.1. NCBI lineage: Eukaryota > Metazoa > Arthropoda > Insecta > Hemiptera > Aleyrodidae > Trialeurodes > Trialeurodes vaporariorum. Next base: position 7,925,742 of record VMOF01000220.1, read on the forward strand.
CAAATTACTTAGATTTTGGAATTTTTTTTGGCCTTACTTAATAAGGGAGAAGCTGGAAGGTCAGAAAAAATACCTTACATAGGTACAATATATCTGGTGGATACAGGTGTAAACTGTACTATTCTAGGAAATCCCCCCCTCTAATTCCCTAAAGTCCCTCCACAAAGTGTGTTCTGGATTCGCCCCTGTCTGATCCTACCAAAAATTCGCAGACTTTGAGGGGTGGTCTCATGTAACTGAGCAAAACTGTTCTCTCATCACTTTGCTGATTCTTTTATGCATGTCAAAGAACGGAACTAGATGGAACGGGTAACTCTTTGTTGAATTTGGTTTTCTCCAAGTGTTTCTATTTAAAAATACAGGTTTTATCCAAATTCTCGCGTTTCATTTTTGTTAACCTTAGTCGCAATTTGCTTTGTCATCGAAAGCCGTTTGATGGCCATCAAACGGCCTGCGATGGCCATCGCTCGTATTTTGCTTCTCCGATGGTCATCGGAAGTGGGCGGAGCCAAATTTAATTATTAATTTAATTTCACCATGTGGCAACGCTGTACCATCGGGCTGTGGCCATCTTCGTTGACGACCTCCGGAGGTCGTCAACCATTTCACCATCGCCGATGACGGCTGTTCGTCGCGCGCCAAGTGGTCATCATCTTGAAGTTTATCATTTTTTCGTGCTTTTTTCTGATTGGACAGAGAAATATCATCGCGCGATGGCCATCGGCCACCGCCGATATCAAAGCAAAATTCGACTTTTTTGAATTGCATTAAGTTTATATACATTTTTATGGAGAGGCTCCTATAATCTTTTACCCGAAAGAGAACTTGTGCCTTGAATGGATCGAAAGTTCAAGGAACCCTAGATTTGAAGCTGCTTCCCATTTATTAGTGGCCAACTGAGATCTGCTTTGAGGGTTCCTTCAATGGATATTGGGCTATGTCACAGGATGATTTTCACCGCATGTTTTCATGAAAAGAATGTAAGTTTAAATGGTTTGTTGGTTCATGCTTGCCATCTCCTATCTCTCTCCCTCTCTCTTATGGAACCCCTCGTCCTCAACAGCAATGTCTCTCTTTAAACCTTAAATTCATGTTTAAAGATTGTTGAAAGCAGCTATTCCTCCTCGCTTTTTCAAACAAATTTGCAACAGAAGATCCGTGAAGTTCATTTCTGACATAAAACGTGGTGAAAAATGTCTAATTTTATCGTTGGAAACTGAAGGAAGTAGCTCTAGTAAGGGCCACGTGCGAGTAAAAGAACTAGAAAATGGCTTTTAGGAACCGAGCAATGAAATACATGCGTGTACATTTATGTGAACATCATGTAAACCAGATTGTCGATAAAACAGTCTATACTGGGCCCATTGTCAACAGACTGACAGTCTTCTTTCAAGGGGGGGGGGCGTGTCAGGTCAATCAGACTCACCTCCTGCTGCAAAGAAAAAAAAACAGGACTGGCTAGGGGTGTAGAAAATATACAATCTACCGCAAAAATCTAAACAATTTTGAATTTTAAGGGAAATCAGAACTTATTGTCAGAGGAAGAGGTACGACCGTGAAGAGGAAAAACATATGGTCGGATAAAGTGTTGGATTTCAGTAGGGGAAATTAATCTTTTGAAAATTGGAACATTTTTTTTAGCAAGATGATCAACAGGAATCCGAAAGATCCATGTGCCAGATCACAAGAAAAAAATGGGACTATAGAATGTCAAGTCTCAAGCCAACTTATAACTACAATTTTTTTTTTTTTTTTAAATTTGAAACTTGGTTTATTCATCATCTAAACAGAACATTTTGTTGAAAAAAAAAGCGATACTAAAGTTACTTATACCAAGTTTTCTTTTTTTTTAAAAAAAAAAAATTGCCAAAAGTGGTAGAAAAAAATGTGTTAAAAGAAGGGATGGTGAACTAACTGAATCACCCTCTAAGACTAGGTCTTGTGATTATTATCAAAACCTACATGACTTGTATTTGTGGCCCTTAACTGCCCCAATCATAGCCAGGAGACTAGGTAGAGGTTGTTTTAAGAAGTGTGGGCGCACTTAGACTGATAATCTCTGGAATTTTCCAACTTTATTTCTCATATTATGTATAAAATTTAAATCAAAATTAATTTAAGTATTGGATTTTCATTGAGGAATGCTTTAACCCTTTGCACTCCACTTACTTTTCCCACAGTGGCCACCTGTACTCCAAATTAAATTTAGATAATTAGTGAAAAAATGCCTTTATTCATCACACTTCCTTTTTGAGCTTATAAACTAACTACTTGTTGTATGATAATGATCTTATGGAACTACAATACAAATTAAGTCTTCTTATGATTCGGGCCACACCCGACAGTGGAGCTACGAAAGCTCAAACTTTATGCCGGGTCCGGCCCGACAGTGGATAATATCGGCATTTTTTCAATGTCGGGCCGGACCCGACAATGGAGTGCTAAAGGTTAAAATTAAAAGGTCAAAGTTTCAGGCAAGTTTTTTCTTTTATATATTTGAAGGAATGAAAATTAAAAATTTGTCTAAGATTATCAAATTGAAAATTTGCCAAAGATTATTGGTAAGCTGTGCGCACCCTTGTGAAATGAACTCAATCTCTTTGAATGAAACAACTTAATGATCCTCCTCTTATCAGAGTTAATTGTTAATTTATTGTGGATGTAGAGAAATCTTGTTATCCATCATCATTGTTTATCTTTATCGACTTGAGAAGTTCAACATCTGTTGCTCAGAGACTGAGAGTTAGCTTATCATGTAATCCCATGGTATGTTTCCAGTGTTGCCAAAGATTATAAAAATTGAAAATAGTGCAGCATCATCCGCAGGAAGACTCAATCTTCCAGATCTTGTTAGGCGGCTAGAAAACTGAATAATACTGTTCATTCTGTCAAGTGAAAAACTTAACAACTGCCAGTTGTTTCTGTACCTTGGAATTGTGACTGTCTTTGACAGAGAAACCCGGAAAAGTCAAGACAATTTCTTTTTGGAAAAAAAAAAACAAAACAAAACAAAACAAACACTGGTTCATCAACCACGTAAAAACTGTATACCAAAGTTGAAAATAGCATTGCTATCATGCAGAGATTTATTAAGTTTTCTAAAAATTCCAACTTTCATTTGAATGATGGAATTATGACTGTCTTTGACAGAGAAACTCAGAAAAGTCAAGACAATTTCTTTTTGGGAAAAAAAAAAATTAAAAAAATAAAACAAAACAAACACTGGGTCAACAACCATGTTAAAAACTGTGTACCAAAGTTGGAAATAGCATTGCAATCATGCAGAGATTTATTAAGTTTTCTAGAAATTCCAACTTTCATTTCGTTCCACTAATTTTCTGGTTATCATCATCACAAATCATTTATACCATGTACAGCCCTTTCATTCACATTTTGCTAACATGTGACACTTTCTTATTTACAGCAATCCGCTAAATCTGAAGGACTCCTCTGACTCTCATTTTATTTAGATAATTTAACTTGCCTTAAAGTAATTAATTTTGTCTAAATTAATTATTAATTAATTTTCAAAGCTTTACATTTGTCATCTTCTCCATCACTCACCTCTTATTCAATTAACTTTAACGCACTCTGGTTTTATACTTTATCAGATTTTGTTGGTACCATAAAACTCCTTTCATTATTTTTCTTGAAACTTAATTTTTATGAAAATCATGTATAATTCAATGAACTAATTTCTCAATTCTCTTGAACCTAAATTTACTTACCTACTATTTTAGTATATTTTTGGAAAATTCTTTTTTTGCTTTTTTCAATGACACAATCCGTTACCAATACATATTTCCTCTTTTGCCATCATTCAAAAAAAAGAAAATAAAGTTCTGATTTTTTTGCAATTCCAAATCAAACTCCATCTTTTCCTGTAAAATGTAGAAGACTTAAAGAAAAGTCTGCTGCAGGTATGGACTTGTAAATATCTATTTCTCTCTTCCACTAAGTTATAGATTCATGTTGTGTTAGCCTACTTTTTTTTTTTATTGTTTTTTTGACAAGGGAAACATTGTATGTTGTTGCTTTCAACGTTAATGAATCATGGCGGATGGTATGGCAGAGGTTTTGTCGAGCAACGTCTAACCTGACTGCTCTTTGTTTACATTCGAGTAAAACACAGTCCTCGTTTTCCTTAGCAGCCAATAAAATAAATCCCAGCCAATAAAATAGATAAAAACCAGATGACCATGACCAATGAACCTATTTGAAACAAGCTCTTTGATCTTAGCAAAGCTTTTAAAACCTTTTTCATCAGCCTGGTGTAACCTGCAAAGATATCTGTTTGAAATTCAAAGTTTTTGATCATCTTTCTTAAATTTTGACAGTTTTTAGATCATAAATATGTTTGTATGGTTCTTGATGATATATTTTTCTCATTTTCATTCGGTTCTTTTAGTTCATGATCTAGCTGGACCTTTAAAGACATCTCTGTGAGCTGTCAGGCTGATATTAAAAGCTGCAATGAATTTTGAAAGCTCTTTTTTTTTCTTTTTTTTTTTCAAGACTTTAATATTCCAAAAAAGTAACAGTTGCTTGTTAGTCAATTTCATCTGTCAATTCTCTTCCCCTGTTCCTTTACAGTCAACTTTGAAAGCAGATACTTATAATTATCCCCCTTGAAAAGAGTTAAATTTATGTCTATGGGAGGGGGGGGGGTAATTGTATGAGAAGCTTTTAATCTCAATATTGTTGTCTTTGTTGCGATTCGTTAGGATTAGCCTCAGTGTTAAAAATATTCAAGTACCTAATTTAAGCCAAAATCATCTTTGAACCAGAGACTCGAGGGATTATAAATGGCACACGGTTTTGATTTTTAACAGCCTCTGTATTTCTTCGTTATGGAGACTCGCAAAACTAGTAACTTCTTATTCCTCTGCTGGATTTTAAATTATTACTTCTCATTGCGCTTCATCAGTAATCATCCGATTTTTTAAACTAATACTCAAAGATTTGTGATGTTTACTGGGATCTTAATCCTTTCAGTGCCGAGTGAGGAAAAAGTAGTTTCACAGTTCTTAGACCTTTACTAATGAATCGAACGAATTTTTCTCTGATAATTTCATGTGTTTGTCAATTTTTTTAAATTTACATAACAAGAATCCATGTTGACAAATGTCCTCTTTAAGGGAATATATAGCGAAAGGATTACTTTCTGGATATTACAAGCAGTAAGCTTAACTTGCAGTCCAAGGTTTCTTCTGATATGTCCTACTGATAAAATCTAACTCTAATGGGGGGGGGGGGGACCTGCAATTATAATTTTTTGGAAAATGCATGATGCTTCCATTATATTCTTCACAGTTCAGCTTCTCCATCAAATCCTTTCTTCTCTCTCTTTCTCTCTCCCCCATTCTACCTCTCTGTCTCGTGTGCTGTACCATCTTTAGTCTTCTTGCTTTTTATTGCTCATACCTTTTTCTTTGCTTCCCTTCCACCTAAATCTCTTGCAATTGCTCGTTTATTCACTCACTACCAATAAAAATATGTTTTTTTTTTTTTTTTTTTTTTTTTTGAGGTCTTGGTTAGGTCTATGCCGTGTTACTTTCGATGATTGTTAGTTTTTGTGATTACAGCCTTTGAAAGAGTGAACCTTATGAAAATGTAGTTAGTAAATTCAACTTTCAATGAACATTATTCTACCTACAGAATATGTCAGGGCTGCAAAATGTTCTTAAGCCCCGGAAGCTTCGCGCATTCCGGGACTTTTTCCTCGCAGGATTATCAGAAAATGTCATAACAAAAATCTGAAACGTGATTTTTTTTTTTTTTTTTTTTTTTAATTGGGTATTTTAACACCGCTTGGTCTGTTTGTTAGCAAAATGACTGATATTTTAGAAATGTTGAGGCTATTTTCCGTGGAAAATTGTACAGCCATTTAAAAAGAAAAAATTATTGGACAAATCTTCTCACTCTCCCAAAAATTTCCCAACTTTCTCAGAAATTTTCTCTCTTTCACGCGATCCACGGATCATCAGATCACGCACATTTTGCACCCCTGGAATACGTTTTGACAAAGAATACTTAAAAATAATGAGCATGATGTAGTTTGTAATCTGGTTACCTAGCCAGTAGCTGGGTCACCATAGAAAATTTACCTTCTAGTTGTAAAGCTGAAGAAGTTTTAATTCTCATTTACTCATTTATACTTTGTTCTTTTCAGGAAACTTTCTGTCAATTGAAACACCTAGAAGTGAGAGTGGTGTCATGCCACGAAGCAAACGCCGCTCTACAACAGAAATGGCTCCTGAAGAGGATGACAGACATTTTCCCAAGAGGCTTCGCAACACTTCCTCAGTCAGGTATTTTGCTATCTTCCTCTTTATTTTCATTCATGGAAAAAAAGACTGGTAGAATTTACTAACTGCATAGCTGATTTTGGAGTCTGCTCTCAAGCATGGTAAATTTCACCAGATTATGGTAAAATGTACCAACATGTTACCTTAGTTTACCATGCGGCAAGTTGCATTTACCATACTATAGTGAAATTTAACGTATGCCAAAATCATCTATGTAGATGGTGAATTCTACCAGTCTTTTTTCTGAGTTAAATTAATTTGTCTACGTCATTTGTGAAGTTAGAATGAGGCTGTTGCGCACTATTGCTACAGGCAATTTAAGTATCAATCCAGGTGTGAAAACTGCCTAAAATAACAATGGTAGCTCTAAAAACTTTCAAAATTCACTTCTTAATTCGTAAAATGCTTGTAAACATGCAACCGTATTGGTGGTGTTGGGCACTAATAATGGGAGATTCCCATCTAATAATAATAATACAGTCACTCCACCAAAAAGTGACCAATGAGACACGACTTTCATTTGACACTGGTGTGGCCAGGTGTCACCGCACGATTAAGCAGTTGTTGATCACTCCTCTGGTGACTATAGGTACTATGTGAATCTTCCCTCCCAGCTTAGAAAGAGTGGCAAAATTAAGATGGGAATCCTCCGTTATTATTGCTTAACACCACCATTACAAGACCGTAATGGTGCTACGAATGTTAGGCGCTAAGAATGGGGGATTCCTATCTTAATTTTGCCACTCTTACTAAGCTGGGAAGGAAGATTCATATATGTAGTACCTGTAGTCACCTGAGGAGTGATCAACAACTGATTAATCGTGCGGCAGTGTTGCCAGATCGAAGGTAAAAAGCCATATCGTCCCCATTTAGATCAATGTGAAACGTACGGCTTTTTCACCCCAATCTGGCAACACTGTCGTGCGGTGACACCTGGCCACACCAGTGTCAAATGAAAGTCGTGTCTCATTGGTCACTTTTTGGTGGAGTGACTGTATTATTAGATGGGAATCTACCATCATCAGTGCCCAACACTGATATTACATTGGTATTTTTCCAACCCATCACCAAAATAAATTCACCAAATGAAACAAATTTCGGTGATAGTTTGGGAAAACGTGGAAGGCCTTAGTTAATAAAAATACTTTTAGTTTAGTAAAGATAATAGACTGTTGGGAATACCCCACAAACACTTTTTCACATCTAACTTACCCTTTATATTTTCTAGGGGGAACCCCCAGTCCCCTCTAATATTCTAGGGGAGACCCCCAGTCCTCACTTAGGGGGTTAATTTTACAGTAGGCTGGTTGCAGAATGTTTATGCAAATTTTAATCTTAATCTAAACAGCTACGTTTGAAATATTCCATTTTTCCCTTTATTTTTCCATCTCATCCATTTTCCTACTGGTTTTAATGGAAAACTTTTATCCTCCAAAACTTGCTTAAAATTTAAAATTTTGCAAAAACTAAATAGGTACTTCTGAGTAATGTTGAAAGCAACTTCTCTGCAAAATTTGGATGTAAATGGACCATTGGGGTAAAAGTTATGCCGGGATACTGACAGACACATCTGTGCCATTGCAATACCAGGGCTGCCGTTTTGCGTTTAATCAATGCTATTTTTCAATTCACCGATGATTTCACCAGTTGAGAAAAGATCACACAGTTCAGTTCAGTGTATTACTGTAATGAACTAAAATACTCGCATCTATAATCTTTTCTCAACCGGTGCAGTTGTTGATAACTTTAAAAAACTTGCGGATATTTTAATTAACAGAGTTTCCACAGATTAAGGAAAGATTACAGATCGGAGTATTTTCGTTCATTACAGTCATACACTGAACTGAACTGTGTAATCTTTTCTCAACCGGTGGAATCATCGGTGAATAGAAAAATAGCATTAATTATAAGCAAAACGGCAGCTCTGTGCAATACTCTCTGGTTGGTTTGGAAAATTTGCAAACAGCATTTCATTCACAGAAAAGTGTCCACAAATGAAGAGGGTGTAGGGACAGAAAAAAAGGATCCAAAAAACATAAATAAAAAAAGAAAAAAAGAAGAAAAAAAAAAATTAAAGAATAGTTGAAAAATAATTCAGCAAAAAAAATGGCAATTTTTGTTACTTTGCAGTTGTTTGGAAAATTTTCAGACAAAATTTCTTTTAAAGGAAAGTGTCCAAAAATGAAGAGGGTGTAGGGAGGACAGAAAAAAAGGATCCAAAAAACATCAATGTAAAAAATAAATCAAAAAAATAAAATAAATTAAAGAATAGTTGAAAAATAATTCAGCAAAAAATGACAATTTTTGTTACTTTGCAGTTGGTTTTGGAAAATTTGCAAACAGCATTTCATTCACAGAAAAGTGTCCACAAATGTAGAGGGTGTAGGGACAGAACAAAAGGATCCAAAAAAACAGAAATAAATGAAAAAAAAAAAAAAAAAAAAAAAAAAAGAATAGTTGAAAAATAATCCAGCAAAAAAAAATGGCAATTTTTGTTACTTTGCAGTTGTTTGGAAAATTTTCAGACAAAATTTCATTTAAAGGAAAGTGTCCAAAAATGAAGAGGGTGTAGGGAGGACAGAAAAGAAGAATCCAAAAAACATCAATTGGAAAAAAAAAAGAAAAATTAAAGAATAGTTGAAAAATAATTCAGCAAAAAAAATGGCAATTGTTGTTACTTTGCAGTTGTTTGGAAAATTTTCAGACAAAATTTCATTTAAAGGAAAGTGTCCAAAAATGAAGAGGGTGTAGGGAGGACAGAAAAAAAGGATCCAAAAAACATCAATTGAAAAAAAAAATTAAAAAAAAAATTAAAAAAAAAAATAAAAAAAAAATAAAATAAATTAAAGAATAGTTGAAAAATAATTCAGCAAAAAATGGCAATTTTTGTTACTTTGCAGTTGGTTTGGAAAAACTTTCAGACAGCATTTCATTCACAGAAAAGTGTCCAAAAATGAAGAGAATAGAGGGAGGACAGAAAAGAAGGAGGGGATGGGGAAGAGGAAGAGAGGGGAGTCAAATACTTGGCACAAAAATCAGGCAGTTATTTTTAAATCTGTAGTAGGCTTAGGCTGACTTTGCAGTTTGTTTATTATTGTTTTGAAACCCCTGTGATATTAAATCCTTAATTTTTTTTATCTCTTCTCAATTTTTTTTTTCATTTATGGGCGATATCAGGTACTTATTTTATCAGTTTGATAAAGGGGAAAAAAAAACTTTAAAGCATTACGAAAGTTTCAATTGATTTGTAAATCAATTTCATTCCTATTTAATACTGAAAGTACCTAATCAAGAGCAGCAACTCAATTCCAAGGATTTCTCTTTAACAACTTTTTCTTCTCTGAGTTTCAAATTTTATCTCTTTTTTTCCTCTACTATCTTCTTTACCCACCCACTCATCGACACTCCAGTTTTAGTTTGATGTGAGGAACATCTGTGATTTTTTCCCGTCGTTGTCTTGGTTCATTTCCTCACTGTCTTTGTTTTTCCTGCAAAAGTTACTTGAAATCTTGCTCGTGATTTTTGTTTTTGTTTTTTTGTTGTCCCTCAAAATCCGTTGTGGTTTCTGATTGAGTGATTGTTCCGTCTCGGTTTTGGTGCTGTGTTTGCGTGTCAATAGTTTATTAGCTGCTTCTTTTATGAATTTCATCCGTTTCCTTTTAACCGATTCTGACGCTCTGGCGCTTGATGTCCTATTACCTTCTTTTCATTAAACTTGGTAAAGACACAAAGTGTTGCTCCTTTTGTTTTTTCTTCCCCATTCTTAATGATGATGATGTGGATGATTTTTCGGAGAAGATATAATTAAAAAAATGTGTTTTTTTAAAATATGGCTCTTTTACCATCTTAATTGATCAGTTTAGTGATAATGTGATTAATGTGTGTACGTCTTGATAGTTTTTGGTATGTTTGAGAAACAAGCCATTTTTTAATTCTCTCTTTCTCTCTTTTGTGGCTGCCATATTGCAACTGACTCATCACCTTTTAATGAGGCTATCTCCGGAAAAAAGGCTTATAAAATTATAGGTGTGCTCATTTAACCCTTTCGTTCACAGTGTCCCCTGTAAGGGATGTCATTTTACATGGAGCCTTATGGAAGTCGAAAAAATTTCTCACATATGAAATCATTTGAGGAAAGTGCGTTCAATTTAATGTAATAGGTTTTAGATTACAGTGACACTTTTTTCATTATTCGTGTGCGAGAGGGTTGAATAAATTTTAATGAGACCGTAAGGCTAATTTTCTGGGAGGAGCACGCCCGCTGTTTTGTGAGCCCTTCTTCCAGAGAGGGCCTCAATTACTATTTTGAAACAAATTCATCTCCACCTGCCTGAAGAGGCGCATATTTGTCGTTTAGCAATTGCATAGAGAAACCAACACAATTTATTGAGCAAATTCATCTGTTTTATTATCGCCAACATGTTTTTGCTTTTTGCATATTATCCTCTAAAGTTCTAGGAAGTATGTGATAAGATCAGGGTGTCTACTTTCAAGAGAAAACCTGGAAAATCAAGGAATTCAAAACTGTCCGGGAAAATCTGGGAATTAACAGGGACTTTCATTCAAAAACCTTGAAATTACGATTTTCTCGTTACGATTTCGTAACATTATCCGTTACTTTTTAAAACAGTTTTTTTTTTTTTTTTATTATTCTCAAACTTAAATTTTTCATTTTTTAGAGATAGAAAGAGAAAGAGGTCAGACCACCCTTTAACCACCCTTTTTATCGCTGGAAAATTGAAAATTTCTGGTTATAGAATGAATCAAATAGTTTTAAAATTTGAATGGTGGGGCTCTAAACTTGGAATGACCCTGTATCATTAATTTTTGAAATTGTGATTTGAACCCGTGCATCCTCTCTCGGAAAGAAAAATAAATAAGATTGGGGTAAAGCGGGAGAAAGTTTAAGAATGAGGAAAATTTTTAGTGGCTGATTAATGATCACTAAGTAGGATGACAAATGTTGTTTCTGTGGCTTCATGCAAAGAAGTCTTATCCTCAGCTCAAAATATTGTATGAATTTTTTTGGAACTTGCTCGGTAGGAACTTGGGGTGCAATTTGAGATCTATAGAACTAGCAGGCAGTGAATTTAATTGTCAGCTCTGGAGCAAAATACGCGAACGAATGATCAAATCTTTTCCTCTTTGTTTTGTCTTTAGTGCCAGACGTCATTCCAAGTCAGAAGACACGGCTTTCAGTCCGAAGCACTGTTTAACATGGTTTCGAGAATACACCACGGCAGATGATCCGGAGTTACTCGGTAAGCTATGAACAAATATGTACTCATCAAAGTGACTTAATCTTTGATGAGCAATTCTCAGCAATTAGATTCTTTAACGCACTGCCATGAGACATGAGAAAATCTGTGAAATATGGCATTATTAACTTATTTTCTTCTCTTTCCTCATAAGTCATAGTGAAGTACCTTGGAAGGTATCTCCCTTCCTTCCTATTCCCTTTTTTTATTTTCTGTCCAGTCATTTGTTTTGAAATACAAGCATAACAAACACAAGGTTTGGGCGGCTGGACTTTACTGCTACTACTACTACTTAAACCAACTATTATTAATGAAAGATCCATATGACTGTAATGAGCTGAAAAATGAGTAACCAAATTAAACAATTTGATTGTTATAATTATAATGTTAGTGATTAATTTTATACATATTGGCTTTTACCATAGCCGTAAGGCTCAAATGTATAAAAAATGAAAATCAATCAATGAATAAATGAAATAAATTATCCTGACAGAGCCTGTTAGTGTCTCGGATACCACCAGTCACTATTTCTCTAGTGAAGGTGATACAAGAAAAAAATTCTGGCTAGATTAATGAGACATCTAAATCTGCCAACAATTGTTTCAACCTATATTTCCCTGAGTGGGTCCAAAATACAACTTTCAGATCAGAGGAGTATTAGGAATAATGCATGATCCCCAAATTTCTGAACTATTGATGTTTTCTAAATTGTAAAACTTTGTAAAAAAACAACTGTGACATTTATAAAGCTCAAAATAAGCTTTATAACTAAGGGAAAGCTCTGTTAAATTTGCTGGTAAAATACGCAAGGTTCATCGAGCAATTAAAGCACTTTTTCAAGCACTTGAAAGTATGTGACATCAAGATTCATGTGAATCTCTGTTACCAACTGCAGAAACGCTTTAATTTTTCTCAGATATTTTACCAGTCAAAGTAATAACTCAATCAGTAGTTAAACGCTCATAATTCCTATTTTCATGATTAGGAAGTTACCTAATTTAGAGAGACATTTTTCTTACACTGCACCGAGTCAGACATTTCGGTTTGGCAACACAGACTTCTCTGAGACATTTCAGTCCCAACTGGCTCCAGAATTTTCAAACCATTGTTTCTGTGGAAACTATGTATACCAACAATAAGTTTCTTTGATTTTTTCTTGTTCTCTTGTCAAACAAAGCAAGCCTTGTATTATCTTGCATTTCCTCTTGTTAAAACAATTTTCAAAAAAAAAAGGTCAGTCAAAATTTTCTTCACCGAAGCTTTTAAGGTGATTCCAGGCGAAACTTTTCCAGATTTCAATCCGATGGATAGCGCCACTTGTCGCTTTTCGGAAAAGTTGTGTTTTTGGCGTTTTAAACTGAAATCATAGATAAAACGCAAAATCCAATAACCTCAGCACCTACTAATTTTTATGGATTTTTTGAGCCCAAAATGAGCAAAATTGGTTTAAAATTAAAGCGGTAAATTATGAAATTCGTCTATCTGCCTCACTCGCACTCATTGCGGCTTACGGGAAGTTTCGTATTTCATCATTTCCGGCTTTATTTTTGAGTGTTTCAGCCTGAAACTTTCAGGGTATCTTCCTGAAGTATGCTCGCAGGTGCTGACATTCCTCAAATTTGTGTTTTTAGCGTGAATTCGTCAAATTTAACAAAAAACAGTTGACTTTTTGAGCAGCATGACGTGGTGTCCACAGTTGGAACTAATCGACCCTGGAATCACCTTAATTCGACCCTGTCTAATTTGTGTTCTAATATTCTATCGTTGTTTTCAAACTCAGGTCCGGAAGGAATGGAGAAGTTCTGTGAAGACATAGGAGTTGAACCTGAAAATGTAGTTATGTTGGTTCTTGCTTGGAAAATGAATGCCAAACAAATGGGGTTTTTCACTCAACAAGAATGGCTCAAAGGGCTGTCGGAGTTGCAGTAAGTTTTAGATCAAGTAGTAAAAACGTGTCTGTCATAAGATCCTGTCAAAAGTCAAGGAGTGAAAAATGTGGCTGATCTAGGGATCTGCGGATTGCGTGAAATTGACGACATTTTTGGGACTTGGAGGAAATTTGCCCATTTTTTTTTTTTTTTTTTTTCTCATTGGCTGCAAGATGTTCCCAAAAAATGGCCTCAAACTTTCGAAAATATTGGTCATTTTGCGTACATGTGGTGTTAAAATATTGTAATAAGCCAAAAAATTAAAAAAGTCCTTATGTCTCAAATTTGTGTGAGGAAATTTTTTGAGAATTCTGTAAAAAAAAAAAAAAAAAAAAAAAAAAAAAAAAGTCCCAGATTGCATGAAACTTCCAACGTTTTGAAATATTTTGCACCTCTACCAAAAACAGTGCTGAGGATGATACACAAATCAAAACTCCCTAATAAATTATTGGTTGCTAGTGACGCTTCATTGTGTTTCATTTTTTCTTTCCTCTTTTTTTCAGGTGTGATTCCATTAGTAAATTGCAAAGTAAGCTTGACTATTTAAAGTCTCTTTTAAACCACTATTCAACATTCAAAAGTATATATAGATATGCCTATGACTTTGCGAGGGTAAGTGGAATTCATTTGTTTCAATGTAGCTAATTAATCAATTACTTTCATCGTTGCTCGGAAATCTCTGGGCATTCAATCAAACCTACCAACCCCCCAAGGTGATGCTTATAATACAAAAATTGAGCAAGTCTCTTTCCTAGGTTATTAGGTGTATCTTAGGTCGCCTATATTCACAGGATGTAGGAACAACACTTATTTCAAGGATTTTGAAAAACAAAAGGCTTTACAATGTGCTCAGAGGTCCCAAAGACCTTAAGATTTAGAGTTCATTTCAGAAATGTAGTCGCATTAGTCTGATAATCTTTGAAGATTTTTCAATTTTCATCTCTTCAAATCAAAACAAAACTTGCTTGCAACTTTGACCTTTTCATGCTAAATCATTCCTCAATAAAAAGTCAACTCTCAAATTAATTTTCATTCATTTTTGTTCTGTAATATGAAGTAAAAACGTATGAAAATTCCAAAGATTATTGAACTAGGTGTGCCTACTCTTCTGAAATGACTTTTATTTTTGTTTTCACAGGACTTTCTTGTATAATTTTGGCCGCTGTTTGCCAAGTAATGAATTATCATTAAAGCCTCGTTTCAAAGTTGAACTGTGTGCCACGGACTTTCAACTGCTTATGCTGGATTTGAATTAAGGAATTCAATTTTAAAGAGCTGTGTAATTTAAACATGAACTTCGCAAAATTTGCTATTTTGTTGGCTATCTAATGCAAAGGCGCAAGTGGAATCCAACATTTCAAGACCATCTTCCTTGTTTCAATTTTTCCGAGGAAAATGGATGTGCAAATAAATGTGAATACCTATTTTTTTCTTCATTCTTTCATGAGTCAAATCATCTCAGAAAAATACTAACAGAAGTAATTGAATGATTAATTGAAGAAAAAAAAAAAAAGAAATTGGAAATTTTTTAAACGGATTTGACTGATGCCTATACGTTAGACAGGCGACAATTTTAAGTCTCCAAGATATTGTCTCAACGTTGTTAATCCATAGTATTAATCCATCTTTTAACATCTTAGGAAGAAGTGCACTACTTATTCAACTAATTATGATATCAGAAAAATATTAAGGGAAGTAATTGAACGATTGATTGTGGTTGAGAAATGGAATTGGAAATTTTTTAAACTGATGTGACTGAGGCCTGTAAGTTGGGCGGCCGATGATTTCAAGTCTCCAACAAACTGTCTAAATGTTGTTGATCCATTGTATTAATTTGTCCTAACATCTTAGGAAGAAGTACACAACTTATCCAAATAATTAAAATAATTTTGTCTTCCCTGTTTGAAGGATAAGGATCAAAGAAGTATGGATATAGAAACAGCGAAAGCAATGTTACAATTACTTCTTGGGAAGCATTGGCCCCTGCATGGTCAATTCAACAGTTTTCTCGAACAGTCAAAGTATAAAGTAATCAATAAAGATCAATGGTGTAATATTTTAGAGTTTTCCCGGTCAATCAATGTTGATCTCTCAAATTACGATGTCGATGGCGCATGTAAGTAGAAATTCAATCCTTATTTTTATTTATTTTATTTTATTTTATAAATTTGGTACAAGGAGCCTCAAGACGAAGCTAAAGTACAAGTCGATTTTTGTAAAAAAAAAAAAAAAAAAGATAAGTCATGATAAGTGATACTGCATGGAACTACAGTAAAATGGAGCCGTCACAAACTTTTGCTGAAGGCTTACTATTGGCTGATTATGAGGTAAAACCCTGTGAAAAAGACGATTAGCACACTAAAAAATTGTGGAATCCAGTCCCAAACTCTTAAAATGCTTTAAAACGCAAGACCGTATTGGCTGCAGGGGCGTAGCCAAGGGGGGGTCCAGGGGGTCTGGACCACCCCCCCTTGACACCAAAATTTATTCTAAGAAAAGGTAATTTTTTGCGTTTTCAGACAAATTTTACCAAATTAGTACCTTTTGAACCCCCCCCCCCCCCCCCCCGACAATTTTTTGGACCTCGGACCCCTCCCCCCCCCCCCAGAAAAATTCCTGGCACCTTTTACATTGGGTTCCCCAATCTCAATAAGCTCCATTCTCACAAGGTGTTCTCGTAACACCACATAAGAAGAAGAAGAACCATAAAATTGCCATAAGATTTAGGTGGTATAATAACTGCCATTACGGTCTCGCGTTTGAAAGCATTTTATGAATTTGGGAGTCGATTTTGTGATTTTTTAGTGGGCTTATTGTCACTGTTACGGAGTCTTACCCCATAACCAACTATGAATAAGCCTGTAGCAAAAGTTTGCAGCAGCTCCGGTACAACAAGGAATAATTTAATCAGTACAGTTAATAAACTCATCTATTGAATAAAAAGTCCCTAAGATGAGAAACTTTCTTAATGGGGCAGTTGCAAGGGTTTGCAATTGTGTGTTTTGTTTCAAGAAAATGATAGTACTTGATGAGCTGAGAGCAATGGTGCCTTTGGTTTTTTCCCAAGTGTCCCGGTTTAGGAGATACACAAGTGTAAAGTTGTAAGAAATCGAGTGTGTAGTGATGTCACTAGGCGGAATTTCCATTTAAAACAATGTATTTTGGGCCAAAATCTCATCTCTGGAACAAGGGGACTTTATCAGATACCAAAGGCATCTTTGTTCTCAGCTCATCAAATACTTTCATTTTCTTGATAAAAAACACAACATGTCAGACCCGCGCAACTGCCCCATTGGGTGATGAAGGAATCAATTTCAGAGTATTTAAAAACCTGTTTCAGCTGTATGGGAAGGGCACTACAAAATTTAAAAGCCACCATTCCAGTATTATGGTTCCAACAGAATTAGTAGAGACCTGAAAAAAGCGTGATTTTGAAAGGGCAATAATCGGCGGTAAATTGGTGTTTTCAAAGGCACAAAAGCGGTGCTTTCATTTTTGTCAAAAACCTCTATTTTATGGTGACAAATTAAGTTATGGGGTTATTGGTTCCTGAATCTACCTTTCAAACAACTGAAACAGTTGTTTTTGTGCTTTTTAAGTGAAATAACCTGACTTTATTGAGAAGTTACGACAGAAACCTGTGTTTGGTGGCTGACACGCGTGAAGTTGCGCTTCAGGAGTTTATGCCACCAATTTTAAAACGATTTTTTGTAAGTTTTGCAGCTAAAATTTGAACTGGCAGAGGAAAGACTCAGTGGCAAAACATTTTAAAACCGAGTGGTTCATGTTGAAACCAGATCAAATTTTTGCTGCAAAACTTACAAAAAATCGTTTTAAAATTGGTGGCATAAACTCCTGTAGTGAAACTGGGCAGCTCTATCATAAGCTGATACTTTATTTTTTGGCATGATTTAACAATTATTTGTGTTAAAAAGCACACATAAACACAACTTTCAACTTCACATATTTTCTTCACGTCCTTAAAAAAACACGCGGATCCACCTAAAATCGTTGAAGAAACACGAGTTTCTGAAAATCGGGGTAGCGAGCGCATCATCAGCTGATAAGTTTTCATTTCTCTTTGGCGAAACTACGGCGCGCCGCGCCGCGCCGCCGGGAGTGGCGGCGAAAAACATCGCGGAAATTATGAAGTTCGGATGCCTGCCGCGATTATTCATGATTTCATAACGCGGTTTTGATGGTGCCGAATTTCCCGATTTGAATCGCGAAATTCGCGCATTAGATCGCGAAATTCGCACATTAGATCGCGAAATTCGCGCATTAGATCGCGAAATTCGCGTATTGACCCGGAATTCGCGTTTTGAGCCAAAAACCCCGAAAATCGCGTTTTGAAATATTTTAGATTAGGATTCAGCAGGTTGCCAGCATCATGTAGGTACGGGTATCGCTTCGATTGGACGACTTTAAAAAAATCGCGCGATTCGCGGCCGCGATTTCTTCAGGTCTCTAAGAATTAGTAAACATCGGAGATGCTAATTTAGCATTTTTCTTTTTTTCGGTGAAGCCTGAAGTTTGCGCAAATTGCTTTATTCTTGTCAAATTCGCTCTGTGATCAAGCGTAATGTAACCTTAATGTGAATGGCCAGTGGTCGGTTGACGATGCCTGATTACATTCTTAACTTTGTCTGGAGTCAAATGTAAGTGTGTGCGTTTTGGTAGAAAAGAGAAATCAGCCATCGTTAGTCAGCTCCTGGCTGTTCACATTAGGGTTGGGTTATGCTCAAGCATAGAGCTAATTTAACATAAATGAGGGCTATTGGGAGGAACTTGGCTTGAATCGTTCAAAATCAAAAACAGTTCATGAGAGCCCTTTGGGCCCGCAATGACTTTATATTAGAAAGATAAAAAGACAGTGTGAATGTTCAATCTAATTTAGCCGCTGGCAAATTT
Organism: Trialeurodes vaporariorum; assembly: GCA_011764245.1. Lineage (NCBI taxonomy): Eukaryota > Metazoa > Arthropoda > Insecta > Hemiptera > Aleyrodidae > Trialeurodes > Trialeurodes vaporariorum. Next base: position 7,944,147 of record VMOF01000220.1, read on the forward strand.
CCATGAGGCATGTGTTGTTCTTTTAAGTGTCAAATATTCAGAGACAAACAGAGACGGAGCACTACGCTAAAATACATAGAGCAGATCTGAGGCATGCTGAATTCTTGCGGATTCAACAAAACACCCTGCGACATCAGATGGGTGTTGACTGTTGTTTTGGTGAATCTGCGAGAATTCAGCATGCCTCTGCTGCAGCCAGTCAGTGCTTTGTCTCTATTTGTGTCGGCAAATATTCATTTGAAATAAGCCCCTTTCATGTACCTTTCTTTTTTTCTTTTAGGGCCTGTTTTATTGGATGAATTTGTCGAGTGGATAAAATCAAAAACCAATGAAAGCAACAGAAGCTGAAAAGATTAAAGACTGACTTTGAAGAATGAACCACTTTACAAATCAAGCTCTAGCACTTTCTCCCAACGGTAATCATTAAAATGTATGTTTCTAAGTTGTACAAGTGATTTGTATTTCTTTAGCTTCAACACTCTCTTATCTTTCGTAATTTATTTGTACAAAAAAGAAGGAAAAAAAAAAATAATTACAGTGCAAATCTTGTACAAGACTATTCATAGTTCCTCTGGAACACTTATTTTAACTCAGAAAATGCCGACGCAACCCACAGCTTCGTTCCGAAGCATTAGTGGTCGGCTTTTCAATCATACAATGGCTCCATTTTCACTCCCTGTGAAACCCGTTGATAATTTATTTTCAACATGTTATTTATGTTACAAAATTTTGGATCTTTTGTGAATAAAGTGTACTATAATCTTAGCTTTTTATGATGGATTGTAATTGTAAGTAGGTGTCACTCTTTTTTTCTCTCTCGTTTTCATTCTAGGAACAAGTAATCGATCATTCTGTTCTTGTGAATTTGAATCTTCTTTAAAGGAAAAATTAACAATACCCTGCAAAGTTTCTCCTTTGGAACTTGTAAAGAGTCATATTTAAATGTGTGAATAAATTGAAGAAATCAGGGAATTTCAAAATTAAAAGTCACAGAATTTAAAAAGTAAAAGTCAAGGAATGTCAAGGAATTCAATAATCAACCTGTGCTTAACACCATAAATTAAGGATACTGCTTAGTAGAATCACTTTCAAAGAAGTTTAAATAGGTAAATAAATGAAACTCTTGAAGAGAGATTTAATGAAAACTGTATAAAAAAACCTGGTCGTCTTAAAGATATATCATGGAATCCAATTGGAGTTCCTTTACAGCTTTTAAAAACAAGAAAACAAGTATTTTTGAAGAAAAGAAAACAAATATTCATGTTATTATTCTCCCTTTACTATCTTCTGAAGTTGGCCAAGTTTTAGACTGGCTCTGTTTTTTTCCTATTTTCCTTTCTGCGAGTGAAAAGCAACAGGATTATTCCTGTTTTTGGTACGCCGACTAGTAGGTACCACTTCAAATTTTTGGAGCTTCTCGATTCAAGCTTTGTCTTTTTGAGCTTGTTTGTCCATTTTCAAATTGGGATAAATTTCGGATAAATTTTTATTATTCATGCCTCAAAATTTTCTCCTTGCAAGTGGCAAAACAAAGACTTTCTGTCACTGTCTCTTTGAAAACTTATCCGTACTAGATTGGTCTTTATATGTGATGTGTCCAGGGAAAAGGGACCTTAACTGCTTGGAGACAAAATTTGAGTTTTGGCCATAAATTCAAAATTGTAATGTTGAATATCCCGGTTCAAATGAGACCTTATGAAGTGAAAAATATGACGAATTCGATATTTACAGCCGTTTGCAGTTTTGATTTAAAAAAAAAAAAAAAAAAAAGGCAAATTCAAGAAAATCATTGTTAATTATTTCTAAAGAATAATAAAAACATTAATATACTGTACATTAAAGCCTAATAATATTAATAATTGGCTTAAATAATATCAAAATTAAAAGAAAAGTCAATGACAAACACGAATTAGTCGCAAATAAAGACGAAAAGTAACAAAAAGTTGGATTTTGTATTTCTGACCAATTAAGGTCCCTTTCTCTTTTTGAACAAAACTGACTCTAGAATGTTGAACTTAATTTGAGCAATTCCAGTGGGCCAGGGTGGGCAGAACAAATTTTTACCGAAATCTTGTTTTTGTATATTTTTACCCCGGATTACATTTTTGGCTCTCCTGAAAATTTTGCTTAGACCAGTTACGGTCCCTTTTCCCTGGATGCGTAACCTATAAATTGTTTGTATGTAGCAGCAGAATATTTAATGTATCATTAGCTTTCGCTATCAGGAAATGTTGAAGGTTTAACAACTGCTTCTAGTTTCCAAAATTTTATCGCCTCAAGTAGAGTACCTTTCTCCGATTTTACTTAAGTCAACCTCAGAAATAAATCATTGCGATAATTTTGAAGCACATTTATACTATTATTACTATTAATTTTATTTTACACTAAATCAAGATTCGCTAAAGCTACTCACGTTTTAAATGCCCTTTTTCCCAATATGAGGCTTCAATTATATTTAATCAAAATATTTGATAGGCATGCACTCGGAAAATCCAATGTGGAATCAGTGCAGTCCTCTATCCATCTAGGGTTTTCTACCATTTAATGGGGCTCTTGCAAACTTTTGCTGTGAGCAAATGAATAGTCCAATCCAATGTAAAAACCAGTGAAAATCGCAAAAATCACACTCTGGAAGTCTAAAATTTAGTAGTAAACTTACTTAACCGCTGTAACGGCAAGTTTGTAATGGCTATTCAACACAGGTATCATAAAAGATTTCTGTCTGTTAAGTCCCTTTCTCTACAGAAACAGATATGTCTCAATTTCGATGGGAATCTCCCATGATATTGCATCTCTCTGCCATTAAACCCAATTCTGAGAGTGAATTTTGTGATTTTTTAGTGTACTCATCGTCATTTTTACAGGTTTTATTCAAGAATTAACTCTCCAATCTCCTTTAGCAAAAGTTTGCAAGAGCCCCATCGAATGGGTTTGTACTGAAGACTTAGCTTCTCTCTGTGCTAGGTTGCAGCTTAAACCAGCGCTTGTCCATAGGTCGTGAAACTAGGCCTCAGTATTAAGCTGTCCAATTGAATGAACCCTAGTTTGTCGTATTTTATTTTGATGAAAGTTTTAATGGATCTTGCATTTGATATCTGAAGCTTTTTAAGGAGGAAAAATCCACGACGGAAAATCAGTGTAAAGTTTTGAGTTGGTGAAAAATTGATCTTTTTTCCCCTGTAGTGAAATTTGCTGACTAAAGGAGAAAAGAAAAATGGATAGAATTAAACTGCGCCAAATTTTATTCTATGCGAACATAGCCATTAATTTGCTCATCGATCTCCAAAATTCAAGTAAAACTTAAGGTTCTGCTTTACTGAAAATTACCCAGTTCTGCTGTAACTTTGCACTTTTTCAATAAATGCGATTTAATTATTCAAAGCGCAATTTAAAGGAACTTTCGAAGCTGAAAAACAGTGTCTGTACCAACAGCCAAGCATTTCAGTACATAACTGTCCGTCTCGTGGATTCTCAGTAGATTACGATGAGCATTTAACAACTCTTTTTCTCTCACTTTTACCTCTTGCTAAGGTTATATAGTGCAAAGTTACTGTCAAGAAAACTCCTAATTAAACTTTCATTCTCAAGTTTGCAACTTTCAATTGATTCCAACAAAAATTTTACTTTGAATCATCAGTTGTAATCAATTAATACTTTTCCAAATATGTTTGATAAATTTGGTGCAAAACATTTTGATGGTTGTACTTTTATTTATTTTTGAAGGCCATCATAGTACACCTTTAGTATGGAGAAAGTCCATTGCCATCTGTTTTATTTTGAAATTGTTGGCAGGACATTTTCTCTCTCATTTCAGGTTCATGTTGAAGACTTTGTTCAATATTTTCGTTTGTTTCTTTGTTTGTTTGTTAGATCCACTGTATCTGAACACCATGAGCAGCAAGCTGATTATAAACAATCCTATTTTAATACTCTCGAGTTGGATGATTGCGTACTTGTTATTCTTATGGGTGGTGTCATTAAGACAGCTGTTTCTTTTCGATAGAACCCTCCTATCTCTGTTAAAATTTGTTGATGACTCCTGAGCTATCGGAAAATTTCTGCAGAGAAATGCAACCCATCCAAATGATACCACTCATGAGATAACATGTACTCGATGGCATTATGATATATTTGTTCATAATCGGCATGCAGTTTCAGTTACGTTGATTTGCCATAAATCTATATGCTGCATATTGTATTTACTAATATCACGGATGATCTTTACACAATGTTTCCTAGAATCTTGAACTCCATTTAATGTTGTTAAAGTAAATTTTAAAGGATCAATTCTTGTACATAATGAATAAACTTCTTTTTTTTTTTCATTTTCATTCTCTCTTTCCTTTAATGCTCTCAATGGGCTCGTTGCATCGTTCTTTCAAAACTGAAACTGCATTCGATGCTTGATTCCTGTGGATTTCAATGCAAAGAACAATGTCAAGTCAGTTCAGGTGAATGCAGTCAGCTTTACCTGCAGTCAATTTAAGAATGAGACTCGATGAACAAGCGCGATCATTCTGAGAGTCCCATTCCTCAATTGACTGGTAGTACATTTATCTAAAGTGGCAGTGTTATAAGTAACCTCCGCAAACACCATAAAGAATTTTTAGGTTAGGTTTTTAAGGTGAATCCTCAGCATCCTGTAGTGAGATTTCAATCCGCTAGATTGCGCTACTGTCACATGCTCTCCGAAACCAAAGGTTTGTCGCCTTTGACTGTCATTTGTCGGAGCTTGAGTCAAGTTTTCAAAAATGTTTGAACGTCGCGTTCAAGGTCAAATCCTAAAGAACATTTTAATACCATTTCAAGCTTTCTGCGACTAATTTTTCTGGTCGAAAGTACTGGCAAGAAATTGAGAGGTTGAAGGTGTTGATTAAATCTGACGGAATCTTCAAACTCATAATTTCTTACGACCCAAAAAATTGGTCGTAGAAAGCTCAGAGTGGTGTTTAAATGTTCCGGAGGATACGATCTTGAACGTGACATTCCAACATTTTCAAAAAAATTGACTCTAGCTCCCGCAAATGATGGTCAATGATGACGGATGATTATGCTAATTAGCGGAACTTGACAAAGTTCTTAAAATGGCTCTGAGGCTGAGAATGATTCCCATCAACAGTTTTCTTATTTGTAAGGTAGACTCCAGAGAAGAGTAATTTGGGGGAAATTTTCAATGTGCAGGAAAAGAAAAGAAAAAAAGAATTGGAACTGGTTGAAATATTCTCCATTCCAGAGATTCATTATCTCCTCTTTTATTTGTCTTTTCCAAGGAAAACAAATACCTGTAATTCACTGATAACTTTACTAAATGTTTTTTATGACAATGATATTTGGGTGATATTTTAGAGTTAGATGTTCAATTTCTTTTAAAATAATAAATTAGCATATACAGGGGTGCAAAATGTGCCCGATATAGCGATCCGCGGATCACGTGAAAGTAAGGAAATTTCTGGGAAAGTGAGGAAATTTGTCCAATTTTTTTCTTCTTTTTTTTTCAATTAATGGCAAGAAGGATTTCCCAGGAAAATAGTGTAAAAATGGGAAAATATCGGTCATTTTGCGAACATACGGTATTGAAATGTTAAAAAAGTCATCACTTTCAAATTTTGGTGAGGAAATTTTTTAAAATACTGTGAGGAAATAAGTCATGGATCGCGTGAAACTTCCGAAGTTTTGGAACATTTTGCACCCCTGTAGCATAACAATTTTTTTTTTTCTGCGATAAAAACAATCGCACAACAAAACAAGAAAGTGCTAGAGGCCAGCAAGGTCAAAATGGAATGAGAACAAAGTTGAAAAGATAGATAGATTACAAATTTATTTACAAGATTGAAGGAAGGATTAATATATTCACTAATTTATTTACAATATCGATCCGCTTTCATTTTACTTCTCCTGTCCAGGAGTGTTTCGTGTAAACTTCCATCAACACGAGCTCTTTTCAGGGCAGACTTATCTTCACTGTTGACCTTTAACTTTTTGTCTTGGAACTTCTGGAATTTTTTTCTGAAAGAGAATGAAAAATCAGATTTAGGGTCAATGTTAACCCCTTAACGCCCAGGTTAGGAATCCAGCTGAAAATATGCTGCGACTATATATAAAATGGTCGGAGCTGTAGTTCATACTCTTTGGAACAGATAGCGCTGCTAATCATTGACATTTCATGCATTACAACATACGCTATAGCACATAATAAACAAGATGGTACAAAAACGTACATAAACGGGCGTGGGCATTCGAGGTGGTTTTTTTGCAGCCCGTATATATACGGAAGTGGGCGTTAAGGGGTTAAAGAAACAAGTACAATGATTCCAAATTTCTACTTTCTCACAACTAATGAAGTCAGAAATTGAGAAAGTATTGCGATGGCGCAGATGTCTATCTGTATCCCACAGTGTTGCCAGGTTGGGGGTAAAAAGCCGTATCGTCCCCCATTTAAATCAATGTAAAGCGTACGGCTTTTGCTCCCCAATCTGGCAACACTGGTATCCCAGCATAACTTTTGAACCAGTCGTCTATACGCATCAAAATTGTGCAGAGAAGTTGCTTTCATCATTCCTCGGAGGGACTTCTTTTGTTTTTTCAGAATTTTAAATTGTAGGCAAGTTTTATAGGTGATAAAAGTTTTTCATAAAAATCAATGGGTAAAATGGGTGAATGTGGGATAAAATTGGAATGTTTCAAAATTAGCTGTTTGAATTTTTATGAAAATTTGCATAAAAACATTCTGCAACCAGCCTACTGTAAAATTAATCCGTTAAGGTGATTCCATGGCAAACTACCAACAATTTTAATCCAATAGATGGCGTAACTTGTCGCTGGCTCTGAAAATAGCCTTTTGATGGTTTTCGGTTGTTTTTTCTGAACAGACGAATATTAGACAAAAAATCGGAACGTCAACACCTGCTTAGATTTTTGCTTGATTTTTTGAGCTATAAACGGGCCAAATTGGTTCTCAAATAAAGGCGTAACTATGCAAAGAAAAAATCATGTGTAATTTGGAGTTGTATCAGTAAAGATTACAGGTTTCTGTTTCGCCTGTAATCTTTACTGATACAACTCCAAATTACACATGATTTTTTCTTTGCATAGTTACGCCTTTATTTGAGAACCAATTTGGCCCGTTTATGGCTCAAAAAATCAAGCAAAAAACTAAGAAGGTGTTGACATTCCGATTTTTTGTCTAATATTCGTCTGTTCAGAGAAAACAGCCAAAAACCGTCAAAAAACGGATATTTTCAGAGCCGGCGACAAGTATCGCCATCTATCGGATTAAAATTTTCGGGAGTTTGCCATGGAATCACCTTAAGGGAGGTCTGGGGATCTCCTCCAGATTATTAAAGGGGAGTCTGAGGGTCTCCCCTAGAGTAACAAAGAAAGTGAAAATATAGATTTGAAATGTGACAGGTGACTAGTGGGATCGTTAACCTGGAATGACACGGGATTACATTGAAAAAGATAATCATGCATTGATAACTTACACATAGTTAACTTCAATATCCCCTAAACTCCCGCGCATTTCTGGTGCAATTTCGACTGGCTTCTCATCTGATCTCAAATTCTGCGTACGAACTTTCAACATTTCTCCAGGTCCTGCCGTTTTTGATAGAGCAACAATACCATCATCCTCCGGTCGTGCTGAGATAAAGCAACCATTATTTCCTTGGATTGCAAGCTTACCATCCTACAAAAATAAAAATAAATTTCAGGCGTCTATAAATTCAAAATTGGAGGGTGATTATCAGAAATAGATCATAATCGATGATAATAATAACCATGCAGATGATGCTCAACACCTCCAAAAATAGAAAAACAATTAGACAGCTTTTTGCAGAAAAGAACCAACTGCTATTGCTTTTCTAAGTAGTTCCTTCCTTTCTGCATTAAACCGTCCGATGGGGCTGTTGCACACTTTTGCTGTAAGCGATTTAGTACTTGATCAGCCACCGCGCGCACGGCTAGTGCAAGGTCTCTATTATATATTGTCTCAGTCTCAACCCGATCATTTCTGCAGTTCTCAACAGATGCAGTAACAGACACGGTTCCTTTACCGTCACAGTTTACAGCAGTAATGATATGTTTACCTGGAATACAGGTTCCCACTGTTGAAGAATTCCAATGGCATCTGATCTTCCTGTCACATTTCCATGCACATCAACACTCAAATACTTCCCATAACCGGATTTAAAAGCCACCTTATCATCATTCACAACAATGCCTGTCAAAACTTCCTCAGGTGACGGCCCTTCACCTGTAAGTAGAAAAAAATATTTGCAGCATTATTAAAAGTTTTCAAGTAAATAAATTATTGAAAATTGACATGAAATGTTTATGGTAATCCAATATCTCAAGAATTACCTCTTTTCACTGACTTCATGAGTTGTAATTAAGAGCGGTAGATTTTCCAATTATGGGTTTAGCTCTTAGCTATTCAGCTATTGGTAACCTTCCTTTTATTTATTATTATTTTTCATATTTTTTTTTTTTTCTGTTCCTTCAGCTACCAGCACCCTCAAAGCAAATTTTATTTAGTAACCGGATTCGATCACTTTGTTACTTTGCAATCAAATGGGTGTCTACCGTCTTTGGTTTCAAATTTTGTGACCAGGTTGAGATTTTCGAAACCTACCTAGCGAGATAGGTTACAGATTTGTGACTAGGTCATGAAAATCTGGGACAGGAGTAATTATAATGTGTGTAATGTTATATTTTTCTGCAATCAACATGGTATGAAATGATGTTAAATAGGATTAAAATTACCTACAAAACATTACAACTGACAAATATTATACACATTATCAAGCATATTATACAGTCACCAAGTGACCAAACCGTGACCGAACCTAGTTACTAAACAAAATTTGCTTACTTACTAGTTTCAGTTGAGCCAAAAAAACAAAAACAAAAAATGTCATCATTTTTCACCTTCCTCAATTAGAAAGTGCCTCAGTTTTCCAAATCTTTCCTGAAACCTAGATCTTCCTTTGAGTTTTTAAAGTGGGTCTGAAATTCCCACCGATGAGGTCCTGTTCCAACAGATCTGATATTTCGAGAGGTATCAGCACCTGCCAGATTTTTTGACTGAGAACTGTATATATTTGGCTTATGATTACTGATTACCTTCATTGTGAGGGGCTCCAAGTGTAAACAATCCATTGTCGAGGGCAGACACGTAACACTGATTACCAAGTTCAATGGCAATCGAACCAGTCATGTCTTTCACATCAGCAACAGCAGCCCAGCCACCTGAAAAAAAAGGAGAAAAAATTCAGAAACAGACGAACTTATAGATAAATGCGGCTACGAATATATCCAGCCAGATCGGTGGTGAACTTATTTTGAAGCAGCTTAGGCAAAAATAAGTCCCGCAGTCAAATTTGGAGATAGTTCAAACTTTGACCGGCTACCATTCGAATACATTGGCAGACTGTCTTCCAATCTACATGAATACCTGTCTTTCTTTATGGGCTTTCAAACGAGTATGTGGTCGGGGGGTATTGGATCAACCGTTTACTTTTGGTGGCCCAGGCAAAAATAAGTCCCGCAGTCAAATTTGGAGATAATTCAAACTTTGACCGGCTACCATTCGAATACATTGGCAGACAGTGTCTTCCAATCTACATGAATACCCGTCTTTTTTTATGGGCTTTCAAACGAGTATGTGGTCGGGGGGTATTGGACCAACCGTTTACTTTTGGTGGCCAAGGCAAAAATAAGTCCCGCAGTCAAATTTGGAGATAATTCAAACTTTGACCGGCTACCATTCGAGTACATTGGCAGACAGTGTCTTCCAATCTACATGAATACCTGTCTTTCTTTATGGGCTTTCAAACGAGGAAGTGGTCGGGGGGGGGAGGGGTATTGGATCAATCGTTTACTTTTGGTGGCCCAGGCAAAAACAAGTCCCACAGTCAAATTTGGAGATTTTTCAAACTTTGACCGGCTACCATTCGAATACATTGGCAGACAGTGTCTTCCAATCTTCCATTCCAATCATACATCGCAATTTTTGTACCCGAAGTTACTTGGATTTCTTTGGTGATAACAATGCACATAATGCACTGCGTTGTCTTCAGCAAGAAGCCTGAATTCAAATAAGACGCAATGAGGCGCCGTCTTCGAGCTGCTCGCCCTGTGCTCTCTCGAATGCAATTTAAAATTCTAAGTCTTACATATTTTTTTAGTCGTCCACCATCGTCGCAGTTGTCCCTTAAATTTCGAAACTGCACTTGCGACAGCACTCATTTAAAAAAAAAAAAAAAAACTGCCTAGAAAAAGTTGCCGCCTCCAGAAAACTGCCGCTCTGGGCCATGGCCCATATGACCCATGCCTAAATCCGGTGCTGTTTAAAGTATACCTGGTACCAGTGGTACCCCAATGGAGCTGTTGCAAACTTTTGCTTCAGGCAAATATATAGTTGAATGTGAGGTAAAACCTTGTAAAAATGACGATAAGCGCACTATAAAATCACCAAATCCACATTTTTGTGAATTATTCTTGTTCTTAGTTTTGTTTACTCGGTTGTTTGTGACTGCTTAACATTCTTTCTACTATTGTATGTTTAGGCATTTAATGCCTGTAAATTCAAATAAATAAATAAATGCACTCCCAAACTTACAAAATGCAAGATCGTAGTGGCGGTGATTACTGTCTAAATTTTATGGCAATTGAGGAGGTAGCTGGAAAAACGGCCTAAGTAGCAAAATCGCGTTCTGAGAAAACGGCTGTTAAAGTTTTTATTTTAGTGCCAATCTAACATAGATGAAGAATCAGGCTTGGGTTGGATCAAAAAAGTTGATCCATACTCTCAGGTTGAAGTTGGAACAACTGAAATATGCTTTGGCTGTATAGGAAAGAAGAAATTGGATAAATACGAAAGGTCTACTAAGGTCGTTTTTCCATAGAACGACCTGTTGCACAGAGACAAGTCCTCACTAAACGCTGAGTATTAACTCCGTTTTTCCAGAGAACGACTTTCTGTATGGAACATATGTACTACATGATAGATGTAAAAAAAAAAAAACCAAAAATCTGCAAAAAAAGAGGCGAATTTATTAGAAAATAAAGAATATAAAATTATTCGTCCTCGTATTCACTCTCGCTTTCACTGTTGCCCGAGTCCTCTTCACCATCTTCAATTTTCCCCATTATGGTCATTATAGTCGCCAGCAGAAGTGGCAACCTCTTCTCATATAAACTCCCATATCTCACTCAATTTTTGACGTAGGGTCATGAAATTTTGTGGAGATATTATTGAGCCTATGTTCTCTCAGAAAAGTTGTTCTCCGGAAAAACGGCCTTAGCCGGCTAAGGCCGTTTTTCCAACTAGCTCCTCAATTGTATGCTTCTTCTTCTTGTGTGGTGCTGCAAGAACACCTCGTAAGGATTGAGCTTATTGAGCCAGAGAAACCCAAAATAAAAGGCGGTAGGTAATCACTGCGATTATTACAGTCTCACCTTTGAAAGCATTTTATGAGTAAAGGAGTGGATTTTTGTGATTTTTTAGTGCGCTTATCGTCATTTTTATAGGAATTTACCCCTAATTAAAATATTTATAAGCCTGTAGCAAAAGTTTGCAACAGCTCCGTTCCACTGACAAGGAGCATAATAAACAGAGCAATCAGTCTGCTTGGAACACAAAATTAAATGTACAGTCTGAGAAGAAATTCTCACCGTGATTTATTCTATCTGTATCGACAGCTTCTTCCTGTTCGATTTCTCGTTCAGAATGCTTGCGCTTCTTCTTCTTCCTGAAAAATATTACATTGTGAAATTAGAATCGAACATCCTAGAAACACATAAAAGAAGAGGACTGAGAAAGCTTCCATTGAAGCGTTTCTTTATTTTCCGGAATCCGCACCGGTGCAATAACCCGGAGCTTCTGGAGCTGTTCCGAAGCTGTCTGATGCAGCACCGGTCACGTGCCGAAGCTCCAGCTCCAGTGCATTGGTCTTCAACTCCGATACACTGGAGCTAGCACCGGAGCAGCTCCAGGCGCATCGCACCGCTAATAAAAAACACTTCGGTGCGCTCCGGTGCTGGAGTACCGGAATAAAAAAACACTCCGGTGCTCTGGTGCTGCACCGGTGCGCGCTCTGGAGAATAAAAAAACGCATCACATTTAAAAGCAAGGCAAATTGATGAACAAGGAACAGTCATGGACAAAAGGCAGAATTTAAGGTCTCAGCCTGGTGACAACTACGTCACAAATGCTGGAAACCAAATTAGAAGCAATACTCGAAAACCTTTAAATTGTGGACGGCCCATCAGCACACTGGGCACTGGGTGACGGCTAAGCCATCCAATGATTATTAACATTGTTGCGGAGAAGCTAGTACTCTAAGACCAGCAACGAACGCTATACATCCTCCCGAAACCTTGCTTTAAAAGGTTCATGGGTTCATCAATCCTAAGGCCAGCTATATCTGATCTTCTTGTATTCTGAAATTCACTTGCAAGGCTACACATCTGTTGAAAACCACTGAAAATTACTTTTCATCACTAAACGAACATAAGAGATGATGGAATGCTTACTTTTTCTTTTCATTTTTGAAGACTAATTTAGTTTTTTTAACCATGTCATACTCCGACATACTGACGGATGATTCAACTGCGTTAAGAGTTTTATAATTTCTTTACCGATGAGTGGACAAAGTTTAATTGAGTAGAAAATGGAATTAATAATTTCAATTTTCCTGAGTAAAGTCTTTTGATGAATAAACAAATATTTTGAGGTTATGATGATATTATTTGTGAAAATTCGACCTTGGTAGGAAGAGGAACCCAAGGTATATGGAAGAACAGGTATGGACAGGAGGCGGAGCCTATCTCAGTAGGTGACGGCTACGTCACAGATGTTCTAGACGGTCGCGATAAATTCGCCTACCCTTTCAAACTATCTCACTCACTCTCCCGTGATCCCCATCTCTCGCCACTGCAGTAGGTGACGGCTACGTCATCGCCAAAGCAAGTGTGTCGTCATCATTTGGCGGGATGACTCAAAAGCCCCTTAAACCCCGCCTCCTGTCCATACCTGTTCTTCCATATACCTTGAGAGGAACCAATCAAAACACAGCTTATTCAATCGATGACGTCGCTTTCTTTGGCGTTATTTAGAACCAAAGATTATAGTACTTAATTAAAATGGCTTTAAAATCCTTAGCTCGGTAATCTCTGCATAAAATCCAATCTCTTTCGAGTTGTTTGGAGAACATCAAAATCTTTTGTTATGGAATCGTGGTGGGGAGTGAGATAAGAAGAAGATTTATGCAGTGATAATAAAAGATGTGAAACTAATTATTTGCTAATCATCTGGATATCAAAATACTGTGAGAATGTAAGCTGTGCCGTAAATTTTAATAAAGTGTTTCTATTGCTGTCATCGAGGGAGGAAATGGACATTCCTCTCATTGCTTACAAGTGGACAATTCGTTAGTGCACACAAAAAGATGGAAGTCCTGCAGCTGTATCATCACCTGAACAATGGTCTGGGGTTCTCTTCCAAGTATATGACATTTTTACTCTCTAAACTTGGAATGGATCTCGATAAATATCACGTATGTTTTCAAGTTTATTTTCCTAATTTTTTTTCTCGCTCTGTCTATGTCTTCCATGAAGGAAGGACATCCTTGTTTTCCACAACTACCATCAGCTTCAATCGCCAAAAAGTTCCCCCGTTTGGTTAGCCAACCTGTGAGCCTCAACCCCATCCACATGTGATGAAAGTCGTAGGATCAATAGAGTACAGCAGTCGGCTGTTACATTGAAATCTGAGACAGAGTCTCAGTTCATTTACCCCATGAGAAACCAGCAACCTCAATGACTTAGCAGATGAAATTTGAGCATCAGGTCTGGCCATGTAGTAGCATCCGCGTCCCTGTCCAAAACTCATCAAAACACATTGGTAAGCGGTCGGTTAGAGCTGACACAGATTGAATATCAGATTCTGACAAATAGCAGTGCCTACATCTGAAAAGTATCTGAAAAGTATTGTTGAGCTGACTAGTAACAAGTCTAAACTTTTTGGTGACCAACTGCTCACCGTTGAGGTTTGATGCCTATTACGTAGCTCAACATCACTTGCCAGGGCCTGATACTTCATGTCTGAGAGAGTATTATACGGTTGCTCACTTATGTATGTATCCTACGTTTTTGGTTATTCAACGTCAGAGGTCGTTCCTGATAGCTTTGGTTCTAACAGTTCTTTTCTTACATGCTCGGAAAGTTAACAATATGTCTTTAGCCAGGTTTGCTCCAGTCATACTATCTGCGTGAAAACATCAGCCTCTCTCACTGCGCGAATCACTAGAGCTGTGTATCGCGTAGTAGGTATTTAGAGTTGGTTAATCTTAGTAAATAACGAATCTTTTTTATTCACCAATTCTACAATTAACGGTCCATTACACGAAAAAAAATATTGATGATTCGTGCAGTGAGTTGGGTCGTTGTTTTTTCGCGGATGCTCTGATGGTAATGCCGTAGCAAACTTGTGCTGGAGATTTATCATCCTCCATCTGCGCAGGTAAACGAAGAACTGTCAGAATCGAAGCTGTGAAATGACCTTTAGGTACCTATCTCCAGGGGTGCAAAATGTGCCCGATCTAGCGATCCGCGGATCGCGGGAAAGTGAGGAAATTTCTGAAAAAGTGAGGAAATTTTTCCATTTTTTTTTTTTTTTTTGCTTCTTGTTTTGTTTTTTTTTTTTTTTAAATGATGGCAATAAGGATTTCCCAGGAAAATAGTGTACAAAATGGGAAAATATCGGTCATTTTGCGAAGATACGGTGTTAAAATGTTAAAATAAGCAAAAAAAAGTCATCACTTTCAAATTTTTGTGAGGAAATTTTTTACAATCCTTTGAGGAAATAAGTCATGGATCGCGTGAAACTTCCGAAGTTTTGGAACATTTTGCACCCCTGCCTATCTCCTTTGCAAATCCCAAAACTCAACTTGAAGAGTAGATCGTTTTAGCTCAGACAAGGAGTTGTGAGTGGAGAGAATCCGATGTTGCCGATTGCATAAGCTGCCTCTGGATTTGGCCAGTGAGGTTAATTTATCAGAAATGTCGCTAAGAAAAATTAGTGAGCAGATAGTTGGGAACGATGGCTTAACCCTTTCCAGCAAAGTGGTACACATATGTACTATTTTCTGTAACATGGGTTTCAATGGAATTTAAATGGAAATTTTGCAAAAACATGTGTGACCCATCAAAAGTCTTAGGAAATTGTCCTCTTTTGAATGGTCTAAAAAAATTCTCAAAAAAAGTCAAATTCCAAAATGGGTGCTGGAAAGGGTTAAATCATTTCTCACCAATGCGTTTTCAGATATAGTCCTTATTACTGATTTAAAGCTTGATATGTAGAATTTCCCTATGCTTGATTAGTTCAAAATCTGGTTCTTAAGGATCTGTTGAGTTTCAGCTTGTAAGTGTGTAGATGTTTGCGTCATCAAGTAAGTAGCTTGACGTCGTTTCAGAAGTGTTGGCCGTTGACAGCTCTTTGTTTTCATGCGCAGTAAGCCAGTTCAGCGCCTATTCAAACAAGGCGCTGGCGCAAGGGTCGTAAACAAAGAGTTGTCAGCCGTCAACACTTCTGACATGAGCTCTATGCCTCTCTCCAAAGTTCTCATTTCATTTGGTCATTTTATTGTTTCCATTTTTAATGATATTAAATCATGTGTTATCGTTGTTTCAGAATATGTTGCTCTTCTTCATACCAGCCATATTGTGTGGCATTTTGATTTGGCTTGCCTTTCTGTTTATCCGGAAATACAAAGCAAAAGGTAAAATTCATTCATCTCGTACTCATGAGGCTATCGTGCCAAATGTTTTGGCTCCTCTATCAGACACTGGGCCTTGATCTCTTAGAAGCTGTACAAGTTTCTTTTTTATTATTACTGCCTTCAAAGATTTTTCCCACCAAACTTTTTTAGTTAGCTAATCTGCTGGTGTAATTGCCTTGTATAGGTCAGTTGCAGTGTGAACAGAATCGACTTATTAGTTGTCAGGTATTCTTTTATTAAAACTGTAAGTAACCAGCAATGAAAAATAATCTGCAATAAGCACAACATGAAATTATCAAGATTTTTCTGCATTACAATCTCTTAAGGATTCTCCGATATGTATTATTCTTTATCATAGCAATTGTTTTGTTTCAGAATTTTTGCCAGAAGTCAAGCAGTTAGTTGGTGTAGGTACTGGAAAACCTAGATTCCGTAAAAGAGATAAAGTCTTGTTTTATGGTCGTAAAATGCTGAGAAAGGTATCAACTCTTCTCTTCTCACTTATTTATTTATTCTAGATAGTAGAACGGGCGAAGCCCAACGATAAGTACAAAAAATACTAAAAAAGTACAAAACAAAAAACTTAAAGTGAATAAAAAGATAATCACTAATCACTAAGATCACTAATGAGACTGGCAACTATAGGCGGATAGAAAATTAATACTTAGAGTGCTGGCTATATACGGTGTACGTTGCAATGCGGTTGGCCGTTCAGTGTGGGCAATGTACGCCATACGTTTTCTAATTTTCTAGGTTTTCAGATTTTTTGTTTGTTTTGTTTGTTTGTGAAAAGAAACTTCACCCGGTGATAAACCACAGTAGTATTTTACTTATTTCAGAGTTTGTGTTTGTTTTGTAGTCTTATTAGACACGTTCCAGTTTTTATTTTTTATAAAAAGAGCAAGTTTTTCAAATAAAATGTTGACTTTTCACATCAAATACTTATTTTGTATTCAATGCAATGCATGTACCAAAATCTACGGGATTGGCTCTTTAAAATAAGACCAAAACAAACTTTTTATCTTTATTTGAAGCAATTAAAAACAAAAAACAAAGAAAAAAACTAAGAAAAACACTCACAAAATCCAGCACTGGGTAAGGAGCGGGTGCAAAAACCTTCTGTACTTCAAGTGTTAAAATGTATGCAAACTATGATTTAATCACAATTAGTACAGTTCCTATAAAAATAATTTAATACTATAGCTTGTCCCAAGGTTATAGATTCAAGAGGTATGCTCATCTGACTTCGCGCCACAAATTCAGTGGCGCGCAGTTCAAAATCACTGCAGGCAAGATGACCGACAAAAGCAGGAAACTTATACTCTTTGCTGAAAACATTGGCCTGCCCTCTGGGTTGTTTTCTGCTTTCCTGCAGAGGGCAGCCCAATGTTTTCTGCAAAGAGTTTACATTTTCTGCTTTTGTCGGCCATCTTGCCCTCAGTGATTTTGAACTGCGCGCCACTGAATTTGTGGCGCGAAGTCAGATGAGCATACCTCTTAAATCTATAACCTTGAGCTTGTCCCAGAAACAAATGGGTTTGACACTTCTATGGGTTTCTAATGAAAACATCAGCTTCCATCCTCAAATCAGGCAACCTGATTGGTTAAGGAGCAGTAAGAAGCTGATGTTTTCATTCAAACCTACAGCTGTCAAGTCTAATCATTCTTGGGACAGTCTATAACTCTTTCCACTCCTTTGTCGGATTTACCCAACTAAATAATACTTGCGTTCTACTCTAATGCAGGGGCGTCATTTCGAGTCTGGCTTGGGAGGAGGGGGGGACAATCTACCTTTTTTTTTTTTTTTTTTTTTTGCTCATCAGCATAATTTTAGAGCCTTAGAGCCGGGGGGGCTCCGCTTGGGGGGGGGGGGGCAAAATCTGATGACCTTTCTTTTTTTGCTCATCAATATAATTTGTTCCCGTTTTTGAGCCTGACTTCAAATCCTGGGGAGGGGCAAATGCCCACCCTGCCACCCCTCAAATGACGCCAAAAAATCAAATAAAAAAATCTAAAAAAATTAAAAATAAAAATAAAAACTTAAGAATATAAATTCTCAAGAGTGGAAAGGGTTAAATATAAAGACACAATAAATAGGATGAATAAATGTAATAAATAGAAATATGTGCCCCTACCTGCTTCTATAGTAAACTTTTTGTACCCCTCTCCTGGCACCCTTGCTGCTCACTTTGCCTTGCGGATTCCTAGTCTTGACCGCTTCTTTGTCATTTTATTTTCATCTAGTTTATTTTCTCTCTTCTTTGTCTATCTGACTCTTTCTAATAGTTTTCAACTTCCTTTTACAGATGAGATACCTATCTGGACAAGTTCGAGGTGGTCAAGGTAAAAAGCGTAAAATGGTAATGAAGTTTGCAAGAAAACTTTTACGCATGAAGAAAGACAATTTACCTCCACAGTTGAAGGTAATCCAGTTTCCATGTTCACCCCCCCCCCTTTTACTTTCCTTCATTCTGCATTTCTCTTTTTCTGGTTTCTTTTTGTTTTTGCTTCTTTCTTTTTCATTTGTCTGAATGCCTAATATACTATTCAGTTACGAGTATTGCTTCATGGACTTCAAAGTTAATTGTAAAACTGTTCTTTTTTCCCCACCATTATGTGAAACTTTTTTTTTTCTTTTTTTTTTTTTAGAAATTTTCAACCTAGTCCCAAAAATCACTTTTAAAAATTGTATCTATAAAACAGAACCTAATAAATGTTTACATGAAGTTCAGTGTCACAAATCAAATATTTTTTTCTTAGCAGAAAATTTCAGACTTTTTGAATTGTGTACTTGCTCTTTCATTTTTCCCAGCGATTTTTTCCTTTTTTTTAAAATTCGAAAAAAAAACCAATGCTCTTTGCTAGTATGAAATATTTCCGTGAATATATCGGTGAAAAAACTGTGGACTGTTTACAACCAAAACTTGAGAAACCTTTCAGAATTCCTGCAACCAATACGCCTTTTTAATCGTTGAAAAATAATGCCGTAAACATATGGCTCCTTGATCGAGTTCGTATCTCTAATCAGTGTTTCGCGAAGAAAATTTGATGTATTTAAG
This sequence comes from Trialeurodes vaporariorum, assembly GCA_011764245.1. Lineage (NCBI taxonomy): Eukaryota > Metazoa > Arthropoda > Insecta > Hemiptera > Aleyrodidae > Trialeurodes > Trialeurodes vaporariorum. The sequence goes on from VMOF01000220.1 coordinate 7,962,985, forward strand.
TATTGCAACATGATGCGAACACGGAGATTTAGTGTGAGCTGTGGTTTTTTTTTTTTTTTTTTTTTTTTTATCTTGTGGATAGTGTTAACCTTTTTACCAGGAACATTAATTTTTTAAAGTTTCTTGTGCAGTTTTTAGGTTTTCATTTACTTCCACTCATTGCAAGTTGTGCGACCTTTGGAATCCCAAGAAATGGAATAAAGTTCTCAAACTTTTGAACTTATCTAGTTAAACTTTTTTGGCTTGAAGAAAATTCTAAAACCTTGCTCAAATAATGTATGCTTAGAACAATAATTTTGAAATAAAACCAATGAAAAAGCACCGTAATATTATCAACATTTTAAAAATATACTCTTCTGACCATCTTGATTCAAAAGTAAACCATTCAGTGTATTGATAACTCTTAAAAAGGCTGCCCCCCCTCCCAAATCAAAGCCTCGTTTTTGTCTTACAACTTTATCTAATTTGCTCCCTTCCTTTCTGTTATTCAGGTTTTGGAGCCGCCTGCAGAGTTCTTGCAGGAAGATATTTCATCAGATGATCAACGAGTACCGTCGGATGCTTTTTATATGCTTAGAAGTATAAGGTATGGTTTCCTAACCGTAGGCTTTTTATTTCTATTTCTTTGCCTCGCACATTTTCCAGTGGCAGCTCGTGCTATTTGGCAAAAATGGATTCTATGTGATTTCTCTAAGAAATCTTGAATATATAATGACTATCTTCAGGTGGGAGGGGTGGAGAGAGTCGTCCTGGAGGCAGTCATTAAATTCAAATTTTCTTGGTTTGGAGTTGTATTCAGGAATTTTATTTGCACTGGTAGGACTCAAGCAGAGACAAATAGAGACCCAGCACACCGTATGCTTCCCTTGTTAGAAAAGTGAGGCAAGTTTAGCGGTCACAGTTTTGGTCGGGAGTCACCGGCTGCAACGATAAACATTGCCTACTGTTGAATGGTGAAGCTCAACAAAAGGCTGTGATTGGTTCGCCGTCCCGGAAACGGAAGCAGGTTTTGCTTTTCGAATGCAAAACACACGCTCACCAGTCAACAGTAGGCAATAGTTGGCTGTTGTTTCGATGAGTTCCGACCAAAATTGAGCCAGAAAAGTGGACACCTGTCGCAAGCTTTGTGCTGGGTCTCTATTTGTCTCTGGACTCAAGGATCTCTTCCTGAACCGTTTTAAGAGGTCTCTGCTCTGAAAATCAGGTTTAAACTAAATGAATGGTGGTTCTCTACTTCACTCCCAAAAGAGTGCATGTAAATTTTATATCAAGACAAACACTAACCTCCCAATCTCTAACGGAGCAGCTTGTTATAGGTAGAGACGGTATTGGGTCAAGCCACTGATTGAGGCTTACTATGTTACCTAACCTCAAAAGAGAACCCTGGTATGAGTACAGACGGTATTGCTTGACCTCACTTCTTCTGCTAGTTCCTCTCTGTTCTCTATCAGTGGCGTGACGTGACGTGGTGAGGTCCCCACTTCTGCGTAAATCAAATCTTAGCAGACTTTGTGAGTCAAATCAACCTTGAATATCTGCAATTTCTTCGGAATACTCAAAAAGTTGCTGCTTTGCTGCCTACAATGGACCATGCAAGGCATGTCTCATTACAATATTTTTCCTGCCGAAACTTAAGTTTCTTCATTTTCGACTGACATGCATGGTAAGATGTTCTTTTTTTGCTCTCAAGGACTACAAAGTAAAAAAAGTTAAAGATGAAAAACTTGGTTCCCAACGGAACTGCATAAAACAGTTAGAATGGAATGCTCATAGTACTAATTCCTTTTTTTGGTTGTCTAATTTCTTTGCAATTCATTTACCTGATCCTTTTTTTTTATTTCAGAATTTTTGGTACCTTTGAAAAGCCAATTTTTTTAAAACTGTGCAGCCGTACTCAAATTTTAAAACTATCAGCAGGAAGTTTTTTATTTAGAATTGGTAAGTAAGCACTGCTTTGTTTTAAGCATTACCTTTTGCTTTGTATACATTGTTTAATCCTATCTGGCAAAAAACCTTTACTCATAATGAGTAATTTACTCCTCCTTTTCTGCTCCTTTTTAAGCTGAAGTATTCTTGCTGTCAGGTTTTGTAGCTGGAAGTTAATGATAAGATTCCAATTTTCTTTATCCCTTGCGGAGCGGCTGCAATTCGCGCAACATTTTGAAAACACCTTAAATCGAGTCTAGACTTGTACCAAGTATCTCAGGGTGCTTTGCTTTTTTTTTAAAAATGCCGCGTGACAAAACGCAAAAGTCGGGCTTTTTCTGTTGAAGCGCAAAATTTGTCATTTGACGCAAAATAGTCTGGGAGAGCGGCTAATTTTTTTGCACTTTCTCAAATTGATGAAATTTTTGTGATTTCGCGAGCTAACAAAATTCGCAATTTCGGGAGGGTTTCAACCAAAAAATTGTGCTATTTGAAATTTTTTATAAATTATAATCTGTGCCTAAACTCAGTTTGCAACTATGCATCCAGTTCCATAGCCAAATAATCGCCAAACCTCCAAAATATTTTGGAATAATACATATAGAGAACACTTATTGAATACAATTTTTCAATTCTCTTTCAGGTGATCCAGATGAAAATATTTACATTGTACAAGATGGAAGGTTGAATGTCACTATTCTAACACCTGACGAAAATACCATAGAATTTAAAATTGTGAAACCAGGAGAAAATGTCTTCTCATTACTTAGTTTTACCGATGTTTTAACCGTAAGTTTCAATGCTTAACCCATGATTCCGCTTAAATTAGATACTGTCAATTGACGTATTTCCAGCACCTTTTCCTCTACGAAAATTGCTGTGTTACGGTATAAGATATTAAATGTTTATCAATCACTGCGATTTATCAGGCAATGGAAGAAACATTGAAATATATACTGTCATTTGTCAGAAACTGATGTAAATGAAGGCTTGAGTCTTTTGCAAATCTTTGCTGCTGTAATTTTTAGGTCTGATGGTAACAGATGCATGCACTTGCAACGGTCCAAATTCACCCCTGGGTCAAAACGTGTGTAACGAATGGGACACCTGACTCCTAAAAACTGGAAAAAGCTGGTGAAATGTTAAAAAAACAAGTCAAAAACGGGCTTAAGTTGTGCCAAACGGTGCCTACTAACACTCTCGATTTACCGGATTTCAGGGGAGAGGCCGAAAAATCCGATCAATCACAAAATCCAGTGAACTGAAAACTCTCATTTTTTGCTGCGAAATCGCAGAATTTTTCTGTAGTTTTTCTCCTCCCCCCCCCCAAATTTTCACTGTTTTCAAGGAACCTAAGGGTTATATTTACAAAAGTACGAAAAACGCATGGGGGATTAGAACACGATAATTTGGCACTAATCGTTCGTTTGTTGAGTGTTTCCATTTCTCTTAGCTAAAAATTTCTCTGCAAAAAATCAGCTGACTTTTTCCAAAGAGGTTCAGCCAATCTTGCTGTCTGCCAGCGTTGCCAATGTTGACTAGTTCTTGAAGTGCTAAAGCCATAAACTGCATGCTTCAGGCTTCACGCGTGAAGGCGTGGAGCCAACGTACTACGGGTGGCAACGCTGCGCTGCTGTCAACGCGGGAAGGCAGCAAAGCTTCCCTGCTGCTTGACGCGTTTTTCTAAACACCGTGTCTGATTGTTTGGAGAGTCACTCATGGTGATTCTCTGAGATCGCGGCATCTTGTCACGGGAAAAAACTGCGATACCTGAGCAAAGTCTGGTAAATTGAGGAGAAATTTCTTCTTAGGACCAAGATAAATCAGGTAAATTGCAAAATCCGGTAAATCGAATGAAATTTAACATTGTTCTTAAGAGACTTTTGCCGGGACCGGAATAATTTTCCGGTCAATCGCGAAATCCAGTAAATTGAGAGTTTACTGTATTGTATTTCTTTATGTGATCAACTTAAACAGCCGTCTTGAATCTGCCACCAAGATCTAAACAAGAGCCTGAATTAAAGTTTATGTGTTTTTTTGTTTTGTTTTTCAGGGTCATGTTAGCAAATTTAAGTCTGTGTCTGCTAGGGTATTAGAAGATTCCACTGTTTTAAAACTGCCAATGACTGCTTTTAAGGAAGTCTTCCAAGAATATCCGGACTTCTTAGTACGCGTCATGCAAATAATCATGGTGCGCCTGCAGCGAGTCACTTTCACTGCCCTGCATCAGTACTTAGGCCTTAGTGCAGAACTTTTTGTATCTGTGAGTATGAGTTTTCCTATTCTGTTCATTCTTTATTAAACATAAATGTACTGTCTCAAATAATAAGATGAGAAAGATAGATAAACTGTCACAAGAAAACCCAAAAAAACAAAAAAAAAGAAGGTAAAAAAACAAAAAAAGCTCCAAGAGCTCACCAGTCCTTGTGTGCGCTTGAGATACTTACTTTCTTTCCTCAGGGTGTCAAGCTTAGTGTGGTATCCCTCTTGTCCTCTTACCTACTATGACCTTCAAAAGAAAATCCTCTCATCTAAACGGTCCTTGATAATGTCGTCCATTATTTTTCAAAGAGTTTTAGATTTTTTAAGGCATACTTACAAGTGGCAATGATTTTAGACCCGGACAAAAACGAACTGCCCAATTTGGTCCTAAAAACGTCCAGGACGTTTTTAGGACCAAACCGGGCGATCCATTTTTTGTCGGGACTCTGGAATACCTGAAAACTGCACATTTTTCTAAAACTGGTCGAGGAATGAAAGAATGAAAATTTCTACCTGGGTACTTTCTTTTAAAAGTCAAAGCACCTTGGCAGGTACCTCCATTCCCTCTTTTTCCCTTTTTATACTATCAGTCCAGTCAGTTTTGTGAAATACAAGCATAAGGAACACATGGTTTGGGAGGCTGGATTTTATTACTACTGCTTCTATTTATTTATTTATTTATTTATTTATCACACTTTGGTACATAGGACAGGAAAACTGTATGGTACAGGTCAATGATATTAACAATAATAGCCAAGTTACAGAGTATTTGGGTTACATAGTTTTTTTGTTTGTTTGTTTTTTTTTTTGGGTTACATAGTATTTGGGAAAATACATAGATGCATGCACAGAAGACTGTACATGCATCTATGTATTTTCCCTGCGATCTAACTGCGATTACACATGAGTTACTAGTTGAAGGTTAAGTTTAACAGAGGAATTCTTCCAGTGAATAAAAGGCTTTAGTCGTAACAAAGTTTTTGACTTTCCTCATATAGGCTATATTGTTAGTCTCCAATTTTCTAGTTTTATTAAGGCGCAAATCTAATTTTTAATTTTTTATCGAGCTGTGTACTTACAATACTAATCTAGGAATTAGGTGTGCTTTTCAGGAACATATGTTTCTGCAAATATTATTTTGCGTTTAAAACTCTCTAAGTCCGGGCTCATCAATGTGGGCAATCTCTTGTTGAAACCTTGTTAGTAGGAAATGAAATGAGGATGTCTCAAGACAGGAATTTTGGGAACTATCCGGGAATGCTAGAATTCACCTAAAATTGTCAAAGAATATTAGGAAACAGTGTGTATCTTGGAGAAAGTTAGGGAGAATCATGATTTCATGAGGCCATATTTCTGTTTCTCCTTTCAAGTAAATTTTTTATCCAAAGAACTTAGTTTCTCTGTTCTATTTACACTTTGTGTAAACCTTTCAAAAGCAGAAAACCTTATTATTAAAGGAAGTTTGGTAAGTTTAGAGTACATATTTATATATTTATTTATCTATTTATTTATTAATTTTTTGTAGATAGAACCTATACTTTGATACATGTCAGGATATACAAAATGTATAAGACTTAAAAGTTGTAAGCTATGAGAAAAATAAATGAATTATCTATTTCTAATGTAGGTATGTTTAAATAAGGTTTTTAGGCAGCTTGATGGAGGAATGACTCTAGATCGTAATCAGCTGAGTAATGAAATGTGGATGACTAAAGTAATATTTTTCTTCACTTTGTTTCCTGTACTTGGCTGTAAAAATCTGTTATCTTTTTGAAATGCTAGAGGGATTTGTTCGACAGTGCTTTTAAGTCGCCTTTCTCCTAATTTTTTAAACCTAATTTTCTGTATATGCGCCAAGTTTAATTTATTTCCCCTTCATTTTTTGTTTCTAGAGTCACAAGAGGAAGCTAACTCTTACGTCCCCTCAGAAACCTAAGGTGTTTGATATGTCGGTCATTTCAGAAGAGTCTGAAGAACACCAGAGCAACCTTGGTAAGAAAATTTTGCTTTTATTCAAATATTCGGAAGGCAACGAGCTATACTGGTAGAGAGGATTTTTGAAGCGTGATATTGAAACTTCATGAAGGTAGCCATGATAGAAATCTCTTATGAACGTGTTTCGCGCAGGCTCGGTTTTTTTGCCTCATATTTCTTAACATTTAAATTTTTAAAAACAAATTGTGACGAATACATTTGAAATTGGTGACAAACAAAAGTGCAAGTGTTTTAGAGTGGCCATCTGGACACAGCAACCGATATAACTGTTTCCTCTGGAAAAATTTGCAGGATAAAGAAATTGGCACTTAATGGAAACAAGCTAAATTTTCTTACCTGGATAATTGTATTCAAATTCTGTGTCCAGATAGAGGCCGTTTCAGATAACTTCGGATGTGACAGCTCTTTGTTTAGATGAGTAAAAACGTTGACGCCTTTCACTGCGTGAATCATTAGAACTTTTTGCCACAAAATAGACTCGGTTAACTATCCTAATTAGAGAATAATAACATTAAAGCGTGATTGAAGACTTGATATCGTCTTTTAGCGCGTGTAAAGAAAGAACTGTCAGAACCGAAGCTATCTGGAACAGCCTCTAGCCTTTCTTAAACACATGCACTTTCCTTCAAAACCAATTTCCACTGGATTAATTACAACTCTTGATTTAAGGTTTTTTTTTTTTTTTTTTTTATTAGATATTATGTTATAAAACTTCTCACACTTGAGAAACGTATATAATTTACTTAATTTAGAATAAAATGATAATTAAAATACAACAGAGTAGTATTTTATTTGCTTAAATTTAGGTGCTGGATAGCATTCCAGCAGCTAAAATTTTAGAGATCAAACCTAGGGCTGGCCAACTCCCAGGGTTTGCGTCTCTTTAACCTTCGATACTCTTCCGAGTTGTCAAGCAATATAAGGGCTTCATCGTTGGGGTGATCATGTAGACGTGCTTCGTAACGGTTAGCAACTTTAGTGATGAATTCCTCTACACTTTCTACTCCCAGATCCCTGTGTATATCGTTATTTCTTTCAAATGTAGTAGCTCTTACAATTTTACGTAATGTTTTATTTTGAAATGTTTGTAAGATTTTGATATTTGAAGGTGCTGCACAACCCCAAAGTTGGCAACCATTGGCCCACGTAGGGCGTATAATTTGTTTATAGATCAGCAAGCGATTATCTAGGCTTAAGGCAGAGTTATAGCCAATAAGCCAGTTTAACTTGTGGACTTTAAGTGAGCATTCTATTCTTTTCTTTTTTATGTGCTCTTTCCATTTTAATTTGACGTCGAGGTTTAGGCCCAGGTATTTTGCTGTGTTAGAGATTTGAATGATATTGTCACAAAATAATATTGGAATGTTCTTAATGACCCTATTTGTAAATACTGTAAAGATGGTTTTTTCACTGTTCATTTTAATATCTTTGTTGTCTTTCCATTGGGTGACATTATTTATATTTTCTTGTATAATATCTGTAGCGATTTCTTGGTCTTTATGTGAAGCAAAATAGGCTGTATCGTCAGCAAACTTTGCTAAAATGCTATCCCGCACCGGGGGAGGAATATCAGAAGTAAAAAGCAGGTACAGCAAGGGGCCAAGTACATAGCCTTGGGGAACCCCAGCCATAATTGATCTCAGCTCGGAGAGTTCCTCCCCTACTCTAAACTCTAAAGAATCTATCTTCTAAATATGATTTTAATAATTTAACGTGACAAGCTGGTAAAGTTTGAGCCAACATATTAATTAAAAGTTTATGGGAAACCTTATCAAAGGCCTGCGCCACGTCTAGGAATACTGCGGAGCAGTATTCTCCTTTCTCTAAAGCTTTTTCTATAAAGTTGGTTACTCTGTGCAATTGTTCAATTGTACTATGTTTTTTACGGAAACCGAACTGATGTGAGGGAATTAATTTTTTTGTTTCTACTACTTTAAGCAATCTATTCATATACACCCTCTCAAAAAGCTTACTAATTGATGAGAGCAGTGAAATAGGTCTGTAGGACGCAGGACTTTGATGCGGCTTCCCATTTTTATGAAAAAGTATTATTATTGCTATTTTGAATTGACTAGGTACATACTTAAAATCTAATATTGCATTGAAAATTTTAGTGATTTTATGTATAGCTTTGTCTGGAAGTTGCTTTAACAAAAGACCAGTGATTAAGTCTATCCCTGGAGCTTTTTTGACTTTACATTTACCAATAACATTATTGACTTCACCATAAGAGAAATGAGAAATGGTTTCCTCAGTTTGTAATAAATTATCGTCACATAAGTTTGCAGTAATATCAGACTTATTAGCTTGAGGGAGAGAGTTCGGTTTAAATACGTTACATAAATGTTCCGCGAATAGTTCCGCTTTTTCCCAATCAGATTTAGCCCATTTGCCCTCATTTGTAAGAAGTGGAGAGTTATGCATGATAGGCCTTTTCAAATATCTTGTTGCCTTCCATAAAGAATGTTCTGAAGCAGGAGTGGCATCCAATGTTTTTAAGTAGTTTTCTAGTCTCTCGTTTTTAATGATTTAAGGTAAAAAAAAAAAAAAAAAAAAAAAAAGAAGTGAGACAAACAAACCAAATTCAGATCCCCCTTGCTGTCACACTTTAAGATAAGGCTTTTAACATGTATGTAGAGAGGCATCAGCCTCTCTACTTAACATGTATCAGCCTCACTATATATATAGCTTGTTGTCGGAAGGTATTGATCTAGTGCTTCATAATGTACTCTGAATTTTCAGATTTTTTGATACTGATTGATCAGCTGCATGAAAGTTGGTTTTTCTCTGTAAAATAATGAACCATTGATGCAGAAAGTTTTTAAGCGCTTGAGAAAAAGCACACCTAATTGAAACGAGGCTATCTTAAGCAATGCTGCTTGGCATACAGCTTCAGTAAAGCTCCTAGTACACTCTTCAGGCGGGAGAACTTGGTACTGTAAAATGTTAGCAAGTTACTGTCAAATTCCGGTTTTTTTTGGTACCCTTCATATTTACAGGCAAAACTAGTCATTGATATAATTAAAAATTGAATGTATCATCCATTTTTTTAATCTCAGTTTAAAAAAGTAGCCTATCTTTCCAGTAGACAATTATTTTTTCTTTAAATTTTTTGTGCTTTTTCAAAAATGATGGCAGATGTGTCTGCTAATATTATTTGTAAACTATTTTTTTATTTTGGTAATCTCAATGCTTATTTTGGTTTTAGCCTCTGCAGAAAATTCAAATGCACAGCAAGACGGTAATGATAGCCTAAATCCAAATCAATCCACCCGCAGACGGAAACACAGTGTCCTTAGTGGAGAATTCAGCCAACGACCGGATGTTACAGAATCTCATTCAGTGCCTATTAATTATCCGGTACATTTAACTTTGTTTTATTACTATTTTATGTATATTGTATCATTTTTTTTTCATTGGCTCATTAGTAAAAGATATTGACCATTTCTTTCCTCTCATCAACAAAATTGATTCAGCCCACTATATAAAAAAAAATATAGGTACTTAATTCAAGACTGTAGACAGTATCTTTTGGAGATTAATCCCCCCTCTTTTTTTATAGGAGACCGTGTCTTAGCTATTTTGCCCTCGTTCAAATTGAGTGACCCTCTTGTTTAGGGGTGAGGGAGGGGGGCTCCCAACAAAAGAACGTCTAACAGCCCCCTATGTTAGATGTTGATTTTAGTAGCAAATGAATATGAAGCATCAGAGTTTTTGTTGTTAGTCATCATCAATCGTAGGGGCTGTCAAATATTTGTCCCCTTTGTTGTTTGGTTGAGTCCGTCTCTGAAAAAAACTGTCCACTGCAAAATTGACGACAGCGCGCTCTCTATTATACTTTCCCTGTTTTATATTATCTAATCGAAAATCTCAAATCTGATGACTTTTTGATCTAAACTGGCATTTAGGGATTTATTAGATGATAGTTGGTCCTGCAACAGTCAATGTGTTTCAAATACAGTGACACCTGTTCATAACGGAATCTCTTATTGCGGAGAAATTTTTCTGTTAGCATCAGGTTTCCTTTATGGGCAGGTTTACGGGACGATGGTAGAGAATTGTGAAATTTTTTAAATTAAATAGGCAACTGCTTTTTACCTTATATTCTTATACTTCTTCAAAACTTCAAAAGCTTGCAACTATGTTGTATTTTTCTATTGTTTAATAATTTATCTTTACCGTGAATGCTAAAATTGGCCCTCAAACAACCACAAACTGCCGCTAATTGAGATAGTTTGGAAATAGGTTTAGCAGATTTCTCTACCCGGTGGCCAGGCTCACAATTTTTCCCCCTGTTTATGTATAATTTTTCTGTTAAATTTGCTACAAAAACTTTCCGTTTTTCGCATTAGTCCGGTTTTACTATGAGGAGATTAATTTACATTGATTTACTGAAGCAAATCCAAGGTCCAGAAATTTTTTTTTGTTAAGATCAGTTTTCTGCAATGAAGAGGTTCCGTTATAAACAGGTGCCAGTGTAGTAATGTTATTTTAATTTTGTTCTTGATTCTTTTATTCCAGATTATGCCTGACGTTCAACAAAATGTCTCGCCTCCTACAAATGCTCACTTTAAAGCTCATAAAAGTGGAGGGAGCGAGCAAGGAGATGAGGAGCAGGTATTGAAAAAGGCGTATACAGCATTAAATAAAGAATTGGGGCTGGAGGATAGTCCCCACATGCTTGATGGGAAAGTAGAAATGCGAGAAATAAGCACAGGAACTTACTTGATGTGTGAAGATTCGCACAAGGTAAGTTATCAGTGTGATCCACTCTCTTTGACTTGACTCCATTTTGTCAAATTATCCGCTTAAGGTGATTCCATGGCAAACTTCCAAAAATTTTAATCCGGTAGTTAGGGTTACTTGTTGCTGGCTCCGAAAATAGCTGTTTTTTGACGGTTTTCGGCTGTTTTCTGTGAACAGACGAATATTAGACAAAAAAATTAGAATGTCAGCACCTGCTTAATTTTTTGCTTGATTTTTTGAGCCATAAACGGGCCGAATTGGTTCTAAAATAAAGGCGTAACTATGCAAAGAAAAAATCATTTGTAAATTTGGAGTTGTATCAGGAAAGATTACAGGTTTCTGTTTCACCTGTAATCTTTACTGATACAACTTCAAATTACACATGATTTTTTCTTTGCATAGTTACGCCTATATTTTAAAACCTATTTGGCCCATTTATGGCTCAAAAAATCAAGCAAAAAATTAAGCAGGTGCTAACATTCCGATTTTTTGTCTATTATTTGTCTGTTTAGAGAAAACAGCCAAAACCCGTCAAAAAACGGCTATTTTCGGAGCCAGCAACAAGTAATGCCATCTATCGGATTAAAATTTTTGGGAGTTTGCCATGAAATCACCTTGAGGTAATTCTTCAGTATTTAGTGCCGATTTCTGCTACCAGAGGTCTACCACTCGATTAATGTCAAGTTACAGACCGAAAGTTATTAATATTTATGTATTATTATTGATTATTGATTATAATGGGACTGGTGGGCATAGCCTACGGTCTCCACACACTCATTTCTAGAATGCATCGAAAGCACAAGCCATGTCCAAAGACACCGAGACCTGTGTAGATCTATTGTGACCAGTATTACTTATGCTAACCTCTGCTATCCTTAGGCCTCCTGGTGCAGATACGATTCCCCAGGCCTTCTAATTGTAAGTTTTAGTCACAAGGCAAGTGCACATGGTGGACTTATATGCATCTCTATTGAGCGATATTTGTATGTCCCCCCCCCCCACCATGTTCGGCTCTGAAAGCCCCCACAGTGCATACACTGCGGACCTTCTCATAAGAAGGTCAATAATGAACATCTGATCACCGCGATGCCGACAAGAGTGTGAAAAACTTGCCTGCACCTCTGGGGTTTGAACCCGGGACCTCTGGGTTGGCAGCAAGCTGCCTAGACCACTACACCACAGAAGCTGGCAAATCAATAACTAATTGATATAAAATTTTAATTATTTATTCTTTTTTGTAAATTAAGTCTTGGCACGCTTACACTAGTAAAATTGCCTGCAATTATAAGACGCATCTTCATGGCCATTCTAAAGAGAACGCTCTTATATTGTTGGATGATGCCAGGGTCTCCCGAAGACTCAATCGAAGGAAGCCAAGGGATCTTACAGCCCCTTGGTTTACCGACCTTTAAACTTCCTCCCGTGCCTTATTACAGGGTGTAGCTAAGAAACATGAGTCACTATCCTGTTGTGAAACACCCTATATATTTATTTTAATTTAGAATGTTTACTTAAATTTCTTCTAAAGAGTGGAAGATAGTACTTATAAAGTATTGAAAAATAAAAATTCTAATACTCTTTAAAAAAAAAAACAAAAAACAAAAAACAAAAAACAAAAACTGCTCTTTCCAAGTTTATCAATTTTAATGAACTCAATTAGTTTCATATTGTTGAAGGGCTCTGAAAAGTAAATTATGCCTTTATTTCAGGATGTGGCCTTTATTTACCTGATGTCAGGTGCTCTCAATGTCTCTCAGTCTGCCTATCCGGATCCGGAAAACGACATTCATTTATACACTGTGTATCCAGGAGAAGTAGTTGGTGCCTTGGCCGTAGTGACTGGAGAGCCAAGCTTCTTTACAGTTAGAGCAAAACATTCTAGCACCATTGCTTTCATTTCCAAAAGCACAGTTTTCTCGTAAGTTGATGATTTTACATCAAATTTGTTAATAATTTATTTACTTTATTGACAAGCATCTGGAAGGATCTGAAAATTTTGGAATTTTATTTTATAGGGATAAACATCTAAGCATCACTGAAAAATTGTTTGGATATGGAATTTGGTCACTTTGGGTATATATCCAAACAGGCATGAAAATGGGGCGATGTCCTCCCCCCTCCTCTCCAGAGATTAGAACATCATGATTGTCACACCTATTCCACCTAAATTAAGCTAAAAATAAGGAAAAATTTATGAAATCTGAGTGTTTACCCCTCTGTAATTTGCTCTTGAAGTTACTCCCTCCCCCCTGCCCTTGGAAATTTTTTTATCGGCACCCATATAATCAACTTTATCATTTTCTCAGGGCCACCCGAGGACTTTCATGAAGTCACCTGAAAATTTCTGATGTTGCCCCCAGAAAGTGAATGTCTCAATTTTGTTTTTTCAGTGTTCAGGGTCTTTTGTTTTAAAAACCTGGAATTTGAATTCATAGATGGTTTAGTTTTCTTCAGAGATAGTCTAACTCAACAAAAGTTGAGTCTTCGACTGTGGTTAAACTTTTGCTGCAACATGATTTCATTTATGAGGGAGAAATCTAAGGAATTAATCTAAGGAGGTGTGGTATTTCCTTAAAATGAGCATTATGTTTAAATTGGGAATTCTTTAGACAAGCAAACCTGATTGATTACCTGATTACCTGCCCTTCTTCTGGAAACAGCTTTAAATATTAATGGCAACTTACTGATCACAAGTCTATTTTGTCACAAAAGATCTAACCAAACAATTTCAATGTTCTAGTTACAGTCAGCGAATTAAATAATGTCAGTCGACTCCTTAAATTTTGACAAGGTAGGCCACCTGCAACGATTAAATTCATTGTGTAAAGTATTACAGGTTGCCTATCTAAACCAAAATTTAAGGAGACAATTGGGCTCTTGCAAACTTTTGCTAAACGGGATCGAGGAGTTGATTCTTGCATAAAAACCTGTAAAAATGACAATGAGTGCACTAAAAAATCACAAAATTCACTCTCAGAATCGAGCTTAATGGCGGTTCGACGCAGGTATCATGGGAGATTCCCATCTAAATTGAGACATACCTCTGTGTTTCCATAGAGAAAGTGGCATATGAGATAGGAATCTCCCATGATACCTGCGTCTTACGATCTTACCATTTATGTAGTTATGTAGGTTTATTACTGAATTTTAAACTTTCTCAGTGTGATTTTTGCTGGTTTTTACTTCAGAATGGACTATTTATTGGCTCACAGCAAAAGTTTGCAAGAGCCCCATTGATATTTTTTAATTCGTCGACTGTACCTAACTCTCTCAGAACTATGTCCTCTCACTTTCTTTTTTATACTTTGTAACAGATTAATGAGGGATCGACCATCTGTGGTTCTTCATTTAGCGCACAGTATTGTCAACAGACTATCACCTTTTGTGAGGCAAGTCGATTTTGCTTTGGATTGGGTTTTCCTTGAAAGTGGCCGTGCTGTGTATAGGTTTGTCCCATTTTTCATTGTTTATTCATTTCTTTTATTATCGCTTCCACTACGATTCATATTGTAGGCTTCAGCCTACTTAGGCAAAACTAAGTTAGCTTACTTTTTTCAATGTTCTATTCATAACACAATAAATTCTGAAATATTTTGAGGAATCATGCAAAAATAAATGAGAGAAAGGCAGTTGAAGGTATGCATGAGAATGATCAGAATGTTATTATGCCCAATATATATGACTGTCTTTTTATTTGATAATGGGGCTGTTACACACTTTTGATATAAGTGATTTTTTAGTCGATTACGGTGTAAAAACCTCCAAAAATAATGATGGCAGCACTATATCCACTCCTAAACTCGATAAACGCTTTTAATTGCGCGGGCGTAATGGTGGCTGAGGGCAGTAATAATGGGAGTTTTCCCATCTAACAATACTGTAACTCCATCAAGAAGTGACCAATAAGAGACGACTTTCATTTGACACCGGTGTCACTAGGTGTTGTGGTACCATTCATCGGATGTGGATCATCACTCTGATGACTAATTACTCTGTGACTCATCCTTGTCAGGATAAAAAGAGTGACGAAATTAAGATAGAAATCTCCTATTGTTACTGCCCTCGGCGACCATTACGCCCTCGTAAATAAAAGCGTTTGTTGAGTTTAAGAGTGGATCTCTGAAGTTTTTAGTGCTGCCATTGTTATTTTTCGAGGTTTTTACACCAGAATTGACTGTTAAATCACTTATAGCAAAAGTGTGCAACAACCCCTTTGTAAACAATTTTTTAGCCATCGTCAGGTTAGTGAAATTTGTTTTAATTTTTATTTATTTTTTATTTTCAAATTCCTTGAGTGCTCTAGTTTCTTCCTTCCCAATTTTGAGAGTCCCTGGCAGATTGCCATTATTCTCCTCTCTCCTATCCTTTGTTTTGAGAATACTTTGACTGTCTTTTCTACCCTTTCTTTTTTTATGCAGTCCTGTTGTTTGCTGTGAAATAGTATCAGCATAATGAATTACCTTGTGTGGGCGGTTGGACTTTACCACTACTGTTTTTGTTTTTTAATTTTGCGAACCTAGTGATGGCTGAAATACTCTTGTTTAGGAATTTTTTCTAATCTTACCAAGTGTTCTCAAGTGTTTCATTTTATTTATTTTTCTATCCTTTTGCTCTCCAATCTGCTATCATTTAGGCAAGGCGATGAATCGGACAGCACTTACGTTGTACTTAGTGGTCGATTAAGATCTGTAATCACTTATGAAGGTGGTAAAAAAGAACTAGTTGGTGAATACGGAAAAGGAGATTTGATCGGAATAGTAAGTAATATTTTTGCACCTTAAAGGAGCAATTTTTTCCATCCTAATCTTCTTTTCTTTTTGTTTCTTCTCCTTTTGTTGTTCTCCTGGTTGAATCTGCTTTAAAAATTAGAGCAAGGTCGTCGTAACTTTCTATTTGCCCAAGATGTATGGAAAGAGGTGAGGGTGCTCACACGCCAACCAATCACAGATCGTTACCATTATACCTATATCACTTTTAGGCTTACGAGGGTTTGTTTACATGAATAAGTTTGTTTTCATGCACAAAGATTGATTTTATTATTATAGGCAATCTTTCATTTCCTATTAAAAACAATCGCAACCAATCAGCATTGAGTACCAATCTCCGTCATTTTATGTAAGCAAAAACAGACGAGTGTTGGAACCTCTCTCCCACTACCCCAGATTTTCGGCAAATACCGACACCTGTCTTCTTACATTTTGCCAATGGGGCTGTTGCAAGGGTCTGTAATGTTGTGTTTTTTTATAAAGACAATAAAAGTACTTGATGAGCTGAGAACAAAGATGCCTTTGGTTTCTAATTATGTCCCATTGCTCCAGAGATGAGATTTTGGCCCAAAATACATTGTTTTAAATGGGAATTCCGCGCAGTGACATCACTACGCACACGATTTTTTACAACTTTACATTTGCATTTCTTTAAAACTGGGTCATTCAGGAAAAAACCAAAGGCACCATTATTCTCAACTTATCAAGTACTATAATTTTCTTTGTAAAAAACATAACATTTCAGACCCTTGCAACTGCCCCATTACCAAAGGTTGGCTCTTGCAAAAGCAAGCTTATTTTATTTTTTGCAATAAAATTATGAAAAATGCCCTGAAAAAAGTTTCCTTCCGGAGTTTTGTCAAGTGTGTGCCAAAAATGAAGGATTCATCATACAGTCGTCATGAAATAAGCACTGAAAAGTTGTGGTATCTAAGCAGAATGTTTCAGGAACCTAAACTGACTCACTTAGAAACACAACAAAATTCAATTCTGCAAGCTTATTTAATGAACTCTAAAGTAGGTTAGGTATGAAAGTTGTGGAAATGTGGAAAAATGGGGGAAAAAAGCTGTTTTCAAGTAAAAAATCTCTTTCGCTTTCACTATTTTATAGTAAAATCCAAATTTCTCAAAAGCAAAATTTTCAATCTGAAAAGGTCTTTTGGCTATAGAGTCACTCCTAAGGTGTAAGCAATAATATTAAATAGACAGAAAAAAGTTCATAAATATCAGAGTGGGTTACATTCATACTTTACAGCAGTGTCAGAGCGGAAACCCCCCCCCCTCCGGTGGATCCGCCACGCTGGGCACGTGCCCCCTCCCCCCCAGAAGCCTCAAATTTTGCTTTTTTTTTTTCAATATAAAATAGCCCGAAATTGCTTCCACCGATGCTTTAAATTTCAAAATTTCACAGGCGTGCCCCCCTCCAAAAAAATTTTCTGGATCCGCAACTGCCCCCCCCCTCCCTTCCCTCCAGTGAATGTAGTAGGTCAAATACCTGGATTAATGTAAATTGTAGTTTAAAGGAAGGATTCAAAGAACCTTATTCAAAATGAGCCATTTTGGCCCTGAGGAATTTGTTTTGGATAATTCTTCCAATGGATAGAGCATCGTTTCGCGGTTCTAAAACTGGGTTTGTTTTTGTCTTAGCCCCTCTAGGAGCGGCGGGGGAGGGGGTCAAAGTTGAAACCTATTTTCGTCAATAACTTTTCACCAAATTAAGCTACGACTCTCAACTTTAAACCAAAACGTTCAGCGTAAAAAGAGCTTTCTTTTGATGTATATGATAGTGTATTTATCTCAATTTTTAAGGTAAAAATTGCAATTTTTTGTTTTTTACAAACCCAAAATTTTTAAAATTTGCAATTTGTAAAGATGAATACCATCTTCGATTTTTTTCAAAAACTATTTAAAAGAAAGCCCTTTCTTTGTTCTTTCAAATGGCGCAAAGTTCGTTTGTCGGCAATGAATACTCTCGGAGATATGATCGGTCAAAGTTGGCAAGGTCGCGAAAATTCTTGAAAGCTGCGCGCTCCAAGGGTTCGTATTTTGCGCCTCCTTACGTACAGTCACGAAAGTTGAAAACGAGCTTATGCAAGTTGTCAGAATAACTTCTGCGCAAGGGGGGTGGGTATTTTGGGTGGCGTAGGGGCATAATTATCGACGGAACCCGGTATGCAGCGTTGCCAGATGTTGTCGAAACTAACATACGTTATGTGTAGGAATACATAAATAAAGTTGGATGGAATTGTCGGAATTTATGTCATCGGTATCAATTCGGTGCATTATCTGTGTGATAAAGATAGTACTTTTATCAGATGTCATCCCATTTGTAGGTGAGGTAGCGGAGATAAGCGGAGCCGATGAATTTCGAAGCTGCTTGTGCAAGGCGGCTGTCAGGCAAGAGATACATAGTACTTACAAAATCTCTCATCCGTCAGTTTACCACTAACCATATTTTCAGCTGTGTTTGCCAAATTTCAGAACATAAATTCCGACTATTCCATCCAACTTTATTTATGTATTCCTACACAACGTATGTTAGTTTCGACAACATCTGGCAACGCTGCATACCGGGTTCCGTCGATAATTATGCCCCTACGCCACCCAAAATACCCACCCCCCTTGCGCAGAAGTTATTTTGACAACTTGCATAAGCTCGTTTTCAACTTTCGTGACTGTACGTAAGGAGGCGCAAAATACGAACCCTTGGAGCGCGCAACTTTCAAGAATTTTCGCGACCTTGCCAACTTTGACCGATCATATCTCCGAGAGTATTCATTGCCGACAAACGAACTTTGCGCCATTTGAAAGAACAAAGAAAGGGCTTTCTTTTAGATAGTTTTTGAAAAAAATCGAACATGGTATTCATCTTTAAAAATTGCAAATTTTAAAAATTTTGGGTTTGTAAAAAACAAAAAATTGCAATTTTTACCTTGAAAATTGAGATAAATACACTATCATATACATCAAAAGAAAGCTCTTTTTACGCTGAACGTTTTGGTTTAAAGTTGAGAGTCGTAGCTTAATTTGGTGAAAAGTTATTGACGAAAATAGGTTTCAACTTTGACCCCCTCCCCCGCCGCTCCTAGAGAGGCTAAGACAAAAACAAACCCAGTTTTAGAACCGCGAAACGATTCTCTATCCATTGAAAGAATAATCCAAAACAAATTCCTCAGGGCCAAAATGGCTCATTTTGAATAAGGTTCTTTTAATTTCAGTTTAATACAGTCAATCTTTTTATTCTTGCTGTAGGTCAAGTATCTCAGTTTTTGTTTTGACTTTGAGTGGGAAAATAGAGTGCAATGAAAATTAATCAGATGCAACTTTATGGAGGCATTCTTTCTCCAAGTAATTAAGTTAACTATCTGATTCGACTGACGGTGAAATGTTGATCTTATCGTTTTCAACACTGAATGTCCTTGAACTTAGTAATTTTAAAACATGTAAATACTGCATTTATAGCTTCTGATACCCATCATTAGTCAGGGTAATTAAGCTTACCGCTCGTAAAATTATCGTTGCAATGAAACCTCGGAACTCAGCGTGAAACTCACTCATCTGAAAATGAATGGATGTTTGTCTCAAGGAATAAATCAATTGGAATAATTTGAAAGGTTCCTTTTTCCAAGTCTATGTCCCTTCCTCTATTCATTTTTCACATTAGAATAGATGTTTGACCTGAGAAATAACTCAAGTGGAATAATTTGAGAAGTTCCTTTTTCCAAGTCTATGTCCCTTCCTCTATTCATTTTTCACATTAGAATAGATGTTTGTCCTAAGAAATAATTCAAGTGGAATAATTTGAGAAGTTCCTTTTTCCAAGTCTATGTCCCTTCCTCTATTCATTTTTCACATTTGAATCGATACTTGTCCCAAGGAATAATTCAAGTGGGATAGTTTGAGAAGTTCCTTTTTCCAAGTCTATGTCCCTTCCTGTATTCATTTTTTACATTTCAATAAATACTTGTCCCAAGAAATAATTCAAGTGGAATAATTTGAAAAGTTCCTTTTTCCAAGTTTATGTCCCTTCCTCTATTCATTTTTCACATTTATCTGTAGTAAAGGCTGTCTCAAAATCCATGCCACTTATTCCAGTAATGAGTTCTACAGACAAAATTCAGATATTTTTTCCTCCCTTGAATGTACCTATGTCTGTGAATGAATTACATATAAATAATAACTATTATCATTCTAATGTGTCTTTCAGGTAGAAATGGTCACTCAAAATCCTAGAAGCACAACTGTTTTGGCTGTCAGGGACTCTGAACTAGCTAAGTTACCCGAAGGATTATTCAATGCAATGAAACTTCGTTTTCCAATTGTTGTCTCTCGACTGATCAATTTATTAGGACAAAGAATTTTAGGTAATTTCTCTGTTTTGAACTGTCTCAGACTTTTACGCTTATTGTGTTAAAACCCCTCAAATGTTGTTTTAGTAATGGCTCTGAAGCTCCTTCTCGCCAAGTCGATTTTTCAGAATTTATCAAATTTGAGTTTAACTAATAATTTTAATTGAAGCCGTCTCTGAGAGAGGGGACCATAAGACAAAAGAGGTGTGCTCTGAAGAGCACACCTCTGAAGCTAAGAACCTTCATTGACTCACTGCACAATTCTCGGGGAGAGCACACCCATTGTTTTATGAGCCTTTTTTTCCGGAGACGGCTTCAATTTTACCTAGCTTCTTCTTGCTTCGTATAATTTGTCCTCAGTGTGCAAAGTAAATGTTTAAATGCTGTCAAATAGCTTCATGTGACTTTTTTCTGCCAAAATTTTTTCCCCTCACTGCATAGTGTGACACCGGTGTCACATGATGTAAAAAGCCCTATATCAGACATTGTAATGTATATTTTGACTTATTTCAAATTGTATCACCAGTGTCACATTATAAGAAAACATAAAAAGGGGATCAAACATTTTTCAAAAGACCACCAGCACTCATTATAATGCAATAAAAAAAAGAAATCATGGTTGGGGTAAAATTTTCCCACGTATCCAATTCAACCCCAATTTCATTATTTTTACTAAGCTTCTGGCATTTGCTCTTTGAAAAATCCAATTAAAGTAAAAAATTCTTATTTTTTTGAACATTTTGAAAAATAAAAGTTTTTTCTTTTCCTGCCATTTCTTATGGTCTTATAGCACATGTAAAAAACGAGACAAAAATGGAAAAATGAGAATTTTCACCGAAAAACTGTCTAATTATTTTTTTTGCTATTTTTCCCATTTATGTGACCACCTAGTAAATCGAAAAATCCAGTTTTGGTTGAAAAAAAAAAATCCCATGTAGTGAAGGGTTAAAAAAATGCTTTCGGACTTTCTTAGTATTTCTGAATAGATGAAATGAAAATGATCAGAGACAAACAGAGGCGGATCACTAACTGGCTGCAGCAGAGGCACGCTGAATTCTCACAGATTCAACAAAACAACAGTCAACACCCTTCTGATGTTGCAAGGGAACACCCTACAACATCAGAGGGGTGTTGAATGTTGTTTTGTTGAGTCTGCAATAATTCAGCATGTCTCAAATCTGCCCCATGTATTTTAGCATAGTACTCCGTCTGTATTTGTCTCTGGAATATTATAGCTTGTTAAAATGAAAATTTTTTTCATCCATACCTGACATTTTTTTAAATACTTTGTAGACCAACAACGCAGAATCAGGTCCAACTAATTTTTGGATTATTTGAGTGTTACATCTTAGTTTGAGAGGGGATTGGTATTTTAAAAAATTCGTTTGATTCCATGTTGTTATGCTGGTACTTGTAAGTACCATTTTTCATCGAAGGTGAAGACTTTGAACGGTAAATAACAAAACTTTAAAGTTTGTTTTTTAAAATGTTTTTAGCTCTTCATCAGAGGCATTTCAGTCCATTTCTAATGTCCATTATATCTTATTTCTGTCTCCTCAGGATCTTGGCAAAAACCAAAGTTGGCTCTCGCTGCTCCAACACTGGACGCAACCTCGCCTCAAGGAAATTTTTCCACAGTTGCTCTGGTCCCTGGCTCTGAAGATGTGCCTATAACCGCGTTCACCTACGAATTGTATCATGCCTTAAGTGCAATAGGTATGGCTCTCTTCATATCTGATTATTTAACAATGCTTAGATTGATTCCAGGCAATTGATTGGGGATTTTTCAATCCGTCAGATGGCTGTCACTTGTCACTTTCCAAAATGTTGTCCTTTTTCGGTAGTTTAAATAAGATTGTAGATGATTTTGCTAATTAGATGAACTTCACAGATGAAGTTCTTGCGCCCATTGAAAAGTTATCTGAAATCCGTTCTCAAAATTAAATGTTTATTACCTAACCAATTTTGATGGTCGATACTACAAAAGGCCGTAAAAAATTGAAGAATACCCTGAAGTTCTGCTAATTGACACACCTAAATAACAATTTGAATGAGATAACATATGACTGCTATTCCTTTGAAATTGCCCAAAAAAGACAACATTTCAGAAAAAGACGACTGGTTCCATCAAGCAGATTGAAAGATCCCCATCTTTTGCCTGGAATCACCTTTACCAATGAAGCTTCTTATTGAGTCTCCATACCCTAAAGCATTTGCTGAAGTAACAAAATTTCTATTGAAGTGCGAATTGTTGATTTGCGTTTTGAAATTTGTCGAAAACTTGAGTTTCTTTGCTCACCATAATATTCTCTCAATTTCTAATCAACTTTCTTGTTTGTGAGAAAATTCTCCCTCCTTTGATTAAAAGCATAATAAGCAAAATGGTTTGCAAGGATATAACCAGAGACAAATAGAGACCCAGTACAAAGCTAGCGGCAGGTTCCCATTTTTCCCGCTTAATTTTGGTCGGAACTCTTCGAAACAACAGCCAACATTAGCCTACTGTTGACTGATGAGCGTGTGGCTTACATTTGCGGAGCAAAACCTGTTTCCGTCTCTGGGACCGCGGACCAAGCGTTGCGCTCACCACTCAACAGTAGGCTAATATTTATCGTTGCAGCCGGTGACTCCCGAACAAAAGTGAGTGCATTAAACTTGCCTCACTTTTGTAACACGGGAAGCAAACGGTGTGCTGGGTCTCTATTTGTCTCTGGGTATAACACTTTCCAAATCTTGGGACTTGCATATTATCGCGAACGTTTAGAAAATTTCAGTAGCTTAATGGGATTTTGACAAGAAATTAGTCACGGAACGTAAACAATGGTGAAAATGCTGTTTATAATTCAGAAATTTTGGATTTTAAGAACATAACGTGAATTGACTGCTGTGCAATGCTTGCTGGGTATTTGCTGTTTATCCATCATATCATTCTTTATTATTATTTCTTTCATGTACTTTTCTGCTGATACCTTGTGTTCATTAATTTTAAGGGCCATCTGTGAGATTAACATCTGACGAAACTAAAAAAATTCTTGGTGAAACCATTTTGGAGTCAAGTAATGAATACCGACTAACATCCTGGCTAGCCCAACAGGAAGATTCACATCGAGTAGCTTTGTATCAGTGCGACACAACATTCTCTCTGTGGACGCAAAGATGCATTCGCCAAGCTGATTGTATTTTAATTGTCTGTCTTGGCGACAAACCTCCGAGTATGGGCAAAGTAAGTTCTTAATTTTTTTTTTTTTTTTAACAATCAACATGGTTTGAGGGATTGGACTTTACTTCTACTACTACTACTTCTGTTCCTCTCTTAATTTAAAATAAAAATGAAATAAGCTAGCCAATATGCTGCGCACTTTGATAAGGATTTCATTATTTTATTAGAAACATGAGGAGAAAACTAGGGGTATGCGAATATTCGAATTGTATTCGATATTCGAACTCGAATACCGGTTTACTGGTCGGGTCCGAATATCGAATAGCGCTCCTCGAATACGGAATATTCGAGTTCGAATAGTTTGTTCGAATAATTCACCGATTATGACCAATTCTGGAAACGTTTTCTGCGAAACTAAACATGGTATTCCGCGCCGTTGAACTTCGCGCTTAGACAATCGCGCAGAGCATTGACCGCGCGTCTTTGCGGTGTCAGACAGAATAAAGTAGCTTCCAAGACTCGAGGTGATGCTGATAAGAGGGACTCGCGGAGTCTTTACGAGAACCGACACAGCGCTGACGCAGCGGAAAATGCGTATTCCGCCAAGCAATGACGCGACGCGGCGGCGCCACTGGGACGTGAGGGTTGCCTAACCTCGCATTTAGAGGAACTTTCTCTCGATACTTATCGAGTATAGAGGAAAGAGGAAGGCCGAAGGAGAGTTTCCTCTTTGGCTTCTCCTGGAGTTCCGAATGAACACCCGCGCATCGGTAGCTCCGAAGACCTGCGAAAACGATAACAGCACGCGTAGGTATGTAAAGTTAATTTTGGCGTTCCGATTTATTGTTCGAACCGACATGCATAAATACTTAGTAGTATAGTAGTATAGTAATGAAAGTTCAACTTTTTTCTCAAATTGTGTGCCTTCTTTCATTTCAGAACTATTTAATCCCATCGAAAACCTTTCCAGGTGCAAGCAGACGGCATGTCAGGTAATTAAGTCTGTCACGAAAAGCCGTTCCAATTTATCTACTCAAAGATATGATATGATCGGAACGGCAAGTCTCGTCCAAGTGGGCATCCAACAAGGCAACTGTTGATCATTTTTCAAAATCAACACTCTCCATCAGCGGCGAATTTAGTGAAGCAAAAACTTTGAGCAATGTATTTCTTTATTTTTTATTTTCAAACGCAAAAACTTGCCGCCGTTCATCGCCTAAAAAAAAAAAAAATTAAAAAAAAAAATTAAAAAAAAAATTAAAAAAATATGTATATATATATATAGTACATACGTACGATCATTATTTTTTTTTAAATTTTTTTTTTAGGCGATGAACGGCGGCAAATTTTTGCGTTTGAAAATAAAAAATAAAGAAATACATTGCTCAAAGTTTTTCCGTCACTAAATTCGCCGCTGATGGAGAGTGTTGATTTTGAAAAATGATCAACAGTTGCCTTGTTGGATGCCCACTTGAACGAGACTTGCCGTTCGATCATATCATATCTTTGAGAAGATAAATTGGAGCGGCTTTTCGTGACAGACTTAATTACCTGACATGCCGTCTGCTTGGACCTGGAAAGGTTTTTGATGGGATATAATGTGGTTTTAGCTTGTTAGATTCCAGTTTCTCATTTCACTAATACAAGCAACACTAGGTTTTTATCCATCAGCAAACTAAACAGCAGTTACGGATAATTTCCGGACAACTTTCTCATAGACACTTGAGTGCTTATTTTACAATAGGGAACCACAGTCTTTGATTTCCCTTTCTCTTCCCAGATCCATATGCTAACCTACAGTTCCCTTTCCACTGGCTAGGCCGCCGCTGACGATCTGCCACTGGCTAATCCGCCACTGGCTAATCTGCCGCTGGCCGATCCACCACTGGCTAGTCTGCCGCTGGCCGATCCGCCACTGGCCGGTCCGCCGCTGGTCGATCCGACACTGGCTAGTCCGCCGCTGGCCGATCCGCCACTGGGAAGTCCGCCACTGGAAAGTCCGCCGCTGGCCGATCCTCCACTGGAAAGTCCGCCACTGGCCGATCCGCTACTGGGAAGTTCGCCTCTGGTCGATCCGCCGCTGGCCGATCCGCCACTGGGAAGTCCGCCGTTGGCCGATCCGCCACTGGAAAGTCCGCCGCTGGCCGATCCGCCACTGGGAAGTCCGCCGCTGGCCGATCCGCCACTGGAAAGTCCGCCGCTGGCCGATCCGCCACTGGGAAGTCCGCCGCTGGCCGATCCGCCACTGGGAAGTCCGCCGCTGGCCGATCCGCCGCTGGGAAGTCCACCGCTGGCCGATCTGCTACTGGGAAATTCGCCACTGGTCGATCCGCCGCTGGAAAGTCCGTCGCTGGCCGATCCGCCACTGGGAAATTCGCCACTGGGAAGTCCGCCTCTGGTCGATCCGCCACTGGGAAGTCCGCCACTGGAAAGTCAACCGCTGGCCGATCCGCCACTGGAAAGTCCGCCACTGGGAAGTCCGCCACTGGAAAGTCCTCCACTGGGAAGTCCGCCACTGGAAAGTCCGCCGCTGGCCGATCCGCCACTGGAAAGTCCGCCGCTGGCCGATCCGCCACTGGAAAGTCCGCCGCTGGGTGATCCGCCACTGGGAAGTCCGCCGCTGGACGATCCGCCACTGGAAAGTCCGCCGCTGGCCGATCCGCCACTGGTCGATCCGCCACTGGAAAGTCCGCCACTGGCCGATCCGCCACTGGGAAGTCCGCCACTGGAAAGTCCTCCACTGGGAAGTCCGCAGCTGGAAAGTCCGCCGCTGGCCGATCCGCCACTGGAAAGTCCGCCACTGGCCGATCCGCCACTGGGAAGTCCGCCACTGGAAAGTCCTCCACTGGGAAGTCCGCAGCTGGAAAGTCCGCCGCTGGCCGATCCGCCACTGGGAAGTCCGCCGCTGGCCGATCCGCCACTGGAAAGTCTACCGCTGGCCGATCCGCCACTGGAAAGTCCGCCGCTGGCCGATCCGCCACTGGGAAGTCCGCCGCTGGCCGATCCGCCACTGGAAAGTCCGCCGCTGGCCGATCCGCCACTGGAAAGTCCGCCGCTGGCCGATCCGCCACTGGGAAGTCCGCCACCGGTCGATCCGCCGCTGGAAAGTCCGTCGCTGGCCGATCCGCCACTGGGAAGTCCGCCACTAGAAAGTCCGCCGCTGGCCGATCCGCCACTGGGAAGTCCGCCGCTGGCCGATCCGCCACTGGAAAGTCCGCCGCTGGCCGATCCGCCACTGGGAAGTCCGCCGCTGGACGATCCGCCACTGGAAAGTCCGCCGCTGGCCGATCCGCCACTGGGAAGTCCGCCACTGGTCGATCCGCCGCTGGAAAGTCCGTCGCTGGCCGATCCGCCACTGGGAAGTCCGCCTCTGGTCGATCCGCCACTGGGAAGTCCGCCACTGGAAAGTCCGCCGCTGGCCGATCCGCCACTGGAAAGTCCGCCACTGGCCGATCCGCCACTGGGAAGTCCGCCACTGGGAAGTCCGCCACTGGAAAGTCCTCCACTGGGAAGTCCGCCACTGGAAAGTCCGCCGCTGGCCGATCCGCCACTGGAAAGTCCGCCGCTGGGTGATCCGCCACTGGAAAGTCCGCCGCTGGCCGATCCGCCACTGGTCGATCCGCCACTGGAAAGTCCGCCGCTGGCCGATCCGCCACTGGAAAGTCCGCCACTGGCCGATCCGCCACTGGGAAGTCCGCCACTGGAAAGTCCTCCACTGGGAAGTCCGCCACTGGAAAGTCCGCCGCTGGAAAGTCCGCCGCTGGCCGATCCGCCACTGGAAAGTTCGCCGCTGGCCGATCCGTCTCTGGAAAGTCCGCCGCTGGCCGATCCGCCACTGGGAAGTCCGCCGCTGGCCGATCCGCCACTGGAAAGTCCGCCGCTGGTCGATCCGCCACTGGAAAGTTCGCCGCTGGCCGATCCGCCACTGGGTAGTCCGCCACTGGAAAGTCCGCCGCTGGCCGATCCGCCACTGGGAAGTCCGCCGCTGGCCGATCCGCCACTGGGAAGTCCGCCACTGGGAAGTCCGCCACTGGAAAGTCCGCCGCTGGCCGATCCGCCACTGGGTAGTCCGCCACTGGAAAGTCCGCCGCTGGCCGATCCGCCACTGGGAAGTCCGCCGCTGGTCGATCCGCCACTGGAAAGTTCGCCGCTGGCCGATCCGCCACTGGAAAGTCCGCCGCTGGCCGATCCGCCACTGGGAAGTCCGCCGCTGGCCGATCCGCCACTGGGAAGTCCGCCACTGGGAAGTCCGCAACTGGAAAGTCCGCCGCTGGCCGATCCGCCACTGGGTAGTCCGCCACTGGGAAGTCCGCCGCTGGCCGATCCGCCACTGGGAAGTCCGCCGCTGGTCGATCCGCCACTGGAAAGTTCGCCGCTGGCCGATCCGCCACTGGGTAGTCCGCCACTGGAAAGTCCGCCGCTGGCCGATCCGCCACTGGGAAGTCCGCCGCTGGCCGATCCGCCACTGGGAAGTCCGCCACTGGGAAGTCCGCCACTGGAAAGTTAGCCGCTGGCCGATCCGTCACTGGGAAGTCCGCGACTGGAAAGTCCGCCGCTGAAAAGTCTGCCGCTGGCCGATCCGCCACTGGGAAGTCCGCCACTGTACGATCCGCCGATCCAGTGGCGGATCGGCAAGCGGCGGACTTCTCAGTGGCGGATCGTACAGTGGCGGATCGGCCAGCGGCGGACTTTCCAGTGGGCGGATCGGCCAGCGGCGGACTTTCCAGTGGCGGATCGGTCAGCGGCGGTCTTTCCAATGGCGGATCGGCCAGAGGCGGACTTTCCATTGGCGGATCGATCAGTGGCGGACTTTCCAATGGCGGATCGGCCAGCGGCGGACTTTCCAGTGGCGGATCGGTCAGCGGCGGACTTTCCAGTGGCGGATCGGCCAGAGGCGGATCGACCAGTGGCGGACTTCCCAGTGGCGGACTTGAAAAAACAAGTAAAATTATTCGATTATTCGATTCGATATTTGAGGAAATTATTCGAATTCGATTCGAGTGCAAAAAAGTGGTATTTGCACACCCCTAGAGAAAACTCGAGGAGTTTTTAGGGTGAGGACCCCAAAACACAATCTTGTGATTATAAGCAGTTAAGTTCATTATTTTTGATCAAAGCTATCAAGTTTATTATAGTTTACCTCTTGTGACTTGTACCATAATGCCCACTGGTGTTCTATGTATTAAGGCTTTCAAAATAAATTATCAAATAAATAAATAAACATACCTAATGATTTTCGGCTCTGTGTACCATCTTCAGAGGTAAGGAAGAGAGAAGGAATTGTACACTACATCATAAACTATCACAAACTTTAAGAATAAGAATAGTGCAAAAGCAAGAGAAAAGGCGAAGCAAAGAGTAGGTCATTCCGAAGATTAAAGCGTAAAGGAAATGGAAAATGGAAAGTTAATCTTGGAAAGGCACTTGCCTTTCCACTTGTTGTTTCTGTTGTTTTCTTAATGCTGTAAAACAAAATTATGTTTAAATTTCACCAGCAAATTTCGCTGGTTGCTTGTTTTTTGCTCTGTAAAGTTATTTTTATTTTCATTTGTTTCATTTGTTGTTGTTCGTTGTTCATTTGTTTATCCCCCCCCCCTCTTTGAAAACCTTGTTTCAATTTGATTTCTTTTTGTTTCTCTCTTTCAACTTCCAGATAGAAAAAGAAGTTGAAAAACTAGCAATGAGAACGCAGAAGGAACTGGTACTCTTGCACAAAGAAGGGGGCGATAAACCAAATAACACTGTTGCTTGGCTGAATATGCGAACGTGGGTGTCACATCATCACCATATCTTGTGTAAAAAAAGAATGTTTGTTCGACATGGTGTCAATAGAATTGTAAGTATTTTTTGGTGAATCAAGAAAAATCTTCATCACTACTCCTATCTCTACACAATAATACACAATAATACAATATAATATAGTATAATAATATATTCATTGGTCGGTCTGCAATCACTACCGGATTGAGTGTGATTCAAAGTGGTACAAGCATCAACCAGCAGAGGTATTATTTAAAGACGGATTAACAATAATCTATGATCAACAAATTCACACCGACAGGAATATCCAAGCAAACAAGCCAGACATCGTTGTCCGGGACAACGGAAAAAAAAGAATGCAAACTCATAGAAGTATCGGTACCTGGCGATAGCAACGTCATTTCTAAAGAAGCAGAAAAACTCTTTAAGTACAGGAATCTCGAGATTGAGATCGCACACATGTGGAACGTAAAAGTTGAAACTATTCCCATCGTCGTTGGTTCCCTCAGCATTACTAGTAACAGTCTCATTCCATTTGAAGAAAATCCCTGGCTCAGTTAACTTCAATATCTTGCAACAGGCTGCTATCAACAGTACTGCCCATATTTTAAGAAAATTTTTGAATTAATTTATTTTTTTTATTTTTTGCTTTTTATTTTTGAATAAAAACCCTAGGAGTCGAGTAGACTCTCGGC
Source organism: Trialeurodes vaporariorum (assembly GCA_011764245.1). Classification (NCBI taxonomy): domain Eukaryota; kingdom Metazoa; phylum Arthropoda; class Insecta; order Hemiptera; family Aleyrodidae; genus Trialeurodes; species Trialeurodes vaporariorum. The sequence goes on from VMOF01000220.1 coordinate 7,992,644, forward strand.
CTTAATTAGAAAGAACCAGCCTTAAGCTGTGACAGTCCAAATATAATAATAATAAATATAATACTTTATTTAGTGCATCAAGCCCTCTAAGCTATTGTACAGGTCAAAAAGGAGGATACAATATTACAGGTTAATAACAGCTTGAGTATTTATAAAATAATTAATGAGTTAGCAGGAATTAAACAGGATTTTCAAAAAATTCATTCATTGCGTCATAGCCTAATTTTCAAGTTTTTATCTTCTGTCCTTTTTTTTTTATTTATTTGTTTTTAGAATGAATTGTATAGTAAAGTTTTAATGTCTGAGCCAAGTGTTCATTCCGACTTTTCACGCTTAGCTCGATGGTTAACTGGCACATCCATCGGGTTGATCTTAGGAGGTGGAGGTGCAAGAGGCGCATCTCATGTTGGTATGGTGAAAGCTATCCAGGTAATCCAGATAATCCAGATTTTGCCCTTTATCCTCCTCCAAAAGATTTAACCCTTTGTTTCTTGGCTCTACAAATTCGTACCACCAAATGGGTCTGTTGTAAACTTTTGCTACAGCGCTAAAGAGTGTTTTATCTCGTGTAAAATTGCGTGAAAAGTCCATTGGTGGCATCAGAAAGTTATAAAATGCAGTATAAAACTCACAAGAGACGTTTAATGAAATCCAAGATGGCGGTAAAATATCGAGCAACCTGTATGCATGCACCACGAACATCCAAGGATAGCCAACCTCTCAATATTGATCACACCCAATCACAACGTAAATAAACACATAACCTGTGAAGCTGTGAGGTTGTCAACATTGGCAATCCTTGGATGTTAAAGGTGCATGCATACTGATTGCTCAATTTTTTACCGCCATCTTGGATTTCATTAAACGTCTTTTGTGAGTTTATTATCGCATTTCATGTCTTTCTGATGCCACCAATAGACTTATCGGGCGATTTTACATACGATGAAACACTCTTTATTGTTGTAGCAAAAGTTTGCAACAGACCCATTAACTTACCATGGTTTTAAATTTATTTTTGATAAAAATCACTATGCACATGAAACTAAAGGAGAAAAGTTCATTCAATTTATTGAGATTGATAAAGGATTTGTAATAGTGTCGGATTTAAAGGGTTAAGATCTAGAGTGAAAGTAGTCACCACATTTTTTTAAAATTGAGGAGGTTTCGAGGAAGAACAATCTCGGCTCATTCGAGTACTGTGTGCTTGCATCATTTTTGTGTGAATGCAGTCATGTCAAAGAACAAACTCAAAAATTTCCCGGAGAAAAACTAAAAATTGAGGGAGGTATAAAATTTTTCTGAAGGATGCCAGGTACATTTACGGTTACAGCATTTGAAATGTAGAAACGTCAAAAGTGTGTTTCTAGATAAACACTAAAAGCGCAGTGTTAAAGAAAGCTTGTTTTATTGCTATCAAATCTTAAAATTGAGATGGTAGTTGGAATAAGGGCCCATAGGCGTATGGGCTCTTTTTGCGGAGAACACGTAAACCGATAGGTCATACCCTCAAATAGTCATCCTCATAACTTTGTGATAAAATATGAAGTTTTGAGAGCAGGAGAGTAGTTTGAAGATAGAGAGTATTGACTCATTTACATTGGTTTTTTTTTGCAATGAAAACTTGAAAGCTGTTTTTTTCAAAACTTGATTTTTGTCTATCGGCCCTTATTATTCCAGTTACTGCCTCAATTGTATTTTCACATTCAGCAAATATTAGTACCTAGGAACCGGTTGCAGAACCAGAATCCAAACCTTCAGACCACTAGAACCGGAACCTGGACCTTAGGATTACTGGAACCGGAACCGTTTTGAAAATTTTCAGGTTCCCATCTCTAAAGAAAACTGATTTTAAGTGACTTTCTTACTGAAGCGTTTTGCTCGATTTTTCAGGAAGCTGGTATTCCAATTGACCTGGTAGGTGGTGTTAGTATTGGTGCCTTCATGGGTGGACTTTGGTGCATGGAACGAGACATTACCACTATGACTCAGAAAGCGCGTGATTGGGCCCTTGTAAGATTTTCTCATCGTATTTTTTATTTCATTTTTTCCCTTCTATCAAAAAAATATCATAGCAGGTGCAAACACCAGTAGTACTCTTGATTCTGATTGCCGTGACACTTCATTGAGCATCGCTTTTTGTATTTTCGGTCCAGTCGTTTGCTGCGAAATACCAGCATAACAAACGTATGGTTTTGGGCACTACTACTACTAAAAATGAAGTCGTAATGATTATGCAAGGTCTTTAAAGAAGGCATATTAAACTCAGAGGCCCCATCAACAGACTTTGCTGAAAATGGTCTTCTTTGTTCTTTTTTAGAAAATGACCAATGTTTGGCGGAAGCTCTTAGATTTAACTTATCCAGCAACATCCATGTTTACTGGCTGTGAATTTAACGAGTCCATTCGCTCGACTTTTGGTGAGATTCAAATCGAAGATTTGTGGTTGCCTTACTTCACTGTCACTACCAATATCTCAGCCAGTGAAATGCGGGTACATACTCACGGTAAGGCTTCACGCAATATTATCTACTCTCTTATATCACCAATGTCCCCAGTCCTTTTCTTCTTTTATTGAGCTATAACCATCCACTCCCTGTTTTTATCTGAATAACTGAGAAAATAGTCAGTTTGTAAAGTTTCTAGTTTTGCATTTAAATGGCTTAGATTGAAAGAATTCACTGTACATCTGTCCGAAAATTCCCATAAATTTTGATGGAAATTCTCAAAGTTTCTACACTTCTTTTAAATTTCTTTCTTTCATGTACTTTTAGCAGCAACCTTTTATTTATTTATCTATCCTTTGTTTTGAGAATACTTTGATTGTCTTTCCTACCCCTTCTTTTTTTATGCAGTCCAGTCGTTCGCTGTGAAATATCAGCATAACGAACCACGTTTTTGGGCGGCTGCACTTTACTACTACTAATTTTTTTTTTTTTTTTTTTATTGTTTTTACATTGCATTCAAATGACTTTTCATTTCTTGATTTTAAAGTTTCTTTCTTTCTAAGAAGTTCATTGATTTTTCAAATTTCTCTGAAGAGGGTAGTGGCCCAAAAATAAATAGCCCCCGATCAATTCTTCAATCACTAAACAACTGATATGTTGCACCCTTCTCCATAGATGTAGAAGTCGATGTATTTGTCATTGATTTCGGAAAAATCCACAAAAAAATGAAGAAATATTCATTTCTATGTTTGCTTGTATGTTTATTCATTTGTTTTACTCTTTTATTCGTCGTGGGTAAAGATTATGTCAAATTTCTTTAAAGTTCTCTGCTCAGAAAAAAAAAAAAAAATCAAGTTTTAAAAGAAAACGGAGTATGCAGACTTTCGTACTATAAATGTTTGGTACCGACGGTCCCTTTCTCAGATGATTAGTGAGCACGTACGGCCACTTAATTCTACAGGTAAACGCTCACCATCCAGCGCCTGTCGCGGACCGTCTATACTGAACATTTATTGGTCCCAGGATTTGTCAATGAGGCTCAAAACAAGGAAGGGTCTGCACAGTTGGTGCATCATTGTAATTGGCTTTTCTGATCATTGACCATACGGAACGAGTACAGTTTGTTTTAAAGATCAAGAAACCATGTTCAACGAAAAATGGTCCAGTCGAATTGCACAAAAAATCTCCGTAAATCCAGTTGCTCTTATTTCTGATGTATTTGAATAACCTCATTTCCTTTTTCATCCAACAAAATAGAAAGTTTCTAAATCGAGGCAGTTTGCGTGTAATGTAACTGGTGCCCAAATCCCCCCCCCTCATTTTCAACCATATTTGATTTAACATATGTGACAGTGACTTCTCATTGATTTTGCAATGAGAGAAATAGGCTCTTTCAGCTTACGTATCCAAAACTCCTCCAGAACTTAGTTCAACCAAAATAACTAGAGGTCCTCTCTCTTTCTGGACTTTATTTATCAATTCTTCTTCCAAACAGATCCTATTTTATAATGTACTTGCCCTCCTTCCTATCCTATAGAATGAAACACTATCTCAAAGCATTTTGTATCTAGTGACAAGGTGCCATGATGTAGGTAACTTTCCTGTCAATTATCATGGTCTGCTTTTTCGTATAATCTTTGTGGGTTTTGAAATAAAGTTGTATTTGGTTGATAGCTGATGAAAGGAATATAATCCAAATTTAAATCTTATCGGTGCACTTTGGTCTGTGTTTGTCAAAAACTGGCAAAAAATCAGAAAGTAAATGCAAATAATTGAAACCTTAAAAATGTCACCGGAAAGTTTTAGTTGAAGCAGCGGTTGAAAATAATGATTTTTGATGACTTTTTTGCCACTCTTTTTTATCTCATACTGTTAAGCGGTGTAACCTGGTTACAATTTTTGTTTCCTCCAAAGACAATAACAAAGACAGGGACCTAGTTGACCCCTTTTAAGGTGAATCTTCAGCGTTTAGTGCCGATTTCTGCCACCAGAGCGCTACCGTTCGATTAAAGTCGAATTACTGGCCGAAAGTAATTTATTTTTAAGAAAACGGAGTGTCAGTTACTAGATAATCATCTGAAGAGAGTCTCTGTAAAAAATCTCGTCAATATTTTCAAAAATAAGGCTGAAAGTACCAAAAAATGAAATATCGCAAATCGATTCTTGTATCGAAATGTGATATCTCATTTTTTGGTACTTTCAGCCTTATTTTGAAAATATTTACGAGATTTTTTGCAGCGACACTCTTCAGATGATTATCTAGTAAGTGTCCCTCTGTTTTCTTAAAAATAAATCACTTTCGGCCTGTAATTTGACTTTAATCGAACGGTAGCGCTCTGGTGGCAGAAATCGGCACTAAATGCTGAAGATTCACTTTAAATATGGATTATTGGTTTCAGAATTTTTCAACCAAGTTCAAAACAAGGAAGGATCTGCACAGTCGGCTGTCAACTGGGCTTCAAATGCTTTAAACCTTTCAACGTTTCTCTAAACACTTATGACAAAGATTTGTGAATAAACAGACCACCGAAATAAACTAAAAGTTACTGGTGATTTTACGATAATGGGAATAGCATGTCGGCAGGCCAGTCAGGGGCTTTAGACCATTATGTGAAGAATAAAAAGTTAAATGGCAGTGGTTTTTCATTGAAACTTACTGTCTGAGGGAGTGAGAAAAGTAACAGGTGAAAAATCTCTCATTGCTGTGGAATATATCACACTTTTTCAGGCAGAATTCATACTTTTTGTTATGGTTTGGCGATCATGCAATTCGCGTTATCGTGAAATCACCCTTACTATATTTACTGCAACAAGTTGCTAAATGAAATATGCTTTTAAAGATCATGGAAGTGAAGAAAGCAAGAGAACTATTGAATTAACTCTTTAACATCAAATGTTTATTTTTTCCTGCATTTTTACACAAGCTGCTTGCGTTATGAATTCTATACCTGATTTTTATCTCATTAATGAATGTTATCATGTTTATATTTTTTTTTTGTTTCCCCAAGTTTTTTCAAAACAAAAGTCTCAGACTTGTGTTTTATATTTTGATCATTTATTTCCTTATTGCATTAACCATAATCAATCATAGGCAATGAAAATTCCTGATTGTAGCAGAAAGTCGCCAAAGTAACAAGTCTTTCAATTTCAAAAGATTTGTATCTTCAAATCTGAAAGCTCCCTTGCCAATTTTTCATACTGTTTCATAGTGTTATGAAAGAAAAATGTCTTTAATAATGCCAAAGATTACAGGCCTAACTAATCTCATCTGCAACAAGAGCTGTTTTTTTTTTCTTTTCTTTAAAATTTTAAATTACGTTCCGTTCGTTCCTCACAGGGTCTCCAAAAAGAAGTCCCTTTTCCCCTATTTCTATGAAGCTTTGTTCCCACTCACCAATCAGAATCCGCATGTTTTGTTATTGTGTTTTGCGAATTTTGCTTGAATGCTTGGTGGAAGAAAAAATGTCTGTCCAACGTTATGAATTGAATGTTCTGCTTTCTGACTGGATTATCAAAGACAGTTCTTGGGTGTTTGTGAAGAATATCACCTTCCCTGATTGTAATTTAGAATCCTAAAACTTAAACTTGAAGTACTTTTATTAAAATATCATTGTAATATTTTGTTTTCTAGTACTTTGAAGCTTTACTATTGCAATTTTTGTCAGAATGTTTTGCAGAGGACTTTTCGGTATAGTATCTGACACTCTGTTTTCTTCAAATTAATTTACTAATTAATGGTAATTCTACTTAATTTAAACGGCAGCGTTCAGCAATCTGGTGGCAAAAATCAGCACTAAATGCTAAAGATCCACCCTAAGAAGTGGGACAGATCAGAGATAGAAGTGACTTGCGTCTGTTAAATAGTTCAGAAACTCCTTATTTGAACCCCAAACACTTCTCTCTGAGTTCATCAAGTCTGCAAGTCTTTAAGTCTATCCTCTAACCAAAGACATTTTTTACTTCTCATCAAAATGGGAAGTTTCTTTTCATGGTCCATTAGAACTGTCTTTTTTTTGTTGTAATGTACAGACAATTTCCTTCCAAAATCTGTTTTTTGCATTTTCAGCTCGTTTTTTATTTTTTTTTTATTTTTTCTTTCTTTATACTGTGAAATTAAATGCTTTTGTCAGTTTGCGCAAAACTGTAACTTTGAAGCGTTATATTTACTTTTGCAAGCATTTTAATTGCATGATTTTTATGTGTGCGTGAGTATGCTTTTTTATAATTACATCATTCATATTTTATTAGACTCAAGTAATGCGCACGAGTCCCTAAGAAATAAATTTATGTAGATTTTTCAAAGGGATAGGATTAACTTGATTTTCCTTTCAAGTTGTGTAACTTTATGCGAGGAGTTTATCACTGACCACCCTTTGAGTTCTAATTCTTCCACTGAGTTGTAAAAAATCTTCCAGAAGCACTTTTTTTTAGTTTGCACCATGCCTTTTTTGAATTTTGATATTTCGAAAATCTATTCATTTGAATTTTTCCCAATTTTTTACCAAGTTGCTGGAGGGTCCTGTTAATATCAAAATGTCACCGCTAAACCCTTTTCCCTTGATTTTTATAAATCAGGTTATCATAGCCTATAGTGCTTTGTGCACGATCAAAGTAGGATCGTCAAACAAGCGATTGATGAGCCGAAATCCACCACAAACGGCAGGTGAACCAGCTCTTGCATGTTCTGTTGATGTTCTGTTGATGTTCTGTTGATGTTCCGTTCGTCAAACAACTGTGCAATTTGACGGTCGGTCAAACTGGAAAGTTATTGGACGGTTGGTCAAATATCATCTGTTCACCAATCTACAATCAACAAAACCAATGAAACCTGTTTTTGAGATGTTTTGTTCAAGGTTTTATTTGAATTTTGGAACTGTCAAGTTGGCAATCCTGCAGTTTGACGGAACCTATTTGAGCGTGTACAAAGGCCTTATGTAAATATACTTTTTCTCATTAGGCTCCCTGTTTTCTTCCAAATGTGCTTGGAACACTGTATACTTATCTACACAATAGCAAAACTATGTTGATAAATCCGCAAATGCCCCCTGATGGCTGGAAGGTTGAACTAACATCTTCCGTTTGACTTGCATTGGATGCAACGGTGGCGCACCCTAGTAGTCGGAAGATTAAAACTCAAATTCCCTATTTGATTACATTGAAAAACGACATTTTTTGCCTCTTCTCTACAGAGTTTTGCTTTTGAGTAGACGAGTATACCCTGGCTTGCAAGCTTGATGTCAAAAGCTGACCAAATTAGTATGAAGACACGCGCTGTCCTAACCCTAAATTTTTTTTTAGATCAAAATTCAAAAAATGCAATTTTTTTTTATTATTCTAGGTATCATTATTAATTTTTCATTTTTTGAAAGTTTAATCGACAGCAGTATACTATTTATTTTTATCATGTCAGTAGATTACTGTAAGCAACATTTTAGACTGTAGATGAAATGCTTGTGAAATTTATTTGGCTCTCAATAAGATTTAATTTTCTCTTATACTTCAATGATAGTGAACAAATCTTATCGGTTTTTCTTTCAAGATTTCAATGATATTTGTCGTGAAGTTTTTTATCCAATTTTATTAGATCTGTATTCCAGTGGTGGCTCGTGCGATTTGGCAACCATGCAATTTTTCCATCTAAATTCAGGTGAAAGAATCAATTGTTTTACATTGGTTTAAATTAAAGGAGCGCATTGTTGCCAAATTTCACAAGCCGCCACTGCTGTATTCATGAAACGGTGTGTATTCAGTATTGTAAAACTATAGGTTGTATCATTCTTCTTCTTTTTATTTTCAAAAAATTTAAAGAGCCAAGCTTTTCTATTTATCATTTTCATCCGAGCACCAATTATTCTCTAAAAAAAAAGGCATCCGCAAACACTTCAATTTTCCCTACCTGTAAGTTTTCTTGAATGAATTCGGCGGGTAAAGCAATATTGATCAACAAGAGGGAATTCCTGTAAGTTTTTTTTTTTTTTTTTTTTTTAAATTGAAGTCCTTAATGATGAGAAGCTTTGAAAGTTTTTCAATTAGTTTTTTTCAAGTTTTTCAATTAGTTTTTTTTTTCAAAACTTTTTCAAAATTGCAAAATGATCAGAAAATTGACTTCTAGCCCTTCACTGCGCATTTTTTTCTTTTTTGACGAAACATGAATTTTTCAATTCATCTAGTCACCCTATTAGTGGGAAAAACAGTAAAAAAAATCATTGTGATATTTTTTGATCTCTATGCTCAAAAATGTAATTTTCCACCATTTTTTTAACATGCTGTAACGCAAACAAGAAGACAAGATTTTTATATTCTTTTTCAATTGTAAGTTGCTTTTTTTGGTCAAAAAAAGAAATTGTTGAAAGGAATTTTAAAATGATTACAGAAAAATAATTGACAGTCATTTTAATGAAAAGACATTTTTGATTCAAGTGGCAATTTTGCCGTTGACCTGATTTTTCATGATTTGATGTGAGATCTCACACGTAGCGCTCTCTGTTTTCGGGACTGTGAACTGTTTTTCAATGCTCTTATATGTGCCATAAGTGACCCAACGTGCAGCAGCGTCAAACTTAGATTATACTGGCTGCTAGTGGGTAATAAAGTAAGTGTTCCTCAGGAGGAATGCTGCGCTGTGAAGGGCTAGTTTTTTCTTGCGCTACGCAACCTTTTGAACCCAAATCCCGGAAATATTCAAGCAGAGTAATATGATGATCACCAGCCTTAATCCAGAATATATTTGGGATAGTAAGTAGAAAAATTAAAAAATGTTTAAAAAAATATGTATAAAATGAAAAACAAAAGTAAAAATTAAAGAAAAAAATAAAAAAAAATAATAACCATGGGAAAAAAATTAGTAATTATGGGAAAAACATTTATAATTATTGGAAATAAATTAATTATATAAACAAAATATAAATTTTAACGTTTGTTTGGGCTCAAAGAGTGAAGCAATTATTCTTTTAGAGGTAAAATCACCCCTAAATAATGAAAAATAGGTTGCGTTCTCTCTCCATCAAACTATCATATCATCTGGTCACATTTCAAGGGAGATTTTCTTTAGCATTTCACTACTTTTTCTCTCTTAAGAAATTCTGTTTTCTAAGATCATTCAGAGAAAAATTCTGTGGCTTTCGGTCAATAGTTGTTTTTTTTAGAAAACAAACATTTTTTTGCTCCTTATAGCAATCAAGCTAATTTTAATTCATGGTGATAAATTTTTTCCATGCATGCCTCTTACATTGAAATCTCCTAAAAATGTTCAACAAAATTTCTTCTGGCAGAGATAAATCTAGTTGTTTGCGTGCGTGAGTGTTTTGTTTTATTAATTTTTTTTTCTTATTTTGACTCGGTGTGGACTGATTTTGCTGATAGTTATCCGTAACATCCAGAAATAGGTTGCGCTGTGTCTGTTCATCATCTTGTGAATGGTTTTTTTTTTTTTTCTACCATGTTTTTTGTGCAACATTCTGAAAAATGTAACCTGTGTTTAACAAAAACGAGAAGTTTAAAATTTAAATGGAAATTTTAACCACCAATAAATATTTGTGATAGATTTCTAATAATTGTTAATGATTACTAATCACTACATGAACTTAGTCTTACTGATTTTTTGTTTAACATGTTGCACATTTAACGTTCTCTGTCTGGTGGCTTCTTCTTTTCTTCTCTTGGTATTCAATCTTCTTTATTTCACAGCTTCCGTCAAGACTGCGCATAAATAAGTTGTCAATTTGATAGATTAGGAAATTAACAGATTTTAACGGGCAATTAATATAGACTTGTGTATTCTTACGTCTAATTTCTCGTTTGTTTTTAAAACGTTTCAAAAACGTTGAGCCCTGATGTTCTATCAGGGATGTTAGAATAGTAAGGTGATAAAAAATAGTGCAAACAATTTAACTATTCATTCATCATAAGTTGAAGGGACCTTTTTTGTATCTCAATGCGCTAATCTCTTGTCTTATAAACTTTGTCAGGAGAGCTTGCTGCTTGTGCCTTATTTCTATACTGAATCTTGAAAATTGCATGTGAATAATAATTAATCCTCCCCCCTCCCCCCTCCCCCTTCCCCTCCAACATCAGCATTCATCATTTCTCTTTCGGTTAAAATTAAAAATTGAAACTCTAATGATGTATTATTTATATTGACAGAAACTGGACAAATAATTCTAACTGAAGGCCCAAAAAAAAAAAAAAAAAATTAAAATTATGGTTTCTCAGGGTATCGTTGTATTCGTTTCTTCTCCTGACTGTTCTTCATTTGCCTTTTTTAAAGACACTCACTGAACCAATATATTTCCAACCTGCTGAATTGAATGAATTATTTCATAAATGGGGGGCTTATTTACATCCTGAGGTCCGGACGGTTCTGATAAAAATATATCACAAAAACCCAGTAACTAATAGACCTGTTTAGCGTGATGTCACGAACAAAATTGGATCCAAACAAATGCTCCATCTCACTCACTCTCATGGGTTTTTCCATAAGAAATAGGATCCAAATTTTCAAATGCAAATTCGTGCTTGTAAACACCAAGTTCTCTCAGATTTTATTACACCATTGGATTCCACGTAGCAACACTAGCTCACCTAAGTTCTAATCATTTGCTTTCACAATCTATTGCAATAATATTAAAAATATCCCTCCAGTTGTTTAGCTGCCTTTCCTTTTTTTACGCAAGAATTAACTACTGAATTGCTTCAAGGATAAGTTAGTGTTAAAGTTAGACTCCATAAATTTTGGCTCAGGTAGGCCACCCGCATCGCCTAAATTCATCGAGATATGCATAGCAAGTTGCCTACCTTTGTAGCTTCTCCATTCACCTTAAACTTTTAAGTCATTTTGTGAGTCTGTGAGTGAATTTCATATTTTTTTAGTTTACTCATCATTTTTGCTGGTTTTTACGCAAGAATTACCTATTGAATTGCTTCAAGGTAAAGTTAGCGTTAAGTAATTTTGTAGATCAATCAATTGAGATTAAAAAATTTCGGGTTTCATGAAATTGATCTGAATGGAATACCAAGAATACTGGCATTCCTCTGAAATGCTACCTAATCGTCAAACCAATCTTGAGGAAACCAATGACTTGATTTTTAGAAAAATCTGAATTCGGTTGCAGATTTCTGCCGTGAATCGAGCAACATGAATTGTGTGTCTTGCATAAAATGCGGAATCATACTTTAGTGACTAGTGAGATGCATTAGAGCTGTTGGGATCAGTTTTTTTTTTTTTTTTTTCTGTCTTGTCTTTTTCTGTTTTTATTTCTACATTATTTCTACAAGTGTCATCTATTTTCTATTTTTCCCTTTTTTCAGCTTCAGTTTTGGCTCTTTCTCTTCTTCACCTATTGCTTACTGTTTGTTGCGTGTTTCCTTTTATTTTAGATCCTTTTTTTTTTCAGTCTTAACCTTTTCAGACCTGAAAATACTTTTTGTACAGGAACGGAATTTTGTCTATTTTAGGTAATCGAGGCACAATTTTCATGTATACAACGATATGCATATCATATTTTCATTTTCTCCATAAGATTCTTTGTTATTTACTTGTAAGTACATTGAAACGTACACCAGGTCTGAAAGGGTTAAAGTGTTTCTCAATCGTATTCTTTGTTTTTCTTTTTTACAACATATTTTAAACCCTTCCATCAAGAAATTATGGACCTTGTTGGAAAAAAGACTCATAATCAAAAATCGCATTTCCAAAAAAACCTGTTTGAAAGTCGAATCGTGTCTATCTGTTACAATATACCCAGCAGGCTGATTATGAACAATCGAATCGTAATGCTATTGAGTCGATAATCGAATACGTGCGATGTCATTATGATAGGTTACATTCCAATGGAAACCCTCCCATCTCTATGGAAATTTGTCAAAGACTCCTCCGAGACTCCTGAGCTATTGGAGAATTTCTGCAGGGATGGAAGGGTTTCTATCAGAAAGAAGCCTATCATAATGACACCCCCATTATAACAACACGTTTTTGACCATCGACTTGAGAGTATTGCAATACAATCATTCATAATCAGCTTCCTGTGTGGAGAAAGACAAGAAAATTGCTGATAATTCACGTTATACAGGGTTGCCAATGATCTCCAGGAAAGGACCAAACCTTTGCATGGGTTCTAGTGTGGTTTTTGCTGCAAACATTTTTTTAAATTCCTTTCACTTAAACTGTCATAATTTGCTGAAAAATCGAGACATTGATTTGAAAATTTGAGGATACATACTTCAAAGAATAACAAATCAATTGAAATGTTTGCCGGAAAAACAACTTGTGAGTATTGTGCCTATTTTCCGACAAAGTCCACAACTATCGTCTCTCTTGCATTCTTCTTGGCCTCTCTATTCATCTATTAAATGATAAACAGAAACCAAATAAGTCATTATGTAAACTTTCGCAATCAATCACTGTTACAACTAAAGGTTTTCTTTTGCTTCAAAAAAAAAAAAAAAAAATTCCGCTTGGGTACTCTCAAAACATTTTCATAAATTTCCAATCAAACCTTTTTCCTTCACTTTTTGTTATTTCTTAATACTTTTTTGAGTACCATTTCTCATGAAGATTAGTATTCAATCAAACCTGAGTGCGGATCTCGGTGCGAGTATCTCGCTATCCTTTTCAAAATTCAAAAGATGAGGTATTCATTGATCCTCTTGCAAGTTCCTTCTTGACCGTAAGGACTTGAGTTGCTTGAAAACCAGTTGCATTAACCAGATCGCCCGCTGCGCTCCCCGGCTGTAGAGTCAAAGACTTGACTATGTAACGCACGTGAAAATACTTGTTTTGCAGGGTCTTTATGGCGTTATGTTCGCGCTTCTATGTCTCTCTCAGGGTATTTACCGCCTCTGTGCGACCCTGTCGATGGCCATCTCTTGCTCGATGGAGGGTACGTGAATAACTTGCCAGGTACATATCACAAGCATTTCATTGCTGCACGCTGCAAATCAAAAATGAATGAATTTGTGATGTTTTAATTTTGCTGGTTTCATACACAATTCAGCAAGTGTAAACCATTGATTTTACCATTTACAACCAAATGTACATTTTTCAAATTTTCGAAGTTAATTTAGTAGCTCAACAATTCTTCGCTGAGCCTTACTTTACCAAAAAATGCCAAAAAACGGTATCCCTGCTCATAAAAAAATTGTTCCGTGAACGAAATCTAGAAGACGTGTCATAATAAATTTTCACTCTCTTACGTTTTCACAAAACAAGCCCTGAAAATGTTGCATTTTTTCTTCAAATTTCTGATTTATTTTTATTTTCTTCTAAATTTCTCGCTAGTTTTGAATGAAAAAATGGTTTTATTCTTTTCGGAAACAGTGATTTGAAATTAGGGCCCCATGGAACCTTGCTTGAGAATCCAAGTCCCAGAAAAGCTTAGGAAGATGAACGTTTACCCATTCTGACCCAAATAATGGGAAGGTTCCTACCTCCATCTTAGACCATTGACATAAATTTGAGCGGACTCTCCTTGTATGGTTGGTGCGAGTCAATTTTTTTGAAATTCCTCAAGTTTCCATGTTAAAAGATGTCCATTATTGGACTTGGTGTCAGAAAGGGTTCATCAACTCATCATAAACAATAACAACATTGTTCAAAAATTTGTCATCATGAATTGATTCATTTCAACCGTGCAGTTAATGGCAGTCAGTTTTATGTATTTAATGTCCGTCTAAGATAACAGAACGTTTCCAGGCTCATTGTGGCGTTATATTCGAGCTAGTATGTCAATAGCCGGAATTCTTCCTCCATTATGTGATCCTATTGATGGTCATCTCCTTCTTGATGGCTGCTACGTTAATAATGTTCCAGGTATCTTGATTTATGTACGCCATCGACTAGCAGTTTTAGTTTTCCCAATTTCATGGACATCAGAAATTAGAATATTTGCAAATTATTTCAATAGAGACAGAGATCGTCTACTTGTTTACTCTTTGCACTCAGGGTCTACGAGTAACATTTTTTAAGGATAACTAAAAGTCACTTGCCCAAAATTCAACTGATATTAATTAACAGAACTGAGGAGGCTTATTCCACTCAAATAGAGTCAGTTCTAAAAATTGACTAAATCATACATGATTGTTTTTTTTTTTATTCGTTTTCGCCAAAGTTCCAATCATATAAATTTTGAGGTAGCGAAACATCCTGAAGAGAGGGAAATTAACGAATTTGCTGGACACACTGAAAAGAGAGAATTTCATCGACACACTGAAAAGAGAGAATTTCACTAGGTACTTAATGAGATGTATTGAAAAAATGTCTGTAGTGGATTTATGTGATCCAAGTTTTGTTTACAATCTGATTTTTTTTATATCTACTACGAAGGAGAGAACAAACCTGACTGGTTCCTTGAAAGCAAGAAAGTTCGAGTTTTAAGAACATGAGAACTTTTATTACTCTGAATTTTACTCATCTCCCATTAATCGTTATACAGTGGACGCTTGCTAATTGGACTGTCAGACAAGGATTACTACTTCTTCAGAAAGAATCCAGTACTTACGAGTAAAATATTGTAATCTTTATAATTCATCACAAAGATAAAACAAGATGGTTGATCAGTTAATTGATTTTACTACAACACCCCTATCTTAAGTAATACTTGCTGAGCGTACCAACTCAAAATACAGCTATTTTTTTTTTTTTTTTTTTTTTTTTCAAAATATCAAAATAAATGATTTTTTTTTTTTTTTTCAATCATTCTAAATGTTCTCAACACTTATTCCTATCAGTTCCTCAGAACTAGTATGCTCAGCTGTTCTCTACATATTTCATTATCATTAGTGTGTATATGTGTGTGTGTGTGTACTACTTTCAGCTGACATCATGCGAAGTCTCGGCGCCAAACATGTGCTTGCAATTGATGTGGGATCCGTCGACGACACAGAACTAACCAACTACGGTGATTCTTTGTCTGGATGGTGGTTGTTGTGGAAGAGATTCAACCCCTTCACAGCGGCCGTTAAAGTTCCTAATCTACCTGACATTCAGTCGCGTCTTGCCTATGTCTCCTGTGTCAGACAACTGGAGGTATTGTCATCTATTCATTTATTCATCCTAATGGTGATGTCACCACCTTTTGCTGCAAATGAATAGATTGTCAGTTATTTTTTTTTTATATAATTTTTTTTTAAATTTAATTTAATTCATATTTTGTTTTCATTTTTTTTTTTTAATTGATTTTTTTTTTTCATTTTTTTTTTCTTCTCTTTTTTATTTTATTTTATTTTTTCTGTGGTGAAATAGCAGTTACTGAAATTATGATGACTACTTGAGAGAAGGAAGTGAGAAATGTAGAGGAGTCAATAAGAGAGGGTATTATTGAATTATTGATTGTAATTCATATAAAGAAGAGTCACACAGATACAAAGAGAGTTGAAGAGGAAGAATTGCAGGGCTGGCGTTTTGCATATAATCAATGCTATTTTTCTATGCACCGATGATTCCACTGGTTGAGAAAAGATTACACAGTTCAGTTCAGTGCATGACTGTAATGCACGAAAATACTCTGATCTGTAATCTTTCCTTAATCGGTGGAGACTCCGTTGATTAATTAAAATATCCGCAAGTTTTTTAAAGTCATCGACGACTCCACCGGTTGAGGAAAGATTACTTATGCGAGTATTTTAGTTTATTACAGTCATGCTCTGAACTGAACTGTGTGATCTTTTCTCAACCGGTGGAATCTTCAATCAATTGAAAAATAGCATTGATTATACGCAAAACGGCAGCCCTGAAGAATTGAGCCAAGAGTTCCACAGTTTCAGAGAGAGATGAGAGAGGAAAAAAAAGTAAAATAGTGAAGTTACACACATGTATAGAGAATTGAAGGACGAAATAGAAAGTGGATTAATATCCTGACATATGATAATATTTTATGTGAAGGGGGGGGGGGGGGTGGAGAGCACTTTATCTCCTTGTGTGAGATAGGTGCTTCTTCAGTAAACACGGAATATTTTAAAAGTATTGTCATTCTATTGTCGAAAATATTTAGAAAAGATTATCAAAATAGTGTTTTGTGAATTACGTGAAAAAAGTTATTAAGAAAAAACTTTTTATTTAATCAATGTTCAAAACATTTTCAAATTACCTTGCACACTTAATTTGTGAAAAAAAAGTACATTTCATTTAGCCGTAGAGGGCAGTATCGTTCAAAAACTCTTAAAAGCAGCATTTTTCCCCATTTTTAATTGAAGTACAGGAAGTTTGACCTCAAAATTAAATGGCGTGAAAAGGTTCAAGCTACTAGCCTTTCTTCTTTCTTTTTTTTCCTGTGTGTAGCCGTTGATTGAAATAACGTTTCCTTTTCATTTTTTGAACAAAATTAGGTTGTGAAGAGTAGCTCTTATTGCGAATACATCCGACCTCCAATAGACAAGTACAAGACTTTGCAGTTTGGAAGTTTCGATGAAATCAAGGTAAGCGATTTCTTCCATCCGCTCCTGGATTCCTGGACACACGGCCTTGATTCGCTACTGTGAATCCTGTGAATCGCTGTGTGAATCAAGGCCGTGTGTCTTTCTCGCCTTGGCTCCTTTGAATACATACTTGTAAGAAAAGGATCGAACAAGGGGTCACGGGATGACTTTTGCCCTCATCTCTGTCCCTCCCTATTGGATGCATTTAAATTAAAGAAAGAGAGAGAGAGAGAGAGAGAGAGAGAGAGAGAGAGAGAGAGAGAGAGAGAGAGAGAGAGAGAGAGAGAGAGAGAGGGGGGGAGGGGGAGGGGGGGAGGGAGGGAGATTTAGATTTAGATTTATTAATTTTGGCTGGCACCAATAGGACCAAGGTTCCTTTCTACCTTGACACCAGCTAAATTTTACAGTAGATTAAATAATTAATACATGTTTACAAAGAGAGAGAGAGAGCAGGAGGCAAATTCCTTGATCAGCCTTCAGAATAAAGCTTGTAGGAATTTCTTAGTTATGGTCGTGTCTTAAATAAAGAAGCTTAATGAAAGTTTAAGAAGGTGTAAGGAAATGGCCAAAGTCTCTCACTCACTAAGCTTATGGCGAAATGAATTTCATAATTTATGGCATTTTATTTATTTATTTATTTATTTATTTATTTATTAACTATCAACGGGACAGGTCCCAATTACAAAACAAAAAATAACAAAGAAATTAGCAACTTAACAAGTGGCACAGACAAGAAAGATTAAATTAGAATGCAAAAATTAATTCTAAACCAAATTTGCTTGTCTTGGTCTCAAAATATCCATACAAAAATTTGTTTACGTTTTTTCTGTGTTTTCAATTTAAAATGCCAAAAACACGACTTTTCCCAAAAGCGACTAGTGGCACTATCCATCCGATAGAAATCTGGAAAATTTTTGCCTGGAATCACCTTAAATTGTAATATTTGTCGAGTAGTTACTCTGCTGAAAGGTTTCCTGTCTATCTCAAGAGTCATTAAACCTTCTTTTGCAATTTACCCTCAGGATGTTGGATACCATCACGGGAGAACATATTTTGCTGGTCTTATGAAGAGCGGACCTCCACCCTTTATGATATTCTCGGAAAAGAATGTAATCAAAAGAGACAGATCAGGACAGCCATATTCGCAACACATCGGAACATACAATTTCTCAGATCTTGCAGAAATGGTCTGCTCTTTCAAGACAATGAATTACGAAGGTATGGCACAATTCATCAAGTAAATTTAATTTAATAGGTCTGTTTATCATCTTGAAGAGTGACTCATGACGATGTGAGAAATGTAATTTAAGTTTTAATCGATGGGCTGTTTTTCCAGAAATGGATCTTCCTTCAAGAGCAACGTGTATTTTAATGCATGAGGTAAAATATTTTAGAAAAAATTGGGAACTAAACATTTATTTGCATTTTTCTCAAGATGAGATTCCAAAGAGTAACCTTTTTCATGTAAAACGCTTTAATATTAAATATACAATGGGGCTTTTGCAAACTTTTGCTTTAAGCAAATAAATAGTTCAATATGATGTCAAGTCTAGTGAAAATCACAAAAATCACACTAAAAAAGTCTAAAATTCAATAATTACTCACAAAACTGCTATAACAGCAAGATCGTAATGGCGGCTCAACGCAGGTATCACAGGAGATTACTGTCTAATTTGTCTGTTTCTCTACGGAAACACAGAGATAAGTCCCAATTTAGATAGGAATCTCCCATGATACCTGCGTCTCTCCACCATTATGCCCGATTCCGAGAGTGAATTTTGTGATTTTTTAGTGTACTTATCGTTATTTATACAGGTTTTCATGCAAGAATTAACTCTTCAAATCCCGTTAGCAAAAGTTTGCAAGAAGCGCGTTGCTGCATGGTACCTCTTGAATCTAAGGTTAGAACCCTATTCTCCTGAAATTGGACTTACAGCATCACATTACCATGCAGCGTTGTCTTTTCACTCCATGAAAAACTCTACCAATTTCCTTTAAGCAGCCATGTAGAATCTACTGATATTTTCTTAAATCTAGTAATTCTGCTTGTATTTAAGATAACTCTTCAGTCATGGAGTTGGCAAAAAAAAAAAAAAAAAAAACTGCTTTATATTGCTTTTTGTACTTCTTTTTGCGCTTTTTGTTTGCAGAATTTTCGTCGTCTACATCTTCTGAGGAAGAGGATGATGATGCCTACGAAGCTGGTTACCATTCAGAACCAAATACTAGTCACTCATATGTAAGTTCCGTTGATTTTTTATCTTTGCTCTTACCAAGGAGACATAATTTCTGTTCCACCTGTGTAAACTCAAATCATCTAAAGCTTGACACTCTCGGGGCTGCTTTTAAGACCATCTGTTATATGTATAGCAGGTAAATGTTCTCGTTTAGCGGGCAAATTGCAAAATTAAAACTCCAAGTTCATCGTATAACTGCCACTTAAAATAGAGGATAGATTTTCCGTCTATTAAAATTTAGCGAGTGGATGTTCTGGCAATCGGACCAATTACAGCGGACGCCGAGTGCCGATGAAAGGCGATAGTTCCTGAAGTGCCGAGTCAGCCATGGTGCCATTGCTACTTTTAGGTTATGTCCCTGGCACTACCATATTTGGTCGGCAGAGGGCACTCCGTAGGTCATTTGATAGTCGGCTCTGATTGGCTGAATCCGCTTAAATAGCTGTAATCATGCATAACGACTAGTACAGTGCTGACTGACAGTTGACTAGCGGTTGTTAAAGAGAACTGCCTGTTAAACCATCTGTTTGGTATATTGGTAGTCAGGTTAACATCCGTGTTTCACAAATGTCTTAAAAGCGGCCCTCAAGCAGATATCTTCATCAGGTTATGTGCCTCCAAGAGTTGACCAATGACAGTTATTATATGATCAACCCTCAAATTTTATGTACAATTGGAAATGTTGAATCTGATTGATAGACTTTAATGAAACTATTTTTGCTACAGTCTGTTCGTTCTAACTTGAGTCCTGAGCGAGCGATAAATGAATTTCAGAAAATAGAGAATGGCAACACTTCAATAGGTTGTCATAGCCCAAGAGTCAGGCAGCAGCCCTGTCACCTCGGGTACTTTGGCCAATTGACAAGGGTCAGCTTTCCTAGTTTGCCGCAGAAGGCAAATCTACCTGAATCTCCAGGTCTCAAGTAAGAAAAAACAGACTATGGTGTAGCAAAAAACTCATGCTGTAATGCCGGTTTTAAACCCGGTTGCCCCGATTTTAATAAGAGTGGAGCAAAGTGAGAGTGCAAAACAATTCGAGCGGTAAGGGTGGAGCCATTGAATAGGGTCAGCTAATATTTCTAACTTCTGAACTGTGGAACATTATTCTGTTTCAGATGAACTACCCTGACCGTGCCACTAAATCTGTCTCCTCAGAACCAGAGGAAAACGAGTAAAAGTAAATCAAATCATTGTTCTATTGAATCCATTGTTTTGCTCATCATACGAACTGATTACCATAAGTTAGTTTTATACAATCAAAGTACCTTTTATTTTTGTTGGATTAGTTTTTATATCAAATTTGTACGCTTAGCTACTGTTTATTGTGTAAATACAAATTTTCTAAAAATCATCGCCACGCTTTAGCCAATCAGTTGCATAGTGTACCCTGCGGGGCCATTATGAATGACTAACATCAAGTGTAAGAATGGACATTTCACCCTAAAATTCCTAAGTATTTTCTTCACCAGTCAAAAAAATGGGGGGAGGGGGAGGGATGTCAAAAAAATTATCATGAAAATGGGATGGGGAACTCTTGGGAACTAAAAATAACATCAAAACTTAGCATGAGCGTTTTACCCTATAATTAATTATTTCTGAGCGCGGCAGGAATAATATGACCTTAACTTCAATTTCTTTATTTATTCAGTTCTTTATTCATTTAAGTTAAATCAGCAAATAGGACAGAAATATCTGTTTGTCAAAATAGTCACAATGTGTCGAAGTAAGTACACAAAGGATGTACAGTCGACCCCCTTAAATTTTGGCAAGGTAGGCAACTTGCAATACTTCAATTCATTGTTTTAAGTATTGCAGATTGCCTACCTGAACCAAATCTAAGGAGTCAATCGACATTTTAAATTCGTCGACTGTATTTTACAATGAATTTGATTTGAATCTGATTTATTTTATTACTTATGTAGTCCAGTTTTTTGTTTAAAGTCTGATTCTGTTTTGAAATCATCGGTCCAGTTGGCTTTTAGGCTTCATACACGCTCAAACTAGGATTGTTAAAATGGCATCGGTGAGCCAAAATCCACCATAAACAGCAGGTGAGCCAACCGTTGCATGCTTGGTTGATGTTCCGTTCATTAAACAACTGCGCAGAGTTATTTGACGATGGGTGGCGCGTCATTTGTTCACCAATCTACAGTCAACAAAACCAATAAACGTGTTTTGAAGGTGTTTTGGTTGAGGTCATGTTTGAATTTTAGAAATTTCAGGTTGGCAATTCTGCAGTTTGATCAAATTAATTTGAGCGCATACAAAGGCCTTTTGCAATACTCATCGAAATCATCCTTCACTTGACAAATGCGATCAGACCCCAACAGCAGGGGGATTTTTCCATTGAAATTCTTCTTGATAACGAATGTAAATGTACCAGTAAAAAACGTTTAAGAAAAGAAATGAAACAGGAAATATGAGGCGGGACGCTCTATCAATTTTTGAAACACTGTTGATATGGCCTGGGGTTTGGAAAGCTTCTTGCAATCGTCTTTTTTTGAACGAGACATCACCGACTGAAAAAGGAAAATTTTAAAAGTCAAATTTTTATTACAGACGATAAGACTCAGCATTTCACCCTTTCAGTTCTAATTATGAAAATTCCATCAGACGCGTTTATGATAAGTGAATTAAGAAAATCATTCTTAATTTCTTACTTGTGTGCATTTAAGGACGCAATGACTGAGAAAGTCTATCTTGCTGTATTACTGAGTTTATGATCAAGTAACTTTGACCAAGCTTACTCTGCCCTTTTTTTCCAATTGTGACTTGCAAACTTTTGCTGTGAGCAAATGAATAGTCCAATCTGGTAGAAAAATTAGCAAAAATTAGGAAAATCACACTAAAAAAGTCTAAAGTTCAGTAATAAACTCACATAAGTGCTATAACGGAAAATCCGCAATGGCGGTTCAATGCAGGTATCATGGGAGATTCCTGTCTAATTTGCCTTTCTCTACGGAAACACAGAGTGAAGTCTCAAATTAGATAGGAATCTCCCATGATACCTGCATCTCTTTGCTATTAAGCCCGATTCTGAGAGTGAATTTTTAGATTTTTTTAGTGTAATCATCGTCATTTTTACAGGTTTTTATGCAAAAATCAACTTCAGTTGAATCCCTTGTTGTAAAAGTTTGCAAGAGTTCCATTCCATTGATGCCTTGTTTTTCAATTGTAAATTATTTTACTATCCTACAATGGGTCTGTCACAAACTTTTGCTACAACGATTAAGAGTGTTTAATCTAATATAAAATCGCCTGAAAAGTCTATTGGTGACATTAGAAAGTCATAAAATGCAATAATAAACTCACATGAGGCGTTTAATGAAATCCGATATGGCGGATAAATATCGAGCAATCTGTATGCATGCACCGTGAACATCCAAGGATGGCCAACTTTGACCACCTCACTGGAGGTAAAGGTTATGTGTTTGTTCACGTTGTGATTGGTAGTGATCGATATTGTGAGGTTGGCTATCCTTGGATGTTCGTGGTGCATGCATACAAATTGCTCGATATTTATCCGCCATCTTGGATCTCATTGAACGCCTCATGTGAGTTTATTGTTGCATTTTATGACTTTCTGATGCAACCAATGGACTTTTCAGGCGATTTGACTTGACATTAAACACTCTTAATCGTTGTAACAAAAGTTTGCAACAGACCCATTACTACTTTTCTTTGACTTGCTTGTCTGAAATTGTACGGCCTCAGATTGTTTATTTATACTATTGATAGTGATGGATATTCGCAAAAATGCTGCGTTTTCAGGGTGCCTCTTCTCCCATTTTGTGAGCATGTTATGCTTGTGTTACGCATTGGCAACACAAATCTGTGCTGAAATTGCCTTTCTTGGAATATGAAGGCATAGATTATAGCGATAGCAAATGAGAAAATTTAAAATGCAAAACTTTCAAGTTCTTATTATCAAAGAAGAAAATTGAACGGAGCTTCTTCAAGATGCAATAAGCTTTTCTAGAAATTTACCTGCCTTTTTTTTATATTGTGAAAAAAGGTTTTTGTTAACACTTATGGTTAACATTTTTAAAAGTTTACGTACAAGTCTTGATTAAAGCCAATAAGTATCCCACCAATCATTAAATTAATAGCATTCCATTGTACTTACTCAGACAGTAAAACACCTGCTTCCAATTGGAGATTCTGTTCTCTGTTTGGCTTTGTTTGTCAACCAAAGTGCATTCCACTATCTCAGTCGTCATTGTTTGATAAGTTCCGGATATTCTTCTTATACTGACTTTCTTCTGAATCTAAGAAAGACAGCAACAGATAGTTTTATTTTTTTTTTATTGCATGTTTAAGTGTAATAAACAAACAGGTTACAATAATAAGTTCAGTGCAACAAGCACTGTACAAATTTTCTTAAGCGTATGCATAACATTTATATTTGATCATTGGATCAACTGTCACATTCCGAATGCAAAAAAAAAGGGAGAATACTATTCCATTATTCAATGATCCGGTATAGTTACTTACTAAGAATGCAAAACAGAGTCATAATGATATTTTTTTAGTTCATAAGAATCTAAATTTGTTAAAAATCTGCAACTGACCTTTACCATGCCGCAAGGCTTATGTATTGCAATAAAGTTTTATTATTATAGGTAACTTACTAAAATACAGGGAGGGAAAAAAGAATAAACGAATGAATGCATAAAGCATCAATAGCATTACTCGTAGACAGTCTTAACGATCGGTTTATTGATGAAGTCAATGATCGGCCCCCTTGTTCACATTTTTACCGAGAGAGCGCAAAATGCATGTTACAATGCTGGTCTTTAACCCGGCTGCCCTAATTTAATTAAGAGTAGAGCGAGGTGTGAGGTTAGGTGCATTGGCTGTGATTAGCGTTTGCGACAATCCGAAGTTTGAGAATTTAAATACCGAGAGCATTCATCGTCTCAGGGCCAGAAAGTCGCACTGCGGTGTTTTGTTTTGAGAGAACCGCACTTCGGTGTCGGGTGAACGTTAAGAACCGCTACGGTGAGCAGAATAGAGAGAACGGTTTATTACAAATATTTTTGTGAAATTATTAGAATTATAACAACTAGCGAGTTTAAATATAAAGTTTAAGCAATCAGTATTGCGCTAGAACCTTAATCAACATCAGAATACCGAGAATATCACTGTATTACTTACTATAGAGTCTTTTCTTTCGGGAACATTCTCAGGGTCCTCGTTATCAGTTTCCTCCTCTGAAGTTACATCTTCCCAATCATCATCTGAAGGTACTTCGCCACTACTCACCTGAATAATCAGAAAGAATAAAATTTTGGTAAAGAAAGGAGAAAAAAATCCAATTTTGTCTAACCACCCTGTCAGCCAAAAAGAGGAACCATGTTATCATGTAAAAGCAAAAAGAAGCTGCGTTATCATGGTTATCAACGGAACCAATCACAGTCAAGGAGTTAATGGAGTCTAATCTTTCTTAGTTGACCTATCAGATGTTGGTTTCACGTTTAAAAAAAGCATCTAAGCCAATCAAATTCCTGGATTTTAAATTTCCCGCTCGTCACTAAATCATGAATTCTAAAACGGGGCTTTGTGTTCCATTTTCTTTCTCTGAATGATCATATATACAAATTTTCCTCAAAGAAATCAGGAAACTTTCACAGGGTAAAAATAATATTTTATCATTTTATTATTATTAATGAAAAATATGACTTAAAAAATGGGATACTCTTCAATATACCATTTGTGCATGGACATGAAATTATTGCAGGCGAAAAGAATTTCAATAGGTACCTTTGTAAAGTAGTAAACCCCAGCAAACTCCAAGAGCGTGGCGGAACAGTAGAAGAAGCACATCACTAAAAACCAGTCCAAAGCTGTAGCATATCTAACTTTTGGTAGATCTTTTCGGCTGTTTAAACTTATTGTTGACAATGTCAAAACAGTTGTGATACCTGAAATTTTAAAAGGTACATCAATCAAGAGAATTGAATTTCAGCTCAGTAAAATTGAATCCTTTTTTTTTCAGAGACAAATAGAGACAGAGCATTACGCTAAAATACATGGGGCAGGTTTGAGGCATACTGAATTCTTGCGGATTCATCAAAACAACAGTCAACACCCCTCTGATGTCGCAGGGTGTTAAACAATGACATTCAGAAAACACAAGGGGAGTGGACTGGGAAGTGAAGAAGAGGGTGCTCACCATTCAACATCCTCCAACATCAGAAGGGTGTTGATTGTTGTTTTGGAGAATCCGTGAGAATACAGCGTGCCTCTGCTGCAGCCAGTTAGTGATCCGTCCTATTTGCCTGGGTTTTTTTTTTTTTTTTTTTTTGAGGTTTTGGGGTTACATTTGCGTTGGCTAAACTTAAAGGTGCTAAATATCAAGATAGCTCAATATCATACATTTTTTAAGGAAACAAAAATAATAAATCAGCTTGAAGCACAAACCTAAGCCCAGTCGATCGCTAGTTGCCTCCCGATGGATCCAGAAAGAAACCCATGATAGCACAACTATCAAAATACAAGGCACATATATTTGGATTATGAAGTACCCTGTGTTTCGTTGTAGATTGAAGTTAACTTGTAAAAGTGAGTAGTAACCTAGAAATCAAATTTTAATCATTAGCAAAAACCAAACAATTATTTTATTTATTTATTTATTTTTTTATTTACTACACTATTTACATTGTCCTTTTTCAGGCTCAGTACAAAGTCAGATTCAATAATATAATATATTATACAATGAGAGTCACAAATAACAATAACATCTTATTCCACTATTATTCAAAACCTATAAATACTTTTGAATAGCTAGTTCAACTCACATGGTCGAGTAGCTCTTGCTCACTATAGCACCCCATTTGACTTAAGTACAATTCAGTCTTTTTTTTGAATTGTATGGGGTTTTCAGCATTTCTTAGAGTCTCAGGTAAAGCATTGTACAATTTTTGAGCATTTCTAAGTTCGTTATTAACACTGTTCTTTTTTTGTACTATTATTGTTTTTGGGTGCATTCTATTGCGAGTAGAATAGCCATGATTACTGCCATTTATTTCAAGATCATTTTTAATTATATAATAGGTGCTAGCGAGATGAGGGATTTTCAACGATTAAAGAATTAAAGAATTAATTCAATTAAAGAATTAATTAAAAAAAGAAAATAATAATAAGGGGGGGGGGCTGAAAGAACGGTGAAGAGCTACAAAAAAATTGCCGAAAAAACTCTGAATATCTGGGAAATGAAACTAAAAACTTTTTACATTTCCTCATAAATTTCAAAATTTCTTAGCGCGTTTCTTTTAAGATTTTGGGCTTTGGTTTGTCCAGTTTTTTCTCTCGATTTCTCGGGAGAATGATGATTGGGATTTCTCAAAAATTTATTTATTTATTTATAGCAAATTGGTACTTAGGACAGGAAAACTGTATGGTACAGGTCAATGATAATAATAATAGCAAAACCATTGGTCAGGAAAACTAGAAAGCTCTCGTCTTGAATCTTAGTGGCCGCCCTGAGTACAAGATATGAGAAAATATTTCTATTCACATAGATGAATAATTGTTGGTTCTCAATTATGAATCAATTTTTTTTTTTCTCTTTTTAAATCAATTTTTCTGTTCACTTCTTTCTCATTTGCCCAACTCCACTTCTAAGTGACCGGTATCTGTAAAAAAAATTCTACTGACTGTAATTAGATCATGTTGGACTCACCCTCTCTCCTTTTCAATGTAAAATTTCGCGAAGGTCGACTAATGAGGTCAAATTGAGATAGGGACATACCGTCAAGAACCTCGACCCTGTTCTCACTGCTGACACCTTGCCATTCATAAACTACTTTTTTACTGGGGTAAGCGTCTGCAAAATAAATTCAATCCAATTAAATTTACATTCAGATTTGAAGCAATTTGCAACAAATTATTTTTTGTTAAAATCCTTGACTTAGGAACAAAACCCAACTGAACTTTATACAAAAGAAAACAGGCTCATTGTTTAAATTTTATGATGAATCAAGTGCAATCCCTGAAACTGATCTTTCTTTTTAATGTAATGGAAAGAGTCAGGCATTGGCGGCTTGTGCAATGTGGCAACAATAGATCTTCTCCATTTAGGATGATTCCAGGGTCAAACAGTTCAAACCATGGACACCACGTTCCGCTGCTCAAAAAGTCAACATTTTCGGGCTAAAATTGATAAATTTACGCTGAAAGTACAAATCTGAGGAATGTTGACACCTGCGAGCTTACTTCAGGAAGATACCCTGAAAGTTTGAAGCTGAAGCACTCAAATATAAAGCCGGGATTTTGGAAGTACAAAAATTTCCATGAGCTTCAATGAGAGTGAGTGAGGCAGAGAGCCATACTATCATTCATACTCACTCACACTCACTAAGCTTATGGCAAAATTAATTTAATAAATTACGGCTTTAACTCTCAACCATTTTGCTTGTTATAAAAACCAAAAAAAAAGTTATGCAGGTGCCAATGTTCTTGGACTTTGCGTTTTTCCTTTGTTTCAAATTTCAAATGCCAAAAAAACGACTTTTCCCCAAAGTGACGAGTGGCGCTGTCCATCGGATGAAAATTAGGAAAAGTTATGCCTGGAATCGCCTAAAATCTCTGTGAAATAATTATCTTCACGAAGCTCATTGAACCACCAAGAAATCAATACTTTTGCATAGGTTAAATTGGCAAAATTCATGGTTGCCAAATTTCTGGAGTGGCCAATGGAGTCGGGGGAAGAAGAAAACAAAACAAAAAACCCAATTTCCGTTTTTTAAAAGTTAGAATCAGATGTTCTTTCCTATCTTCAGATTAAATGCTGATCACTCTTGCTTACTGCGGTTAAAAGAAGACTAAAATTACCGAGGCTGAAAATTAAAGTAGTTTTTAAAAAATAGAAAATGTTTGAATTTTTTAGAAAAATCTTGATTATTATAAAACCGTTGAGTTCATTAGTTATGAATCAAACTGGCACTTCAATGTACTTACAACTTCCTAAAACCAACGGGCAAGACTGTCTGTCCATCGGGAAATTTTTCAGTTCCATGGGACATTTAGCTTTTATAGTCAGTCTGTGAAAAATGTAATAAAAATTGCATTAATTGATTGGTCATAACAGATGAGTTATCAATTTTCTTACTCGTTCATGCTAGCGTAAAATGTAAAGATCATAGAAACTAGACGTTACGGATGTTTTTGTGTCCAAAATTTTGAGGATAACTTCAGATTTTTACAGAAAGTATCAGTTGTAATTAGCACTCCTGAAAATGCATTGGGAAGAACGTAAAGAGTACAATAGGCCTTTTTCAAAAGTGATTTTCAGTAATTATTTAAAACTATTTCTCTCAGTTTCCAGGACTCTTCGGTAACATGGATATGATGACTTTCAAAATTTAATTATTATTTATATTACCTCATCGAATACTTGATGTCTCCATCTTGAGAGATTCGTAAGAATTTATTTGGCACGGTTATAGTATGCACGTAAGAAAATTTTCCATTATAAAAATATGTGTCTGGGCGCCAAATTCGCTCCAACATTTTGATGCTTAGGCTGAGACTCTCGATTGGTCCTTTAAAACTTAGTCTTGAGTCGCGCCAAAATTGCCTGAAATAACAATCCATTGAGTAATCCTGAAAAAGTCAAAAAAATTAGCCACTTGCTAAAATTTTCTGCAAAACATATCACTACTGGTTGTGTGCTTTAAATATCAATTAATGATCTGAGTCATGGCAATAACCAAAAAAGATTGCCAGATAATTTCAATTTTTAAGTTCTTCAGAATCCTCCTCAACGGCAATCACTGTTTGCCAAGAGCATCCCAAGCAACACAAATTCAAATTAAAAATCATTTCCACACATTTTCAAAAATTTGTTAACCCTTATTTATACCTGGAGTACATTTCAATGTACCTACAACTGATACCTACAACTGAATGACGAAAAATCTTATGGAGAAAATGAAAATATGTTATGCATATTGTTTTGTATGAGAAAATTGTGCCCAGATCATGATGGTCAAAAAGCCGTTCCTAACTTAAAAGTACTTTCAGGTTTGAAAGGGTTAAAGATGTTGGGGAAAATAGATTTTTAACATTTTTTTTACACCTCTTTTAACCCTTTGCACTCATGTGTCGGGTCCGGCCCGACATTGAAAAAATCCGGATATTATCCACTGTCAGGCCGGACCCGACATAAAGTTTGAGCTTTCGTAGCTCCACTGTTGGCTGTGATCGGACTCTCCTATCATGTGCAGTCCTCTGGCGGATGTTTCTAAAACTACTAGCCTGCGTCTCGGCAACAGGCAGCGCTCAAATATAAGCTCAAAAATGAAGTGTGATGAATGAAGGCATTTTAACACTAATTATCTCTATTTAATTTGGAGTGCCAAGGGCAACTGGGGGGAACAAAAATGGAGTGCAAAGGGTTAAAGATTTTGAAAAATTTGAGGATGGCATTTTCCCACCTGCTGACAGAAAATTGACTTCTTGTTTTTTGTTTTCTTTTTTTGGATTCTCAATGACACTTACCAATTTCAATCCAATAGATGGTTCTACTTGTCACTGTCTTAAATTTTGCCTTTAATGGGTAATTTCGATGAAAAAACAAGATTTACGCTCATTATTGGATAGTAGTTTCCTCTCTATTTTTAATGGATGTTTTGAAACAACAATGATCAAAATTATATACACTCACTGTCAAAATTTTAACCGCAAATGTGATCCTTTTTTCAATGCGAGCGAGTGAAACACATCATGATTTACTTGCACTCAATGAAAAGATGGCTGATTTTGTCAATATTAATTAATTAATTATTACGAATAATCCTCAACAAATTTTGATGAATGAAAGTTCACAAAATTTCTACAAAATTACGAAGGTAATTTTTGACCAAATGAAAATCACCAATTTATCTTACCATATCCAATTCTGATAAAGGCCCCATGCTCTGTATTGCAATGTTGGTTTTTATGATTGTAGGCTCACCTTCAGACAAAAATAAAGGAGAAAAAAGTTGTGTAATTGCTGTTCGCGAATAACATACAGGGTGTTAAGAAAAAAAGTTTCCACTGCTGTTTTTTCAAAAACGGCTGCGAATTTTGAAAAACGGCCAAACACGTGTCCAATAATATCAAGGGGGACCCATTTTGGGGGGGTTATTTTTTTCGGCGCCCCCCTGGGAGGGGCGGGGGAGGGGGTCACTTCCGTTTTTCTTATGGGAGCCCTATTTTTTTATTTCAGTATCTGAAAGAGCATAAAAAAATAAACTTTTTGGCGCAAACCAAAGGTCGATATCGTTTTTAGTTTTCGATATATCGAAGGTCAAAGTTCGATATGGACCTATTTTCAAAAAATCATTACTCCACTTTGAGATACCGGAATTTAAAAAACTAGGGGTCTAAAATACTCCAAAAAGCAAGCCCATTTTAGAAAAAAATATGAATTTGACTCAAGTTTAGCCAAAAGTAGGGTTTAGCGCCCCCGAAAATTGTCAACTTTTTTACTCCCCTGGGGGGCCCATCAGACAAATTCCTTGAGACGACCCCTATCGAGTGATACATCGATCAAAAGGGCATACCAAACTGAGCATTTTGGCGCAAACCGGAGGTCGATATCGCTTTTCACATTCGAGATATCGAATGTCAAAGTTAGATTTACAAAATTTGATATCTCGAATGTGAATTGCGATATCGACCGCCGGTTTGCGCCAAAATGCTCAGTTTGGTATGCCCTTTTGATCGATGTATCACTCGATAAGGGTCGTCTCACGGAACTTTTCTGATAGCCCCCTGGGGGGCAAAAACGTAAACAATTTTTGGGGGCGCTAAACCCTACTTTTGGCTAAACTTGTGTCAAATTCATATTTTTTTCTAAAATAGGCTTGCTTTTTGGAGTATTTTAGACCCTTAGTATTTTAAATTCCGGTATCTCAAAGTGGAGTAATGATTTTTTGAAAATAGGTCCATATCGAACTTTGACCTTCGATATATCGAAAACTAAAAACGATATCGACCTTTGGTTTGCGCCAAAAAGTTTATTTTTTTATGCTCTTTCAGATACTGAAATAAAAAAATAGGGCTCCCATAAGAAAAACGGAAGTGACCCCCTCCCCCGCCCCTCCCAGGGGGGCGCCGAAAAAAATAACCCCCCCAAAATGGGTCCCCCTTGATATTATTGGACACGAGTTTGGCCGTTTTTCAAAATTCGCAGCCGTTTTTGAAAAAACAGCAGTGGAAACTTTTTTTCTTAACACCCTGTATAATTGATCTTCACTTGGATTCTTTCCCTTATCCTTTTTGTTGTTTTTTTGGCATTTTAAATTGATTAAAAAGAAAAAATCAATGATCCAAGAATTTTGGTACCTGCGTAGTTTTCTTAGGGATTTTTTAAGCCTAAAACGAGAAAAATTGGTTGAGTATTCAAGCCGTAAATTCTGAAATTTATTTTGCCATATGCTTAGTGAATGCGAGTGATATTATATTTATCTGCCTCACTCGCACTTGTTGAAGCTTATGAGAATTTTTGTATTTCATAAATCCCGGCTTCATTTTCGTGTGTTTCAGTTTGAAATATTCAGGGTACCTTCCTTGAAGTGTGCGTGCAGGTACCGACGTTCCTCAAAAATGTACTTTTTGTGTAAATTTTTTAATTACAACCGAAAACTGTTGACTTTACGAGCAATGCGATGTGGTGTCCACAATTCAAACTAATCGGCTCCGGAATCATCTTAACCGTAATTTTTTTTTCTGTGCTGTTATCTGTACACCTTTTTCAGTGGCGTAGCGTGCAATTTGGCAACGTTGAATTGTGCCCATTTAAACCAATGTAAATGGTCGAATGCGAAGGTGGTCACCGAACACCCACTAGTTTGATCTTTTTCATGGGTTTAAATGGACGAACCCCAACGTTGCCAAATTGCACGCTACTCCACTGACCTTTTTGAGTCGCAAAAGTTCCAAATGAAACGATTTGTACTGTAACTGCTCATCAGTCTCTCTCTTGAAGACTAGCTTTAAACATGCAGGAAGAAAACATAAAGGGAATAATGTAGGCGAGTCCACACATACCTCTTCCTTCATTCGGTAGTTGGGAGCTGCGATAGTTTTTCAACAGGTTTTCAAGGACCACGGTAATATTTTTGCTGACCTCATTACTTGTGTACGCTTTCGCGTTTGTTTGATTGTGAAGATGCCCTTTGAATTGCCTCAACTGATTTGAAGGATAGGGAATGACATTGGCAAAATTTAGCATGAAAAACCTGCCGGAGTAAAAATTTTAAAATTAAGCAGGGAAGGAAGGAAATACGGTAATTCATCAGGTTTTTTAAGGGAAATTAGAACTATGAAATCTTAGCTAGAGGTAGTTTCAGAAGTGTAGGCGGACCTAGACCGCTAATCTTTGGAATCTGTCAACATTATTGCTAATATTACTCGATAAAAATTAATGAAAATTAAATTGAGCGTTCATTTTTCGAGAAACATTTTAAAAGCCAAAGAGTAAAGTCAGAGGCAAGTTTGGTTTTGATTTGAAGGAATTAAAGTTGATCATTCACCAAATATTATGGTTTAGGTTTGCCTACACTTCTGAAACAAGCTCTAAGTATCCATTTAATTTTTGTTGCAACTTTACAGTCATTTTTCACTGTTGCTTTTTAACTGAATGCAAAAACAAAAAAATTTTGTATTACTTTTGTTTAGTAGGTATACAGCCGGGAACGATTAGAATGTCAAACGACTCCTGGAGATAGGCTACCTGCAATACATATCTCAATTTCAAACATTGCAGGTGACGTACCTATGCCAAAATCTAAGGAGTTGTCTGACATTATTTTCATCCGCGATTGTCCTTACTTTTTGTTTCACTTTTAAAAAACAAATTAATTCAAAGACAATGACAACGACAATGAAAATGAAAATGACAACGATGACATTTTTTTCCAGTTTTACAGTCAGTGAAAATTTAATTTAAATATTATTTCGACATTTTTTGGCTCTGAAAAGTGAAAATGTATTCAAATTTGGCTACGAAAGAGGTGATTTAAGATTTAAAAAAGAAACATTCTACTCACCCGTAAAAGAGCATGCCTTTAAATTTTGTAGATTT
Organism: Trialeurodes vaporariorum; assembly: GCA_011764245.1. Classification (NCBI taxonomy): domain Eukaryota; kingdom Metazoa; phylum Arthropoda; class Insecta; order Hemiptera; family Aleyrodidae; genus Trialeurodes; species Trialeurodes vaporariorum. The sequence continues at coordinate 8,025,811 of VMOF01000220.1, forward strand.
ATTTTTTATTTTTTTATTTCAGGCATATTTCATCTGCTGTGATGATTGAAGTAGAAGACGAGGAAACATGATAATGAAATTTAGTTGACATATTATCGGTCTGAAAATCTAATTGAAATTTTCAAGGAAACAAGTGATTGGAAAAAGGTACTTATTGAAAATAGTTTTATAAAGTCTTTTCAAGGCTTCAAAAACGTAAAAACTACGAGTACCCATCTAATTAAAATTTTATCATGAAAATACAAAAATAGTTCGATGATGACTTCTGCAGGACCAGAAGAATTTTCAATTGGTGGAAAAGAGGAGAAATGTTCATTTTCCCCGTAGCAGTGAAAATTTGAATACAGTGACCAAACATTTTCTCCTGGTTTCTACCCATAATTTTACTTTTCCCTGTAAAAAATAATATATTAAAGTTTTTTGTTTGGTATTACATTAAGGGTTGCATTGCGAGTTTACTAAGTTTATTTGACAATAATAGATAGTGTTCGATGCCAACTTCTTTGGAGGAATCTCAATTTTTCAGTCCGCTCTACTCGCCTTGAATAGTTCAGGTTTAATATCTTGTAAAGGAGAAAATTTAATATCTTAGATTTTGCTATTTTTTTCTCCAATTTTTCTTTTGAGTAAAAAAAATGCAAAAAAGGGAAGAAAACTTAGTTTTGGTTTTTTCATTTTTTCTTATATTTTCTCTTCTCGACCCTTCCGACACATCTTCATGACAGTCAATCTTCATAGAATTGAAACTACAAAACTAAGCCCTCCAATTTAAAAAAGGCCCAGTTTCACTGTGACCGATCAAAATTTCTTTTTCAAAACATTTAATTTTAATTTTTTTTTTTACTCGGAACAATGGAAACAACTTTGTAAAATTTGAAATTTAATTCTTCACCATTCAAAAAATGTCATTTGAGATTTCAGTGAAGTTGTCTTCACTGATTCTTTGCCAAAATAATCAAATGGCAAGAAAAATTTTAAAGTCCTAAAGAGGACAGGCCCGTTTCAAACTTGAGGGCATAGCAACGAAGGTGTCTGCACAAAACTTAATTAATGCCAAAATAATATTTATTGTTCCTATAATTTATGGATAGGTGTTGTGAGATGCCAAATGAGGGAGAGGGGGGGGGGTTGAAATTTGTTGACATTTAGTGGTTATTCTGGATATAAGCTATTCAATGAGCACTAATAATTAAAAGAGCAAAACTAAAATGATATAAAAACTAAGAACTGCTAAGCCACCAAACAAAAACTGGCGATTCCTGAGGTAAGTAATGTTGGTTGAGTACGTCTACTAACTCTGAACAGGGGGGCTCGAACGAAGACAGGGTTGCCTTTTAAGCTATGGAATCCTCTGGAGGAAGAGGGAGAGGGGAGAGAAATGCCCTGTTTAGACCGGTAACAAACAGAAAGTTGGATGAGTACCTCATTGTCAGTTTAGTTTTGGAAATATGGTATTTGTTTTCCTCTACTTCTTGAATCATTTACGTGCTTTGATTTTAGAGATCGTTTCCGTATGAGTTGAAAAAGGTTCTTTCCGAGAGGGTGTCGAGGAATCGTTGGATTGACGGCAACGTGGGTTGATTGATGCATGAAAGTGTAAGCAAGGACATGATAGGTACTCGAAATAAGTGGCAGGAGGGGGAGGGGGGGAGGAGAAACGCTTATTCAGGAAAATTAGCGCATTTTCAAGAGCCTCATTTTCAGTAGATTCATAATGGAAGCATAGACGGACACAGAAGTTTGTCTTTCTCTCTCTCTCCGGCCATTTGAGCACACGTGTTAGAAAAGGATGGCAGAGGGGGCCATCATGTGACTTATTACACCCCTATCTCTATTCTTTTCGAACTCTCGGTTTCAAATGGGGAGAGAGAGAGAGAGAGAGAGAGAGAGAGAGAGAGAGAGAGAGAGAGAAAGAGAGAGAGAGAGAGAGAGAGAGAGAGAGAGAGAGAGAGATTCCTGGAAGGGAGCGGAAGTACGAAAGTCGGGGTATGCCTGGGAATAGGGAGATAATGCGACGGGATAATAAGAGTACCTTTAAACAAAAGACGGATTCGACATGCGCGCGTGCAGTCGAGCAAACTACGATCCCTATTACCGCTCGAAAAAAAAAAAATGGGGGGAAAGAGGAAGAAAGAAGGAAAACAATTAAACTACAACTCATTCTCAGAAATGTAGGTATACCTACCTCTTTTGTCTTACGCTGAACCCTTATTTCCGTTATTACCGCGAATATTTTTACCAATGAAACGGGTGAAAATGAATTGTTTGTCCAAGTATTAAATTCACTAAAACAATGACGTAATTCAGAGGGAGGGCACTCCTCCCCTTAGCGCCAATTCCAAGGGGGGGGGTCTGGTCAAAAATTGAACTTTTGCCTGATTTAGCCCCTCCCCCCCCCTGGAGTTTTTCCTGGGAGCGTCCGGTCACTTGTTCATTATTATTGTACCTATAACTGATTGAACAATTGAATGCAATCTATAAAAAAATACTCAAACTTAACCTTGAGGGGCTTCGCAGAACTCTACCACCTATCATCTCTACACACTCCACCTTTTTTCGGCTGGAATAGGTAGGTACTCTTCAAAGATTTTTCGGTCCATCATAAGTGGCTGTAGCTGCCCAGGCCAAGTCAGAAAACGCAACCTGGAGCTAGAATGTACTATCGACGAATTAAAGATTGTCACGAGATTTTCACGAGGTAAGTTTCGCCTTCAAGGTTCCGGTTCGGCCACTCTTCATACTCCTCCCACCTTGCAGGCTAGAGGCCAGAGTGCAGTTGGGGCGGGAAAGCCGTAGCATATCAGTCCGACACTCCCGCCCATAACTGAATATGTGTGAAAATCTCGCGACAATCTTAACTTCGTCGATAGTACCACAATATCTTCCGAAACTCGTCGGCAATGCGTCTTAATCGTTCTAGAATCTGTCGCTACTGATTTCTCGGGTCAAAGTGCAAACGAAACTAAAGTATTTAATGATATAGAAGTACATTTGTAGTGCCTTCATTTTCGAACAATGCAACAATTCGTACGCGTCTGGCAACGTAAAATATAATCTCTTCCAAATCTAACTAATAAGAAAATTCCTTCGGTCATTTACTGCTTTATGAGCCGATTCCGAATATATAGAACACTTTGAGGGTTTTGTTCTACGGTTTACTCGGAAACCGTGTCAAACCGGCCGAATTTCCATGAAATGAGCTGATGCGTGTAAAATTGAGGCGGTAGCTGAAGAAGAAGGGCCCACAGGCGTATGAGCCCTTTTTGCGGAGAACACGTAAATCGATTTGTCATACCTTCAAATTGTCATCCTAAAAAATTTCGTGAAAAAATATAAAGTTTTGAAGGCAGGAGAGCGATTTGAAGATAGTGATTATTGGATCATTTACATTGGTAATGAAAACTTTAAAGCTGTTTTTCTCAAAACTTGATTTTTGCCTATGGGCCCTTCTTCTAGCTACCGCCTCAATTAGTGTTCATGGTGCTCTCCCAGGTTGCGTTTTCTGACTTGGCCTGGGCGGCTACCGCCACTTATGATGAAGAATAATAATGTGATAAAAACAAATTCGCATTTTTAACATTTTTGGTTCCCCATCAATTTCGGGTAGAACTGGTCGTATTCAAAGTCATTCAAAAGTCTCAAAAATACTTATTCCTCAAAATTTTGACGATGTTTTTCTCTTTTTCATTTTTTTACTTTCTCATTATAATTTCGTTTGGGTTAAGGGTGGAGGGGGAGGGCGTCAAGTTAGAGTTTAACTCTAACTTGAAGCCCACCCCCTCCAACTTTAACCCCAACGAAATTATAAAAATGAAAAAGAGAAAAACATCGTCAAAATATTGAGGAATAAGTATTTTTAAGACTTTTGATTGACTTTGAATACGACCAGTTCTACCCGAAATTGATGGGGAACCAAATGTTAAAAATGCGAATTTGTTTTTATCACATTATTATTCTTCATTATATTTTAGGTTTCCAGACGCGTACGAATTGTTGCTTTGTTCGAAAATGAAGGCACTACAAATGTACTTCTATATCATTAAAAACTCGTCATAAACACGCTGTATCGTTTCGGGACCTGTCGCAATTGATTTCTGGGGCCAACTTACATCAATAACAGCCTTCATTACAAATTGTTTTGTTCCAACCGAAATCGGACAAAAAATGAGAAAGGATTGTCCAAAATTTGAACGAAACAATTATTTTAAAATATTTAGACTTCAAATGACCTTGAGGGCAATCGAATATCTACCCATTGTTGACCGCGGAATCAATTGAGAACAATGCTACTTCGATCTGACCATTCTTTTTCGATTGTGTCACACGGTTTACGAGCTGTACGAAGTGTTGCGTCGTTCGAAAATGAAGGCGTTGTGAATGTACTACAAGACCTTTTATAACTTAACACGTTGAAACATTTTGGGGTTTTTCGTTTCAATTTCCATCAGAACCAGCCTTTAACTTAAAAATTGTTGTTCCAACCGAAATTGGAAAAATGAAAATGGATATCCTTCAAGTTCATAAGCCCAACAATTTAAGAGTGTATACCTTCAGATTGGCCTGAGGGAATCATATTAAAAGAAATATATTTAGGAATTTATAAAGTTTGTTCAACAATCTACAAAATAAATCTCCTGAATAATAAAGAAGAGCACACATTAACAGTAATCATAAAAATATAATGTTTATTAAGTATCAATATATGGCACAAACAAAAATTCAATAACACCTTCCTTAGAAAAGGTATATTTTGAGATATAAAAGATAAAATTTTCACACGTAATAAATTTAAACAAACTCCGAAGGAGCTTTAAGTCAGGGCTGCTTGAACAGCATCAGAAAATACAGCTCTAAGCCTGACATAATGAGTCTTGAACAATTTTTAATACAATCAACCTTGCATCAATTAAAATTAATGTTTCAAGATTTTTGCGCATGTTTTCATAGTTTTCACAGCCTTGCAATGAGATGACACAAAAGTACAGCTGCAATCACTACACCAAACTAGAATAAACGCAGGGGTGCAAAATGCAAACAATTTCACAAAATCCAGGATTTTTTCTGCACAGTAATTCCGTAATTCCTTACCTTTGAAAAATTTGAAAGTTTCGCTTTTCAATATTTTGTGTGACCAGGACATTTTGCGCAAACATCCATAAAATGAGCGTGTGCATATTTACTAAAACCGATCCTTTTGAAATTTTATAGGATGTTTTCCTGACAAAATAAGGGAAAATTTTGTCACGAAAGCCCAAAATTTCCTCACGGTTCACACGATCCTCGGATCAGTAGATCGGGCATTTTTTTGCACCCCTAAATAAACTTAGAACAAAGTAGGGTTTTAGCCAGTGGCGGCTCTTACGATTTGGCAACCATGCAATTTTATCATTTACATTGATTTAAATGGAAGGAGGACACTGTTGCCAAATTTCACAAGCTGCCACTGAATTTAGCTGAGTGAAATTGAAGGGATAAAGCTGTTTCAAAGGGTGGGTTACTAGAGATATGAGGACTTGACAAGATATCACAGATTAAAAATTTACAAAAGAAAACTTCAGAAAAACGTGATACAAACGAAGGAATCAAACAAACTTTCGTTGTTCCTACTTCTGGATTTTTGTAGGAACCTAGAGTTAGACTCACATGCCGAGAACTAAAAAAGTACACTTTGCTACATTTTTAAATTCACTTCATCCTATGAATTAGCGCAAAGAGCTTAGAATCAACGAGAAAGAAAAATGAGTCAGTAGGAAATTTAGAGAGCTACACAAATTCATTTGAACATGTGAGTGGAAGAGATGATAGAGGATTCTGTGAGGACCATTGATCTATACATTGATCGACGTCTCAAAATAAATTAAATCTTGAACAATTTGAGCCTTAACTAAGAAACACTTAATTTCAGAAAAATCAATGCAAAGTTATCGAATTGACTAGAATACAAGCAATTCAAGTTGGGAAAATACTTAAGCGCAAGACTAAATGCGTTGTTTGATAGATAATTGGTTGCGAGTCACAGATTACAGTTATAAGTAGGTACCAAAATATTTGAAGCGATTACCTTGCGCGGCATAAATTTCTGTGATAAACCTTGTGTGCCGAAAGTATTTTACACCTTCTGATAACTTGGGGGGGGGGGGGGGGTTCTGATAACTTCTGATAACTACTTTTTTCAAAAAAGTACTGAGTTCAACAATTCCAAACAAGTAAGTAACCGTTTCTTTGATTTCTTTGAATTTTGAACTTTAAACGTAAGATAATCCCAAAAGAATTACATATTCTGAAACTACATTTATGTAGTAAGCTATAAGATCACCAAAAAAAAAAATGTCATCCTCTAAACTGCTGGAAAACATGTTGATGTTGAAGGGGGGAGGGGGGAGCTAATTATCACCCCACCATTTTTCTTGCCTATGAATGCAGGAAAATCTGATAAAAATGTCCATGTTTCAGTTGAAAGCTTCTAAATAGCTTTTCTCTGGCTCATCAAGAAATCCATGGCAGCTTGAAGTGATTAGTTTACACAAGGCAATCTAGGCACACAAGGGTTAAGTGGGTACCTAATTATTTGAAGCGATTATCTTCCGCAACATGAACTCCATGATAATTACCCGAAATTTCAGCGTCGGATACAGAATTCCTCATTAGTTTGCCAATAAATAAGCAAATCCTTGGACACTGAGATGCTGGTTTCAAAATTAATGTTCTAGTTCATTGATAAGTAACTATTCTATGTCCGAATTCAATTTCTGGCATTAGGATATAAAACGCAAGAAAACCATTTGAAAAAACATAATTTTGCGGTCATTAAGGACAGACATTCATGTTGCTGAAGCGTGAACATCAATTATTGGAAACTATGAAATTCAAAGGAAAGGATAAGAGAATTAAACTGTAAGGAATTTCATTCCTTGGGACTTTGGAGGTAAATTAATTTGATCGATTAAGGACAACAGAAATACCTCCACATTTCAACTTTTTTCTTCTTCTCCAATCAATCTGACTAAAGTATGATACAGCTGTATTAGAAAAAATAAAACAAATAATTACAGTGATAATGGTAACAAGAATAAAAAATTAAATATAAGAAAATCCATAACAATAACAAAGATTTATCTTATTGATAACCTCTAAAGGATGAGAACAGAATTTAAAAATTGGATTGATACTTTCAATGATTCATCTAGTTTCAGAGAGAGAAAATTGACAGCGTCTCCGGAGAAAAGGCTTAGGACTCCGCATAGGTCCTTTTTCTAGAGATGCAATTTTGGACTTTTCGGAGTCAAAACTTAAGGTGATTCCAGGCGAAACTTTTCCAGATGTCAATCCGGTGGATAGCGCCACTAGTCGCTTTTTGGAAAAGTCGTGTTTTTGGCGTTTTAAACTGAAACCATAGATAAAACACAAAATCCAATAACGTCAGCACCTGCAAAAATTTTTTATGGATTTTTTGAGCCCAAAATGAGCAAAATTGGTTTAAAATTAAAGCCGTAAATTATGAAATTCGTTTCGCCATAAGCCTAGTGAGTGAGAGTGAGCGAGAGTGATGATACGTCTATCTGCCTCACTCGCACTCATTGCGGCTTACGGGAAATTTCGTATTTCATGATTTCCAGCTTTATTTTTGGGTGCTTCAGCCTGAAACTTTGAGGGTATCTTCCTGAAGTATGCTCGCAGGTGCTGACGTTCCTCAAATTTGTATTTTTAGCGTGAATTCGTCAAATTTAGGCAAAAAACTATTGACTTTTTGAGCAGCGCGACGTGGTGTCATCAGTTGGAACTAATCGACCCTGGAATCATCTTAAGTCCTACAAACTTTCACATTAATCAGAACATCCTAATGGAATTTACAGAATATCTCTGGAAAAAGGGCATGTTGACCGATTGCATAATTTGCTTAGGTGCCATTAAAAAAAGTACCTACAAAGAAAGAAAAATGTCTTAATCTGTACACAAGAAACTTCTCTGTTATCTGCTCTAAATTGCTTTCGATCGTTTTTTCCACGGAGATTTTGCATTTTTCCCCCAGCTGTAAATTAAGTTTTCTTTCACTTTTTTGCAAAATAGGTCAGCTCATGGACCCTTCTCCCTCAAGACGCCATCAATTCCTCTTAATCAATATTCATTTAATGCCATGAATATCAGGCAAAAGATTAATCAATCTCTCTGAAAAATCACATTGTGCTAGGGTAGTATGAAACAGAAACGTTATGGCAGTCAAGAATTTTTACCGAGCCCAGGAAGAACGCACATAAGGTCGCAAAAAATCTTAGATACATTTAGAGCTCGTTTCAGAAGAGTAGGCGCACCTAGACCATAATCTTTGGCGAATTTTTAATTTTCATTCCTTCAAAACTAAACAAAACTTGCCTTCAACTTTGAGCTTTTAATTTTAAAAAGTTCCTCAATGAAAAGCCAACGCTCAAATTCATTTTCATTTTAAAACAAGAGAAATAATGCTGAAAAATTCCAAAGATTATCGGTCTAGGTGCGCCTACACTTCTGAAACCACCTTTACTCAAATTTTTCTGACAGAAGACTTCTGTATACTTTTCCCATGATGCAAGTCAAAACAATAGAACATATTTTTAACCGCTAGGCAATATTCCGTGCCTCTTTCCTATGCTCGGTGAACATTTTTGACTGCCAAAACTTTTCTCACACTGCACCATGCGAAAGAAAATTATGACCACTGTTGTCCACTTGAGGACTCTTGGTAAACTGTGCGATAATTTGCAACCTACAATAGGGGAAAACAACACCTAGACTCCTTGAGTTCCAGGAATAGTTTCAAATTCATACGTAGCGATTGAAAATGTTTTTAAAACAAGAGAGGTCCTAGAAAGTTACAATCCTTCGAGTAGAACAAACGATTGAAAAAAGCGGTAACAATAAATTTACAAAATATTAATATTTAAAGGAAATAAAAATGATCATAACACTAATGCTATTAACAACTAGAAACTTGTTGCTTTGGAGTCATTCTTTGGGGATAAAAAAAATAGATTTTGATTGTAAAATTACAAGAGAATAAGTACGATTCAAAAGTGACTCTTCAGCCAATTTGAGATAGTAATTACAAGCTAGGGGAAAAAAATTAAATTAAAATAAATTTTAATAGTATAACTGAGAAATAAAGAGAACAAAAAATAGGATAAAATTTGAGATGTCAATAAACTTTAAAGCCAACAGGAACCTGTCGCGTTCACAAAGATTACAGCATGACTCCTGCTGGAAGAGAGAAAAAAAAAATATCCACTGTAAGATGATCAGAATGACATGGTGGATTGAACTTTTAATTCAAAGCCCAATGGCGCAGCAGCTTGTGCAATTTGGCAACAATGTTTCCCTGTCATTTGATTCCATGTAAAACTATCTAATCAAGCACTGCTTCACCAACAATCGATTTTTATCCACAGATTCAAATGGACGAAAAACATTGTTATTTATTACCACATTTCACAAACTACCACTATTGAAACCACTCAGGGTACCAAACCAAATTTAATTTGAAGTCACTGTAACTTTTTAAGAGGGACTTCCGGAAACATCTGCCTCTGTAGTTCTAGTTTAAGCAGCCCTCATTAGATCAGGTACAGGGGGGGGACGAAAAGAATGACAGGCTTCTCCTAGAAGTAGGCAACCCGCACCACTTATCTCTATAAACTAAGCATTGAAGGTGGCCTATCTCAAGGTGTCGGCTAACATTCTTTTTCTCCCAGACTGTACACTACGTGCACTGCAGGTGAAGCAGATGAGCAGAAAGCAATTCGTAAAATCTCTCTTAAAGTATTAACTTAAAAAAAAAAAAAAAAAAACCCACACATCTTAAGTTAGAGAACAACAACTTCTGGTTTTAAAATAAACATTTTGCTGATCCAACGGATGGTACCACTAGTCGTTCTTGGAAAAAGTCGTGTTTTTGGCATTTTAAATTGTAAACAGAAAAAGCGCAAGCCAAGAACGTTAGCACCTGCGACATTTTTCTATGGATTTTTTGAGCCAAAAACAAGACAAATTGGTTCAGAATTAAAGCCGTAATTATTATGAAATTCATTATGCCATAAGCTTAGTGAGTGAGAGAGTGAGTGCGAGAGATAATATGTTTATCTGCCTCACTTGCACTCATTGCGGCTTATGGGAAGTTTCGTATTTCATAATTTCCGGCTTTATTTTCGAGTATTTCAGCTTGAAACTTTCGGTGTATCTTCCTGAAGTATGCTCGCAGGTGCTGACGTTCCTCAAATTTTTGCTTTTGGCGTAAATTGGTCAATTTTTGCCAAAAACTGTTGACATTTTGAGCAGCGCGACTTGATGTCCACGATTGGAACTTGTTGACCCTGGAATCATCTTAAGATGAAATCAGACGAACAAGATTGTTTGTTAGGAGCATACAGGCATGCCACTGCAATTTAACATTCAGTGGCTTGAACATGCAATGAAAGTTCATCATGCGGAATCTCGGTCCCGCCTTAAAAAAATTCCACTTAGCGAAAGTTCCACTTAGAAAACTGCGATCAAAGTATGGGAGGTTTCACGTTGCTGAAAAAAATTCCACTTGGAGAGATGTTCCACTTAGAGGACGTTACACACAACAAACTTTCACTGCATCTTTGTAGGACTTTGGACTGCGCAGTAAAAACTAAAAACCTGCTCTCAACAGACCAATTTGTTTGTCCAGCTTCCGCTTTTCAAACATTCAGAATAAGTGAGGGAAAGAAAACATACTTGACATTTGTTAGTGTAGGCGAGAATACTGATTATCTCGACCTCTGCGCGTAGCAGATGTTGATACTTTGTTCCCTGCTTGATCCGTTCGTTGCCTATTTAAATAGTCTCGGATGTGCTGCACAATCAGATCTATTGCGACTGAAATCAAACAAAAAATTATCCAAGAAATTGAGAAATTTTGTCAGTAAACAGGTTTTCAATACTCTACAATTAGATCATTCCTGAAATGAATGAACGGAAAAGTACTCTGATACACATACAAATTCACTCATCAGAGGGCCCGGTCATTTACTTTGTCAATAAACCAATTGTTAAGACTTTCTTCAAGAGATGCTGTTGGTCGAAAAGGATACAACTTAGTGGTTGCTATGGTAACCATCATTTCCGTTATTTAAAGGCCATTTATAGATGGCTTTAAAAACCGGGCACGTTAGAGGTCGTTTCACGAAAGTTGGCCGATGACAGATGGGTTTGTTTACTGCGCAGAGACGAGTTTGCGTTTTTGCGAAGGTGCAAAAACGGAAACACGTCTTTGCGCAGCGAGCCACATGATCTGTTATCGGCCTTCTTTCGTGAAATGAGCTCTAACAATGGTTACCATAGAAACTGCCAAGTTTTATCATTTTTGACCAATAGTAGGTATCACTTATATACAGTCTTAATGGTTGGTTTATCGATTAAGTAATCGACCCACCCCCATGTCTTTCTTTATAACTAGTCTATTTCTAAAAAAAACTTTTTACTGGGTTTCTTCAAATACAAAAGAGTAATTGACAAGATAAAATAGTGTTTCAGACCAAAATATAGGATAGTTCTAGAATAGAAACAAAACGCTTGTGGTTTCTGCTAAATTTGACTGAAAACTAGCCTCTGGTCTAAATGTCCTCCAGGTTTAATCCATCCCAGTTCACAAAAAAGTTAAACCCAAAATAGAAACATAACTTTTTGTTATTTATTGTCTTTGAGTAGGTGTCTTTCAAAAGAGGCGGACGTTGGGGGAGCAAACAACAGGTCTGCTTGGCATTTATTTAAGGTAACACCCCAAGAGTCAGCACCTCTAAAATTTGCACCATTAGTCGGCACCCATTTTTTATTAAATGAAAAGTAATAGAATGATGGTACCACTGGTGTACTGAGTAAGTATTTTTTTCAAATATCTTATTTTTAAAGTCTATGGAACATCCAAGCAAATCACCAGTGTGCTGCCATCATACTAATCTTTTTCACAAATAGAAAAATGGGTGCCGACTGCTGGTGCAGATTTTAGGGGTGCCGACTACTGGGGTGTTTAACTTATTCAATTTGATAGTCAGTATAAAAAGTCTCTCTCAAAGAGGACTGTAAACACGTCATACGTATTTTTGTAGGTCATACAAAACTTACACAAAAGCAGAAGCAACTGAGCTTGTACAGTAAAATAAATTAAATTAATCAAATTAAATTAAGTTAAATTAAATTAAGTTAAATTTTCCGGACAGAGTGGTAGTCCACCAAAGTAAGATGCTACTCAGACTTACATCTCAGGATATCATTAACATGATAGTCATTATTGGCATGGGCGGATTTAGGAATCTGTCTCTCTCTCTCTTTTCCCATTTGAATATGAGCGTAAAATAGGACAGAAAAGATGGCAAAAGTCACTTGATAGCCCCCTTTGCTACCTTTTTCTAGCACACGCGTTCAAATGGAAGTAGAGATAGAAAGACAAATTACTGTATCTGCCAATGCTGCTTGGTAGCTTGTCAGCTCTATATGAATCCATGTTTTTTAGAAAAAATTAAAAAAATTCACCAAGCTATACGACCATATCTTTTCCTTAGATTGGATTTATTTTAATTTCACTTTAAAAGCCAGACGTTTTGCTCTACTCTCACATAGGGAGCATCCTCAGCGTTACAAGTTGCCAGTTTTTTTGGTCAATTCTAAATAAATTGTCGTGTTTAGTGGACAGTTTATTTTTATTACTCAATCATTTTAATATGTCGTATTTTAATGTTGTTCGATTTAAGGTTTCACTTCAAATTTTGTGTCGTGTGCTTTGTGTCATTTCATGTCGTGTATTTCACCAATGAGGATGCTCCCTATATGAGAGCAAAACATCTGGTATTTAAAATGAAATAAAAGTAAATCCAATCCAAGGAAAAAAATATGGTCTTACAGCTCGATGAGTTTTTTAATTTTTTATAAAAAATATAAATTGACGACTGAAAGTTTTAAAAATGTTTAACTCTGCTGATCTCGAGCTGAAAAGCACACCAATTGTTTTCTCCATCAATATCCGCCTCTACTACAGCCAACTCCTAAATTTTAGATCCAACAGTCAAAAATAAACCAAAGCACAGAGGAAATCCATTGTGGAGGGAGGATAGTGTTGTAGATCTAAAATAAGATGGCAACACTGCCTGTCGTGTAACTGTGGCAACATGGCCAAGGGTTTTATTAAAAGTAAAGAAGGCCACCAGCGCTACCGGTTCACCATTTGTATTGTGATTTTAAAGTTGTATAATCAGTTCAATAAAGTTAAAGTATTACTTAAAGCGACTCCTGTTTTATTATCCAAACAACCAAACAGATAGCGCATCAAACTATTTGTGAAAAATATAATCTTTCAAAAACTCAAATTTTGGACTAATTTCCAACAGAAATGAGAATTCCTTTGATAGAAAATATTCCTACACCTCTGAAAATTTAAGACTCTGCATTTTTTACCCGATCAAGATTGGCACTAACGGACTTTGGATCATATGTTTCAGAAAGTAGTACACCTTCGTGTCACTCAGCATTTGAAGGGGCACATTATTTGTAGGGGTGTGCGAATTCGTGTATTTCGAATCCGAATCCGAATCCGATGGGATTCGGATTCGGGATTCGAAAATTTTTTTCGGATTCGAAATTTTCGATTTTTTTTTTTTTTTTTTTTTTATATACATTTATAATTTTTTCGTTTTTCTAACTTTTCTTTTCCTTCCATTTGTTTTTTCTTTCTCTTCCCCTCTATACATTAGCGCCTGCTAAAACGACGGAAACTACTATCATCACGATTCGGTACGAATGCGGCGCCGGCGCGTCTTCCGAATATCGATGAACCTAAACGGGGATAACGGACGGTAATCGATCAACACCAAAAGTGTGCGCGACCAGCAAAATAGAATAGTAAAGATAAATCAGAAAACAAATATTTTCTTCTCATTTTTCATTACATTGTAAGGAAAATAAAAGCGCCGCACTTTAAAACAATTTTTTTCGAAACTTTACGGCGCAGATTCGGATTCGGTTCGGATTCGGGAAAATTTGATTTTAAGATTCGGATTCGGATTCGGATTCGGAATGAAAAAACTGGATTCGCACACCCCTAATTATTTGGACACATTTAAACTAAACAGACCTACTAGTATTCCAACACTGTCATTTAATCTCGACTTTTTTATTCCTTTCAAAATAATCTGATTGATAAAATTGCTAGTAATTTTCAGGAACAAGAGACTTAAGGTAGAGAAGGAAAGTTTCTGGAAGTTTTGATATTAAAGTCAAGTGAAAGTGGCAACGTCTAAAGTCGAGTGGTAGAGTAGGTAGATCTCTTTAGTATAAATTATTATTTAATTATTATTATTTAATTATTATTTAATTATTATTATTTAATTATTATTTAATTATTATTATTTAATTATTATTTAATTATTATTATTTAATTATTATTATTTAATTATTATTTAATTATTATTATTTAATTATTTATGTCCATTTATTAAACTGTTGAGCCATAATACTCTGACAAGTGAGAGGCTTGCCTGTGCCTCATTTAATGATGACCCCATTATTTTTAAGGCACCTGCATTTTGTCTATATTGAATGTAAAGAGAATGTATATTGAATATTGAATATATTTTGTGTATATTGAATGTAATTTGATCTACAGGATGTTGTTTTAATACCATTGAAGTAAAATTAGGAGATGAAAATGATGTAAAAAATGTAAAAATGATGAACACGAATAAATTGTTACACAATGAACAATTTTTTCCTTGTGGTAGTTTAAATTATTTTCAAGACACCTGCATTTTTTCTGTATTCAATGCATAGAGGATGGAAGTAAAACATTCCACTGCTCAAAAGTATATCTAATCTAAATGGTGTTATTCTCATACCATCACGGAGCAAAATTATTAGAAAAAATATAATAGATCTGTAAAAATATTGGACAGGCACAAACCATTTAGAGATGAACTTTAATTTCTTTGTGATAGTTTCCATTATTTTTAAGACACTTGCATTTTGTTTCAATTCAATGCATAAATGATCGTGGAACATACTGATCAGAATTGAAGTTGATCCAAATGATGAATTAATGGGGCTTTTTGTAGGTACATTTCTCATGTATTTACGACTGTTCAAAGATTATCAAAGAAAAAAACAAAAAAATAATAAGTTTGTTCACTATACTTGCTATTTATGATTACAAATGATGAGAATTAGTGAATAAGATAAATTTAACAACCTCTGAGTTCTTATAAAATGAAGGATAAATTATTAGAAAAGCTTCAACTATACTTTGATAATAGAGGGAGAAAAAACCATTTCCAAGTAAGGAGATTTGATTTCATACTCCATCATCCTACAGGAGTGAGAAACGATACATTTAGCAATCCATGAGAACCTTGAGTTTAATTAGCCATTGAGAAATTTCATGTGGAACGTGTCATCGTTGAAAATAATGTGCGAGTAGTTTGAAATAAAGAGCCTAGTTTATGTACGTCCAGAATCAATTTATTTGGTTGTAAGTTACAGTATAAAAGTACATAGAAATGTGATAAAAGTTTAGTCAAGATTAAACTAAGTCACATTAAAGTCACATTAAATACTTAATCGAGTAGACGTGTACTTTCTAATAACCGGTACAAATAGAAAAAAAGGAGAACTAAAATAAAACGAGAGTTACGACTTTAACATACATCTGAAATTGGAAAGAAATTCAGAAAAAGGAACAAATTCACAGTTTCATTATGCAATTAAAAGTTGAGAGAATTATGCTTCAAGATAAACAATGGCAAACAGACCTTATTTCAATAATAAATCTGAGACCTTGAGTCAATAATGATGATTAACCAAAAATTGTAATCTTTTAAAATTTGTGACCAGGATATTGCTATGCTTGTGATAAGCACAAAAATACAGACCATTACTTATTCTCAACAAATTAAAACAAGAGAAAAAAAAAAAAAAAACCTGAGGAAAGATTTCTACTTTACTCAACCTAGAGACACACATCATTTCAGACTTATAGCCCCCCTCTCGTTTCACCAAACAGCGACTATATTTGATAAATGACTTTCCTGGGTTATAAAATAAAATAATAATTTAACAGTAGGATGTGCAGTATTCATACTTACAAACAGAGAGGTGAAAGAAAGAAAGAAAGAAAGAAAGAAAGAAAGAAAGAAAGAAAGAAAGCAAGAAAGAAAGAAAGAAAGAAAAAAAGAAAGAAGAGGAAAAAATACCTACTTAAGATCTAGAGTAATACTAAATTAACAGCAATGAAATAAATGCATAGCTATTTTGAATTGTTTCAAAATCTGAGAGCCTACTCACAAATGTGCTGTCTTTGGACAAATCGTCTGCATTTCTCTGCCTAACATTGAAAGTTCAAATAGCGAATCTTCAAATAGAAGGGGATTTCATAGGTGTTGATGGCAAACCAGATATGCAGGTTGTTTCAGAAGTGCAGGCTCACCTCGACCAATAATCTTTGCTAAATTTTCAATTTCCACTTCTTCAAATCAAAATGAAACTTACTTTCGACTTTGATCTTTTGATTTTACAGCGATCCCGCTGAGAAAATATTTCCTGTTACAGTAACAAGTTGTCTGTTTAATATTTACCTAACCGGCAATTTTGGTAGCTGTAATTGAAATTCTGGTTACTTTATCAAGAATTCTGTTTAATCCTTTCTGTAAAAAATTAGAAAAATTGTTGGAAAGTTCTAAAGAGCTTCCAGGTTGCAAGGATTTACTAACCATTCGGTTCCATCACACGAAGAAATCCAAAAATGTTTGGTGGAGATAGGTGATAAACCGCAATCTTTTGTAAGTTCGCAGCAGTGGCGTTCGCTTACTTTAACAAGAATTCTGTTTAATCCTTTCCATAATGGAATTTTGTTTGAACGAACAGGAAAATTTTTCTCAGTGCTTCAAAGAAAAGCCAAAGCTCATTTCTATTAATTGCTATTTCATAATATGAGAAAAATTGTTGGAAAGTTCGAAAGATTATCAGTCTAAAGGTAAGCTTACACTTCTAGAAATGAACTCTACTAAGAGGCGAAAAAGAGAAGGTATTCAATGCAAACATGGAAAATGCATCCTTTTCGGAAAAGTCTAGAAGATTATGCGGCTCTTGTAAAACTGTCTGGTAATGTAAAAACATTTCACATTTGATGCCTTTTTCAGCTTCCCTGCAATGATTTTTCTAAGGTGGTTGAGATGAGGAGAGGGATGAAACTGGAGAAAGCTGTATTCCAGTTAAACAACCCTTGGAGATCAAAATGCACTTACATGAGGACAACGAAAACATAAAATCAGATTAAAAAGTGCGAACCTAACGTGTAAAGTAGAAAATTTTATTCTTAGTTTAAGGATACCATTGTACTGATCTCAATTTGGTAGTTTGAGGAGATAACTTATGGATTACATCTTTGGTCTTCCTGATAATCGGTGAGTACAATGCGACTATACTTATGCTACTGTATAAAATCGGAGGCTTAACTCAACAAAAACACTTCACATTCAGCTCAACTTGCGTGATGATTCCTCGACTCTAACTTGGTCTTGTCTCATGGTTCCTAAGATCAGAGTTGGGCAAACAGGTTAGTACTCCAGTCCCACGAGTACCTGTACTCGGGATTCGTAAATTTTATAAATCGTACTTCAACGGTGCTAATCACGAGTCAATTTTAAACGAAACAAGAACTACCTTGTTCAACTGAATTATTTTAGGCAAGGAGTCATTCTTTAATTGTTAAAAACCCACTCTGTTTAGGGTGATTTTTCAGTGTTTAGCTCTGATTTCAACCACCAGAGCGCTACCGTTCAATTAATGTCAAATTAAGTACGGGCTGAAAGCAAATTATTTTTAAGAAAACGGAAAGTCAGTTACTAGATAATCATCTGAAGAACGTCTCTGCAAAATATCTCGTCAATAACTTTAAAAATAAGGCTGAAAATACCAAAAAATGGAATATCGCAAATTGATTCGTGTATCGAAATGCGATACTTCATTTTTTGGCACTTTTAGCCTTATTTTTGAAAATATTGACGAGATATTTTGCAGAGACGTTCTTCAGATGATTATCTAGTAACTGACTTTCTGTTTTCTCAAATATAAATTACTTTCGGCCTGTAATTTGACATTAATCGAACGGCAGCGCTCTGATGGTAGAAATCAGAGCTAACCACTGAAGAATCATCTCAATTATTTTAGGCATGGGGCCATCCTTTACTTGTTAAAAATCCACTCTGTTTTACGTTGAAACAGGATTCAAAAAATTTACGAATCATGAGTACTGGTACTCGTGAGATTCAAGTACTACTCTGTATACCCAACTCTGCCTGGGATTCGGAAAGAGAGCGGCTCTAATGTGAGACACAAAACAAGATAATTACGAGGGTCATTCAAAAAGTAAGTTTTGCCATTTCATAACTTCGAAACTAAGAGCGATAGAAAAAATCCAAAGCTACAGTTTTCTTCTTCATTCCGGCACATCTTATACCATTGCTTTTATACAGCTTCCTTACGCTCTTCTGACTTAATTTAATATTTAGATGCTATGACAAGAACTGAAGAAATCCTACAATTCACTGATGTAGAGACTAAAATGGTAACATTGGAACTCAAGAACACAAATGGATTAATTATACTTTTCAGTCTTACAAAATTCAAAGCAAGCCTGTACGCTAGATTTTTGACCCCCGTACAAGTTTTTTACATCCAGATCGATTCAGTGAGTAAGAACAGTGAAATTAAAATAAAAAATAAATTTGTCTCTGAATCAATTTTATGCTTCCGATCTTTCGATTAAGGTGATTCTTTGACAATTAGTGCCAATGTCTGCCACCAGAGCGCTACTGTTCGAGTAATGTCAAATTACAGGCCTAAAGTAATTGATATTTAAGAAAACGGAGGGTCAGTTCTTAGATATTCATCTGAAAAACTTCCTTGCAAAATATCTGGTCAATTACTTCAAAAATGAGGCTAAAAGTACCAAACAATGAAATATCGCATTTCAATACACGAATCGATTTGGGAAATTCCATTTTTTGGTACTTTCAGCCTTATTTTTGAAATTAATGACGACGTATTTGCCAGGGACGTTCTTCAGATGATTATCAAGTAATTTACACTCCGTTTTCTGACAGTAATTTTAAATTAATCAAACGGTAGCGCTCTGGCGGCAGAAATCAGCACTAAGCGCTGAAGAATCACCTTAAATTAAATCAATTTTCATGGAGCAAAGATGAGGTAATTTGAAAGCCAGTGCAAATGGTCCAGTTTGACAAGATGCTGAGGCCAAAAACCAACCTCATGGGCACCCTTTGTTTTTTTTCACTTTTTTTCCCCCTTACTTCAAAAACAGCAGCAGCAGTAAAAGAAAGAAATTTAAAACCAAGGAGGTGATTACGGAGAATCAGATCGAATAAATTATAACCTTACGGGTGGCTTCACTGATGGAATCATTTTGAACCCCTCATATCGATCGAAAGGATCGAAAGGAGCCGATGAATCAGTGGCTAGCGTAATCTCAGTCGACTGAAGTAAGAAAAGGTGAGAAGGGGTTACCTGCGTAATCGAGTTGCGCAGTAGCAAGCCCATTTGATTTAACACATTCGATCCAATTAAGATCCGATCCTCTATACTCACCTCCAAGATGGTGAATGTGAAACAAAACAAACAATAATTTAACTCCTGGACAATAATTGACAAGATTCTGAATGAGGGAAAAAATGACAGTAAAGTCCTTCAGGATGACAGTGAAAAATTCTGTGACTTTTTATGCAGGATGCATCAAAAGAATTCCACGCTCGAGTCATTAGGGAACCTGTGTTCAAGATTAAAAAGCAAAGAGTGCTGGTAAACTCATTGCGATTCAGAGGGCAGCTTGAAATCGTTCGATACCTGTTTCCCGATTATTCCTGATCACAGGAGTTTCAAAAATATTTTAGGGTGATAAAACCACAGAGTCAACAGTTTTTTTTTTTTTTTTTTTTTTTTTTTCTTTGTTGAATCCATCTACAATAGATTTTTTGAAGAATGAAATATTTTGTTTTGAGACAGACAAGACGCAAAGCAATGTGGCGCTGTAGCAAAAACGGTTAAAAATATTTGAGGGAATACAGCAAAAACAAGACGAGAACGCTTTCTCCGTTTTTGGAAGCCTAGATTTCTTCATACGCTTCTTAAAACTTTCCAAAATTGCCATGTTTTGTAATACAGCGCTCAATTAGAGCAACTAATGAGACGCCTATAAATACAGCCCCCAATTTCCTCTAATTTTCGATGAAACAATTTTTTGCAAAGAGGACCCAACTAAAATTAATTCCCTACGTGGTCAAATAGCTTTCTGCAAAAATCCGTCCAATAGGTCGATGTGATTTATATTCATTCTATGGCTTAGTTTGTAGCATCCATGCTTCGTCTTTGTATCTTGCACACAAACATCATCAGATACTTAACTAAAATACAACTTGGATCACCATTAAAGGTAAATAAAGTGTGCATACCAAATGTAATATACTACTTCTAACTTCACTGGTATAAATGCTTTAAGAGAAAATTTCTTGCTGAAAAATCAACAAACCATGGAGGGGAGGTGAAGGCTTTTAAATTCTCCAGAATACAGAGCATCACACAGTATCACAGTATCTATGCACGTATTCACACCCACCCCAAAGAAAAAGGCTTTCAAAAGCAAAGAAAAGAATAAATATTGGGGGGGGGGGGGAACTGGATTTGACAGGGTCCGACTGATGTCACTACTAATCTGCAAACGGTGAAGGGGTTCTTAGCAAGATTGACTGTCTTCATAAGAAGGAATAGAGATCAATTTTCTTCCTAGGATAATCTGGTAAACCCTAATTGCCTCCGATCTGATTTAAAGTCTGTATGTTGAAGTAGATTAACAGAAAAGGGCTTTAGCCCTTTTTTGGGCAAAACGTCAGCTTACTTTTTGAATTCTACTATACAAAATATGCTAAACTCCAAACTTATTTCGAAGAAATACGTAAAATAAAGGAAACACATGCAGTTAAATGTATGCAATTATGATGGAGTAAAATAGGAAAGCAATGTAGTTGCTTTTAACCAACTCTCATTAAGTTGTCAAAGTAGGCTTCAGCCTCTTACGCTTATCCAAGTTGATTTGTTCTAATGTTCTCTAAAAATTGACAATTGACAGAATACTTAAAGTTTTAAAAAAAATAAATGCGAGTCCAAGCAATCTTTAAAATTTGCCAACCCTCTGAGATCCAGTAACTGTTTACAGCAGCCATCTCATGGATCCAGATGCTCATTTTTTTTTGCAATCAATGGCTCTGAAAACTGAGCTCATCTATCTCAGACAAGTTTGAGTGACAGCGTTGCCAATTTTACAGCTTCAGGCAATATATTTTCCATTTGAATCAATGCAAAATAAAGATATTTAAAACTGAAACGTGGCAAGACTGATGACTTGATGAGCGTGTACTATCAAACACAAAAGTTTTGGCAGTCAAGAATGGGGCTGTTGCATACTTTTGTTACAAACGCTTTGATAGTCAATTCAGGTGTAAAAACCTCCAAAATTAACAATGGTAGCACTAAAAACTTCCAAAATCCACTCCTAAACTCAATAAACGCTTTTATTTGCGCAAACGTAATGGTGGCATAGGGCAGTAATAATGGGAGATCCCTACCTTAGTTTCGTCACTCTCTCTATGCTAACAAGGATGGTTCACAGAGTAATCAGTCATCTGAGTAGTGATCCACATCCGACGAATGGTGCCGTGACACCGGTGTCAAATGAAAGTCGCCTCTTATAGGTCACTCCTTAATGGAGTTACAGTATTGTTAGATGGGAATCTCCCATTATTACTGATACCACTACACTCACTAAAAAAAAAAAAAAAAAAAAACGGTTATTGAGTTTAGGAGTCGATTCCGAAAATTTTTAGTGCTGCCATTGTTATTTTTGGAGGTTTTTACACCAGAATCGACTATTAAATCGCTCTATTAAAGTGTGCAACAGCCCCATTTGAGATAAGTGGCGACTACTCGTGTGATCAAAGCAACCCTGCGTTCCTCATGCATTCTTGACCGTCATAACTTTTGCGTTTGCTAGTCACAACCTGGACTTGAAATAACATGGGCTCCCCGAAAATTTTTCAAAGCCCGGACATTACATCTGCAAGGGACATAAAGGGTTGAAAGAGACTAAAAAAAAAAAAAAAGGGACCTACATCTGATCCTGTATTCAACTTTAAGAGTTCATATTTGAAACGACAGTCTTTCTACTGCAAGAAATGCTGAATGCGTCCAAGGTCAATGAGTTCCGACTAAAAAAATAATCTACTCTATTCTAACAGCTCCAAGAGCTCCGAATTAGACAAAATAGACGTGTACATACCAAAACAGAGGAATAGATAAAAAATAAAAAGTGAAAAATGAAGGTTTGGATATGATAAAAGTTACCATTCAAAGTTTAAAAACAAACCACATGACAAACTTTCATGATAAATGCTACAAGTTTTGAATGTGTCATCCAGTCCTTCTGATGAATTGATTCAATGAAAAATGGGCTAGCGCGACAGGCTGTCACAGCCAGTACTGGATCTTCGGAAACTAATCGGCTGGAGAGGGAACCTGTGATGGCTTGCGTCTATGAAAGAAGAAGCTGGACGGTGCAATAGTTCTCGGATGTGGTGTACGATAAGATCAATGGCAACTACAACGCAAACCAACACAAGAGCCCATTAGTGAGACAAAATAATTAAAAATGTATCAGTGCTGTCGTTTTCTATTACTTAATTACAATCAACAAGCTATACATTAATCTAGAGTGGCAGTCTAATGGGTAACCTGCGGAACCACCATGGAGGATTTTTAGGTTAGGTTTAAGGTATAACTTCGTTTATTTATTCCTAAGTAGTTTGAAGCGGGGCACAGCATGTTCTGATCCACTGTGCGCTGCACCACAACACATGGGAATAAATGGACAACATTACACCTTAAACCTAACCTAAAAATCCTCCATGGTGGTTCCGCAGGTTACCCATTAGACTGCCGCTCTAGATTAATGTATAGCTCGTTGCTTCCAATGATGTAAAGGTTCATTACATCTTTTCACGCAAGTTGAAAAATCACAGAAAAGTAAAAAAAAAACGTTTGATCAAATTACTCAGATTATGAGCGTAAAAAGATGAAAAATCCATAAACTTCCCGCTTTGAGGAGGAAAAAGATATTCAAGAAAAGACACCAACATCCACAAGATGTTCAAATTGCGTGATGTAATAAAAAACAGCAGCACTGAAAGATAAGACATCTTCAATGAAGGGACTCTTACAGAGCCATTGTAAATAGACTTGTTTCAGAAAACAAATCCAGACAGAAAGAAAACACGTTTTTTTGTTCTTTGCTATAAGTCAATGCGTAAAGGCTAGACTTCAGGCTTCGACTAAAGTTACCACAACAAGTTTACATTTTTTGGCTAAATGAAGTAATGTATAGTACGGAAGGAGTGCTGCAAAGGCTTGAATGGGAAAGTGAATGGGGGCCTGCTTTATAAGTCAAAAGGGTCAAAGCTACAAGTTGACCAAAGAAACTTAAAAAAAGACTACTTCCAATTCAAATAATTATTCTGTGGGATCACTCAGCTTTCCCTAAAGTTGCTGCATTCGTCAAAAGGGTCAAAGCTAAAAGTTGACCAAAAAAACATAATGAAAGACTAATTCCAATTCAAATAATTATTCTTTCCACTTAGCTTTCTTTAGAGTTTACGTCTAAATTCTTTGATAGATTCGGATTCTAAGTAATTGCACTTTTGATCTTTTCCTATTTCTTCAGAAAGGTTGTTTGTATACTTTCCGCAACTTTATCAGCGTCCTGAGCCACAATTTTTGTACGAAGAACATGCTTGCAAATGATGCCAGCATTTATAACGTTATTCTGACGGGTGCATTCAGTTTCTGAGTTTCAATTTCCCGGTGCTTCATTGCGAAATGCTGTTACAGGTAAAAAATTGCAGAGAAGAAAAAACGAAACAACTAACAATCGTGCACTTGCATGAAAAGAGAATCTCATCCAGATGACAGACTCAAAAGTTCTTTGTAGGAAATCATCACAATACAGATGCTTTAAAGCTAGAGGCAAAGAAACTTGGTTCGGCAACCAAACTGATGATCGACTGAGCCCTTTCCAAACATTCTACACTAAAATTTTCAGCATTTTAATCTTCAATAAGCTTAGCAGGCAAACACTCGTGAGTGCACAGGCAGATTCAGCAATGTGGCAATTGCGCAATCTTCCCATTGGAATGCATGATAAACAATCGATTATTGAAGGGGATATAGCCCCGTAACTGTTAGATTATTTTTCATGAAATCAAATGGGAGTCATACATTGTTGCCAAATTGCTGATTCGCCAATGCCTGAGTGTAAATCAAGGAGAGTTAACAGTAATTTTTCAGAAGAGCATGTTTCAAAGATGGAGGCAGGATCGACCTGTAATTTTTCAGGTAATTTTCAAACATTACTGCCCTTCGAGACCAACTAAAACTAGCTTCAGCCAGACAATTTGACACCAAAGTTTTCATGACTTAAAACGACAAGTATGCAAGCTCGTTTGTTTGAGTTCCATGAGTTTAAAACGAAAACGATACTCGATTAATAATGATAATAGATTCTCAGACAGGACGATTGGGGAGGGGGATAGGATGGTATTTCCCCCTTGGAGATTAAAAGTGGAGGAAAAAAAGAAGGACGTAAGGAAATAAAGAAAAACAAAAAGAAGGAAAGTGAAGAAACAGAGGGAGGTAGTTTGAGGGGGGGGGAGGAGGGCAGTTTTCTTCTCTTGAGGTTTGGAAGTAGAGCTTGAAAGTCAGAGCTGCCGATTTTCGTAGATTTAATGGAATTTTGAAATTCAACGAAGATTCCACCGGTTGAGAAAAGATTACAGAGTTTAGCTCAGTGTATGACTGTAATGCACGAAAATACTCTGATCTGTGATCTTTTCTCAATCGGTGGAAACGCCGTTAACTAAGTAAAATATCCCGGTTGAGAAAAGATAATAGACGCTAGTATTTTCGTGCATTACAGTCATACACTGAGCTAAACTCTGTAATCTTTTCTCAACCGGTGGAATCTTCGTTGAATTTCAAAATTCCATTAAATCTACGAAAATCGGCAGCTCTGTTGAAAGTAGAAAACAACAGAGGAAAACGCGGGAAGGAGAGTGAAGAAAACCATATAGCAAAGAAAGAAAAAAAAGTAGAGAAAAAGGACTAGGATAGTAGAAGTTACAAAAAAAAGAACCAGCCAACGTAAAATCAAATTTCTCCTGCACACTATCTCCATTGTTTGTGTTACTGAGATATCAAAGAGTTACGGTCAAAGCTCATAATGTGGAATCTCTGACAAAAAAAGCTTCTTGCTAAGTGAAAATTATTACAAGCACATTTAATCCTCCCATAAGAACAATATAAATAAAGGATACGGCGTGTTTCTTATGGCGCGTAGACCACAGTCAACGTGTACTTTTTAATGCAGAATTCAAAAAAGAGAACATTCTAAACAAATATTTTCACAGACCCAAAAAATTTCTGTGTCAAGTTTAGCCACTGATAAAACTTGAGAGTTGAATCTGAACACTTCGTAAACTCGTTTTTCTTTTTATCTCTTCTCATTTTTCCTTTTTTTATAAGTAGAGGCACCTTTTTATCGTCAAGTTCAAATCCCTAATTTCGTCAAGTTGAAATGGAGATTTCGTCATGAAAAATGGGAATTTCGTCAAGTTCAATTTCAATGTATTTAGCTTTTTTTCAGCGACACAACAAAATTTGGTTTTCGGTTTTTTTTCTTTTTTTTTTTAACAAATGGCACAACAAACGACAGGATTCACATGTTCTTAAGGGGTAATTTGGGGGGAAAAAAAGGTATCCAGTAGACACAGACGCAAAAGTGGACTTGAAATTTTTTTCAGTGCAATTTTTTTTGTAAAAACATTCCCCAAGACTAGGGTTTTGACCCTGTTCTTTCTATTGTTAAATTCAACTATTCAATGCACTGTGTGATGAGTTTGATTGAGATTGTAAGACGTATCACCGGTTTTCTTAAATTCGCGAATTTCATCAGCTCACAAACTCGTAAAATTGCAAAAATTTTGTCAATTTGCGAAATAGCAAAAAAATCAGCCGATTTCGCAGGACATTTCGCGTCAAATGCCAAATTTAGTGTTTTCGCGAAAAAAGTCTGGATTTCGCGTTATTTCGAGAAATATCCCGGCCGCGAAAAAAAGGTGCCTCTATTTATAAGCGCACTGGGCCTCTTGAGAACCAGTTTCAGCAAGTTCTCATTGAACCCCTCCAAGGGGTTGGGGTCACGGTTCAGAAGAGAAGACATTATCGGTTCCGGTCTAGAAGAGAGAAAATTTTCGGTCCGGATCCGCTTACAGGTCCAGGCAAAACAAGGGGTCCAGACCGGACCGATTCCAGGTCCACGGTCTGAGGCAGTGTTGAAAACTTCTGAAATTCACTAGGTACTTTATTTGCCCTTTTAGACAGCCTTAATAAAACTGCGCCTGCAGCCTCCAGAGAAATCCACAGGAAAAAAGTTCACACTTCATACTAGATGGAGCACAATGATACTGATTCAGCCTCTCAACAATCTTGAGCTGCCATTTTGTGTATAATTAATGACATTTTTCAATCCACCGATGATTTCACCTTTTGTGAAAAGATTACACAGTTCAGTTCAGTGTATGACTGTACTGCACGAAAATACTCAGATTTGTTATCTTTTCTCAACCAGTGGAAACGCTGTTAATTAATTCAAAATAACCGCAAGTTTTTGAAAGTCATCGACGACTCCACCGATTGAGAAAAGATTAAAGATGCGAGTATTTTCTTGCATTACAGTCATGAACTGAACTAGGTAATTTTTTCTCAACCAGTGGAATCATCATCGGTGAATTGAAAAATGCTATTATTTACACGCATAACAGCAGCTCTGCAATAATCTTGAGAATAAAACGAATTTCAGGTAAAGCAGTGATTGAACAGGAGATAATCTTCATTTTTCAACTATGGAGGGTACGCAGCAAAAAAAAAAAAAAAAAAAACTACAGCAAATCAAGTCTTCACAAGAAATGATGAATAAGGAACTCATTAATTTCTTTTACCATTTCGACAACAAAATAACTAACTTGTCAGTCACCAAATTTCATGATAACTAAACACGCCTAATAGATACAAGATGGATTGATGCAAAAGAGTTCAGTTCACTTGGAATAATTTCTTTCCATTCCACAGTTTGAACATGATGAGCACCCTCCTCTTCACTTCCCAGTAAATAGAGTTCCTATATTTAGAGAGTTAAGACAAGAGGGTAGTCAACTTCTGATTGGTCGATGAGTTTTAGGCTCTACGGATGCCGCCATTGGATGCGATTTTGCACTTTTGTTTACAATCGCAGTTGTTTACCAACAGTATTTTACGGATAAAGAGTTAAATATCGACGAATCTGTAAATTTCAATCATGAAACGCCTCAAGAATGTCTAAAAATCCCAAAAGAACCTTTCAAAGCGTAAATGGATGTCGATGCACAAAAGCAGTAAAAGATTACATCATTAGAAACTCAGCGGCACTGTAATCTTTGCAGTGGACAAAAACACAACAACGGCCCTCAGAATGTAAACAAATGTGCAAAATCGCATCCAATGGCGGCGCCCATGGTTTCTCTTGTCTTAACTCTCTAAATATAGGAACTCTACCAGTAAATCCCCCCTGTGTTTTCTGAATGTCGCGGTACGAAACCCTGCAACATCAGAGCAGTGTTGACTGTTTTTTTGTTGAAGCTGCAAGAATTCATCGTGCCTCAAATCTACCCATGTATTTTAACGCAGTGCTCTGTTTTGTATGGAGTCAGTCCTAACCTTGCAGACAAATCATTCCAACCTGATTAAGGTGATGCAATTCTTATGAGACTGGGGAAATAATTTCCATCCATCGACTCTTCATTGAAGGGATCAAGAAGATTTTATTGAAAATCTAGCTTACCGGAATGATATCACGTAAAAGGCCACAATGATTCCGATCATTGGGTGGATTCGATTGTATTACAATTTACAATCGTGATTGCTTTTCATAAGCCCCGCGGGGTTTTCTAGGTGCTATTGCCTAACAAAGCACCTTATTCTAAAACTTAGATCAGACTGAAATGTTTTGATTCCGACCAAATCAAGAGATATACTACCTAGCAACCTTGAACATTTAAATCAATTATTTACTCAGAACAGTGGAAAAGTCTGGAGAGTGGCGTAGCACATTTCATCCATTCAAGGAGATAGGAGACTTCTTCTCCACTAAAGATCTGTGTCATCTTTTATAAATTTGGAGAGGTCTTGTAGATTCTCCCAAGCTTTCATCTCAATTTAATCTTCATGTTCCTGGTCGTACCTTACGATCCAGTGATCTCTTTTTTATGATTCCCATCCTTGGACCGATCTGTTATTCACCGTCTTTCTAATTCCTTTAATTTTATTAAACCCTTTTCCAATCTTAACTGAATTAATTTTACCACCTGCTACACCTCCTTAAAGCAACTAATTCTTAAATACTCATCATTTGGCTCTTCAATTTCAATTTTCAATACATATCAGTTTTAAATTTAAAGTTTAATTTTAACTTTAATTTCATTTTTTTATCATCTCATTTTCTCTCATTTTATTTAATTACTATTCAAATATTTAATATGTGTTAGGTATACCTTGTGTACTGCCTACTGTTACCTATGTTTTGTTATCTTGTCCAAGGGCTTGTCCCGTTTAATATGAATAAATAAATAAATAAATAACTAAATAAATAAAGATCAATGTAAAATAAGGAAACTACGAAGGATCAACAAACAAAACTAAGAGGATAAAATATACAACACAGGACAAAAAAGAGAATTATGATAGTAAATAAATAACTAAATAACGAAAATAGAATACAACAGAATTACGTGGAGGCTCTAAAATAAATTTGGAAATTACTCACCTATATTGTCTGCTCCTCTCGGAATGATGACATCTGCAAATTTTTTGGTCTGGAAATTAGAAAAGGATAAGAACATGTTAAGAAAACAAGAGATGGCAAGTACATATGTTTCTATTTCAAACTGATGTTTAAGATACACTTGTCTCAATAGAATGAGGTGTTGCACACTTTTGCTTTATGGGCAATTTAAAGGTCGATTCAGATGTAAAAATGTCCAAGAATAACAATGGTAGCACTAAAAACTTACAAAATCCAATCCTAAACTCATGAAATACTTTCCAACATGTGACTGTGATGGCAGTGTCGGGCACTAATAATGCGAAATTTCCATCTAATAATTCTGCCACTCGATCAAGACGTGGCCAATACGACACGAGTAACCTTTAACACTTAAGTGGTCGGCCAATTTTTTCGGTTGATTTTTTTTTTTTGGAGACGGGCTTCGCCCTAGCGGATTTTTGGGACGCTACATACTCCTATGCAACCTGTATACCAATTATGTGGACGTTTTTTAACGTCTGCTAGCTTAATACGCGTGCAATCATGAATGACATTTAGAAACAGCCTTGACCGCCAATGGCAAAATCCTTTTAGACGTTTATAAACGGCTTTGACCACTTAAGTGTTAACATTGGCGTCACCAGTCGTCATGGTAGCATTAATCGGCTGTTAGTCACTCCTCTGGTGGCTAGTTGCTCAGTGAGTCTTCCTTCCCAGCATAGAATGACAAAGTTAAGATGGTAATAGACTGATTTAGTAGGGCGATATACCACATCAATTGCCGTCCGAGGGCCTCTGGTTCCAAACAAACTCTGGTTCAATGTAATTTCCCCACGAGCGAATTTTTAAACAGAAATTTTGACTATTGAATCAAGAAATGAATGCAACCTCTTTGCAATTATGAATTCTACGTCCTCGTAATTGCTTAATTATGGCTAGCTCTTTGACTAGAACTGTTGAGATCAATTCTTTGACTAGAACTGTTGAAATCAATAAGATATTACAGATTAAACATTGCATAACGAGGTTGGAATCCCCGGAAATCCTGCCAATTCCACAACAACAACAATAACATTTGGGTGATTCCAACCTCTAAATGCATCATTTAATCTGTAACATCTTGTTGATTTCAGCAGTTTTAGACAAGGAACCAGGCATAATTAAGCATTTTTGAGAACGCAGAATTCATAATCACAAAAAGGTAGCATTAATTGTTTGATTTAATAGCCTAAATTACTGCACAAAAATGCAATTATGGGAAAAATATATTGAATCAGAGGGCCTCAGACGGCAATTGATATGATATACCACTCTACTAATTCAGTCTATCGCAAATTATTAGTGCCTAACACCGCCAGTACGGTTGTGCGTTGAACAGCATTTTATAGGTTTATGAGTAGATTTTGTAATTTTTTAGAGCCATCATTGTTATTTTTGGAGGTTTTTAAATCTGAATTGGCCCTTGAGTCGCTTGTGACAAAAGTGTGCAACACCCTCATTAGTTCATCGAGTTGTACATTGAAGAGCCGTAAGCCGTAGTAGTGTATCCAGGGATTTTTCTGTCTTGCTTTATGCCTATTTAAATTTATGAGACAGCAGCAAAAAAGAAAGAGATAGGACTTAAAATCACAAGATAAACTCTCCTGCTACCCTTGGCCTAACACTTGTGTGATCTATTTTTTTCCTTACAAAAACAGAATGTTTCAGATCAATGATCAATCAAGTTGAAAGAAAAAAATCCCAGCGAGATTCCTAACCTGCAAAAAAATGATTTAAAATTCAGAACTCTTCAATTTATTTACTTTTTTACACTCCAATTTTTTCATTTAATGTATTTTTAATATTTTTGTTTTTATTTATTGATTTTGGCTGTTTAAACCACCATTGAACTAGTTTGAAAATTTACAGTTTGGGTTTCATTTGGTTCAGATTAAGAAAGTTTCAAAAATTTGAGTTCACCATTTGTTTAGTTTCAGCAATTTTGAGCAGTACAGCTAGCTGTTCACAGTTCGGTTTGACTCCCTTTCTTCGACTGATTTTGTGTGGACACTTCATTTGCAGTTAAATTAAATTAATTTAATAGTCAAGCGAAGTGAGTTTAACTTGTGCTCTCTCTAAATCTATGCAGAGTTTCCAATCTTTCGTCTTGAAATTTTTTGATCTTTCTCATTTTTTTTTTTCTCTGTTACACAAAACTCCCTGACAATGCCCCAGGTCCTCAGATGTCAAAAAACTTGTAGCAGAGGAAAGCAAAGCAGCCATTTTGCAAATAATTAATCGCATTTTCCAATTCACCGATGATTCTACCAGTTGAGAAAACATTACACAGTTCAGTTCAGTGTTTGACTGTAATGCTCGAAAATACTCTGATCTGTAATCTTTCTTCAAACAAAGGAAACGCTATTAATTAATTAAAATATCCGCAAGTTTTATTAAGTCATGGACAACTCCACCAGTTGAAAAAATATTAAAGATGCGAATATTTTCGTTCATTACAGTCATACACTGAACTGAACTGTGTAATCTTATCTCAACCGGAGGAATCATCGGTAAATTGAAAAATGCGATGGATTATACTCAAAACGGCAGCTCAGGAGAAAAGAAGAAAAGATTCTTACAGGCAGGCAGAATTCTTCAAAAGCTGGCTTCACAAAATTCATGTACTGCTTCAATACTTGATCAATATCCCTGCCTCTTTCGTTGATATCTCGGGGAACTGCAAAAAATATAATTAAAGCATAAACTTTAAAAATTCAAAAGAAGATTTAAGTATCAAAAACTTAGAAAAAGGAATCAAAATATGAAACTGAAATGAGCTACATAAATAAAAGCTGAAGAAAAGGGGATTTTCCAATACAAGGTGATTCCCGAAAAGCATTTATCACCACAGTCTTATTTTAACCCTTAAAATTCGTCACTATAACAAATCCTCCTCATAAATTCTTTGTCAATCTCAATAATTATAATGAACTTTTCTCGTTTAGTTTGATGTGCATGGTGATTTTTATAAAATACATTTAAAACCATGTCAACTCTGAATTCAGTGGTACAAATTTGTACCACCCGTATACAAAGGGTTAAATTAAACTTGTATTTAGAGTTGGAAATTTCAAGTTAGCATTACTGAACAACTTGATGCGAAACAGTGTAAATCAAATAAATGAAACAAATAAAAATTGAAAAAAAGCAGAAGTAACTCATTAGAAGTAATTGAAAACTTCAGAAAAAAACCCAAAACTTTCACTGTTTCTCTACTCCTTTGGCCTCTCTAAAACCGTTACATAGGTTTACCACCTATGACCTTCATTTGCGGGAACTGGAGTCCATTTTTCGAATGTTTGAACGCTGCGTTCTAAATCAAGTCCTGAGGAGCACTTGGATACTAATCCAAACTTTCTACAACCAAAAAGTTGGTAATAGAAAGCTTGGAATGGTAACAAAATGTTACTTACAATTTGATCTTGAACACAATGTTTAAATATTTTTGAAAAACTGACTTCAGCTTCCCGCAAATGGCAGTTGAAGGCAGCAAACCTACAGTTTCAGAGAGTGCGTGACAGTGGCGTGATCTGGAGGATTTGAATGTCACTACAGGTCATTGAGGATTCAACTTACTACGCTTGCATTTCAAAGCAAACAGCCGGACAGAAAACAAAAAATACAGAGCAGAAAGGAACATCAAATAACTGCAATTTACCTCTTCGAGCTAATCTGGTATCTGAGTCTGTGTCGACAAATAGTTTCATATGAAATAAATCGCGTATTTCAGGAAAATAAAAAACAAGAATTCCTTCAAACAGCACTACATCAGCAGGATAAATTGTAATAAACTGATCATTACATCTGAAACAATAATGAACGATAAATAAACAGCTCAGACAAAGCAGAAATAAGATAAAATATATGCATAAAAACATATCATAGCAGATATGATTGGAGCTGAGAAAGGTACTATGACAATCGAAAGAAAGTACCCTGGGAGGTAATGACAGAGGATCGGATCGTTATCGCTATCGAAATCAGATCGAGTACACATAACCTTTGGGTGGCTTCACTGATCGAATCGTTGCGAGCCCCTCGTAACGATGGAAACAAATGAAAGGAGCCAACGAGTCGGGAGCTGTCGTAATCTCAGTCGACTAAAATAAGAAGAGGTGAAGAGGGGGTTACCTGCAAGATCGAGTTGCGTAGTAACAAGCCTACTTGATTTAACGCATTTGATCCGCTTACGAAAATAATCCGGTCTCATCGGAATAAAAAATTCCAACTAGCTGCATTCTCACCTTACGATAACTCGAGGATTTTGGATCAGTAGCTTATCCTCTGTTCTTCACACCAATAAGCTAGACAACTCTTCAGGAGTGAAAAATGTTCCAAAACTTCCAAAGTTTCACGCGATCCGGGACTTATTTCCTCACAGGATTCTCAAAAATTTCCTCACAAAAATTTGAAATTGATTACTTTTTTTTTTTTGCTTAGTTTAAAATTTTAACTCCGCTTATTCGCTGAATAACCAATATTTTCAAAATATTGCGGTTTATGATGACAGTCATCTTGAACAAATTCTTTCTCCTCGCATGGCATTTTGCTTCTTCATAGAAAAAACAGAGAAAAGAATTTGGTAGCACTGCCAAAAACTTGAAAAGAAAGGAAACTTTAGCAGAGCTAACCAAAGGTTTTGTAAGCTTCACCACCAAAGAGCTCTTGCTGGGTGGACCAAAGATTACAAAAGATTTGGTTGGCTCAACTAAAGCCTTTTACTGTCTTTTTTACCAAAATTTTTATCCATGTTACCTAAGTGATTTTTTCTATTTTTTTCTGCATTGAGCTTTTTGATAAAATATCTTTGTTGCAGCTAACTTACTTAATTTTCATGGTAATTAACTCATGTAAATACAAAACATGTCAAAAAAGAGATGAAAGACCAAATCTTACTTGGAATTTGTAAGGTAGTCATAGACAGGAACTTTGCACTGGCGACCAGCGAGAACTTCTTTTAGTGTCTGATACATAAGTGCTTCGTTAAATGCATCTGCACAAGCAAAATGTTATCACACATATAAACGAGTGGAAGATATAAAATTGAAAAAAAGTAATATTAAAAAGTTTAGGAACGCCTCCCTCCTAAATATTTGCATGAGCAAGGATGTTAAATGGAGATCTTTTTTTTAAAAAAAAAATATGTTTTCTTCGTACCAGATTCTTAAAACTTATAAAAGTGTTCCAGTCAAATGGGGTAACTTGGGACAAAAAAGTGCCGTTTCAAATTATGCCTGCTGGCAGAACTGCTATGGCAGAGATAAAAACAGTTGTCTCTCCACCTGCAAACTTAAAAGCACAAATAAACTGATTGAGCCAATGAGCTGCCTTGTAATCCATAGATCAAGGACAAAGAAGCCCATTGGCTCAAGCAGTCGATTCAGGCTTTTAAATTCACAGGTGAGGAGACCCCTATAGACCACTGTCCCAAGTTACCCCATTTGATCAAAGACTTCTAATACTATCTAGACCTAAGGGTTGATTCTGCTAATTTCACGAGACGAGACGAGATGACTTCGAGCCAAGCGGCCTTGTCCTATCTCTTTGCACAAGATAGAGTCGTCTATCTTGTCTATCTCATGTTATCTTCTACAAGATAGACAGGGAGAAGGGGCTTACTGGAGTCCCTTTGGCCTATATACTATGAGAGTTGCGCCATGTCGTCCAAAATGAAGAGGAAGCTTCAGAGGGGTCCCCAAGAGGCAAATTGCAAATGGCTATTTACCTCTGGCGATGGCAGTCATCAGTAGATGACTGGTGTTTGCTTATGAGGGGTTTGAACTGGTTTAAACCCCTTATGAGTACGCACCATACATCTATGAAGAGAATCGTGAGGTTCAAACATTTTTTAGCCCCAGCATTGTCTAAATAGATTTTTCAGCCATATTTTCGATTCTTCAGCTGCCTCCAGAAAATAGTGAAGCAAACGAAAATGACAAAATTATGAATGCCTTAAAAAAACTAGTAACTCACTTACTTCATAGAGCAAAAATACCCTTAAAATCCCAGAGAATAAAGTATGAAAACAATAATTAATTACCTGGATGATCAAAATTGAAAAGTCCTTTGACTGCTTTTACTTTTTCATCTTCTGTAAGCTCACGATAAAAACTATCCTGGCTTATCGTCACAACCTGCCTTTCTTTGTGATTTATATCAACTTGTCCTAGTTGTTCCATGATCTTTTTGCAAACAGTAGACTGTAACAGATTGAGCAGTCAGTTAAATTGATCCAGAGGAAAGAAGAGTCAATTTGAATAGTGAAACGGAGAAAATATAGGCAAATTTATTTTAAGCATGGAAAACATTGGAACGGGTTACTTTTGGGTAAAGGGAGTTCATTTAGCGTTCCCATTTGAAAAGACGGGTTACATCAAAATTCTCAAGTTTCCTTTTTGTGCTTTCATAAACTGCTCCACATATTTCTATGTTTTACGAGTTATTTTATACAGTGAGGCTCTTGTAAGTTATTTCCTGAAATAAAACTTGTGCCGTACACAGGTAAAAAGGTCAAGGAACTCAAAACTTGAGAGCAATTGACATATCTGAGGTTACATAGCAATGACCACCAGCAACTGTGATAGGCGGACCGCTTTGTCGCAAGGCTAATTTTTTTAAGCATGAAACAAACTTGAACAACACGGAACAGGTTACTCTGGATTCAGTGTGGTTCATCAAGAGTTCCAATTAAGGTAATTCTATGGCAAACTCCCGGAGATTTCAATCCGAGGTGGCGTTACTTGTCGCTGGCTCCGAAAATAGCCATTTATCGGATTAAAATCTCCAGGAGTTTGCCATAGAGTCACCTTGAAAAAAGTCCGTCCTTGATTTGGTGCCTTTTTAAACTGCGCCATTTTTTTAAACTGCGCCATTATTTTCTTTTCTGAGCCACCTTGTGAAGAATCTTAAAATCCATTTTCCAAAATGAAACTTGTGCCGTAAATACCACAAGATTCAACAGGTGAGAGGTTACATCTCAGTGGAACACAGGAAACCGCGATCATTAGACCGACTCATCAGAAAATCCATTTCTTTTCAACAGAATAGAGGAAGTGCTGTGTCTAACCACAGTAAAAGTCAGAAGTGATACATTGCAGTTAGCTTGTCCCAGAAAAGATTGGATTTGACACTTCTATGGTTTTCATGAAAACATCAGCTTCTTTCGGCTTCTAACCAGTCAGGTTGCTCTATCTGAGGATGGAAGCTGATGTTTTCATTCAAAGCAACAGTTGTCAAGTCCAATCATTCTTGGGACAGCCTATAGTAGTGTTCCAAATATAATACTAAGCCTAGAGTGGTTGATGTGTTCCGTTCTGTTTAGATTGGAGGTTTTTACGATACGCAGGGAGCCGTGAAAAAAAGTTGGGATGACACAGATGACAGAAACTTCGGCGATGTGTGCTGTCTTGCTCAACGGTGGTCATAAACAGGCGTGACACCTAGCAGCAGAAGTCTGAACTACCAAGTGCCATTGTGTTGCCCTATATATTATATTTTCGATGTTTTCACACGTGAGATGGCATGGCGCATGCGGCAGAGCTCTGACGCGACGATTATAGTTTTGATTTGAGGTCAGAGGTTCGAACCTCGCTCATTCCGTTTAATTTTGACAATCTTCAAGATTTTACTTAAGATTTAGTGAGATTTTTTTAGGGATGACAAACAATCCGTAAATTTCATATCGTCGTGTAATTATTTTCCTTTCTAAACGTGTGTTGGGAAAATTTACAAACGATCGCTATCGCCACTGAATTCACAATGGAATTCACTCATGAAAATTTGAGAATCTATGTACTTCCTAACAGT
The DNA here is from genome assembly GCA_011764245.1 of Trialeurodes vaporariorum. Taxonomy (NCBI): domain Eukaryota; kingdom Metazoa; phylum Arthropoda; class Insecta; order Hemiptera; family Aleyrodidae; genus Trialeurodes; species Trialeurodes vaporariorum. The sequence continues at coordinate 8,062,661 of VMOF01000220.1, forward strand.
ATTTTCAATGTTTTATCCATGATTGACAGCAGCAGCTAGATGTAAAATAACACAAAATAATCATCGTATTTTAGTTAGAGTATACTCAAGACTAGAGTCTCTCAAGACAAGTATACTATTTTAGTAATCCGGAGTCAGAAGAAACTGTAGAAAACGCAAGGTAGATTAAAGATTTAAAGATTTAATCTACCTTGTACAAAACATCTACTTTGCCAGCAAAATGCGGTTTTCGTCGAGTTCTGTCATCCTGTGTCATCCAAAAAAATCTCACGGCTCTTTTAGGCATCAGAAACACCGGAGCTCCGAATTTGCAGCAGCGGTTTATGGTTTCTTTGTCATCCCTAAAAAAATCTCACGGCTCTCTGCAGAGGAGTCTACCTTAGATTGGAACACTCGAACCGTACTGCCTAACCGCAATGAAAATATGCAGTGCCCCACTATGTTGTAAAACTACGTTCTAGAATTCATCCTTTCATTATCTTGGTGCAGAAAAGATTGTGGAGAGCAGTACTTTTCAATATAAATAGATAAAATACACTATAGGATAATGTAATCTTTTATTCACGGATGCAGTAAACCAATGAATTCTAGAACGCTACCTTTGTTACAATTGGAAAATTGGTCTTAGGAGCCCCGGCTACCCAGGCATCAATACTGTCAGTAGGTACTGGGTCAGGGAGTGACTGACCTCTCGTAGTTGAAAGCTTCTAAAATTCAGTTCAAGGTCTCCGAATCATAGAGTGAACTCTTAAATTTTCAACGCTAAAGTGGATAAGGTGGGCAGGTTGACGAATTGAAACACTTGGGAGAATAACGATGAAGTGCTGTGCGTCTGAATATATTTCAAGTTAGAATCTTCCGAGGAAAACAGTTAAGATTCTTCGAGGTCACGAAAATGAGTAGGAGCATGGCAGTTCGTGAGGGGATTGACAAACAGCGAATTCAGTCGAATGGAAGGAAACGTAAACAATAAATTGCAAACTGGGGTTTGGACTAATAAGCGTTAGACTACCTTGCCACTGGCAGTTCCTCCTGCAACACCGATAAGGAAAGGAGTTTTTCCTTCGAATCCGGATTTTCCATTGATTTTTCCGGCAGCCATCTTACGTCGAAAAAATCACACAGTGACTAGAGAAATAACTAAACAAACAATAAAACGCATGAAACTGACACAAAAGACACTTAAATAATCAAACGAAATAGGAACTGAAAAAAGACTGCAGGCTAAATTTCCAAGAAGACATTCCAGCAGTGTCAAACACGTTTCGTGTTATTTTGTAATCTAATCTGCCACTATCAAAACTCCAGGAAAAAATCATTGCCGCGCATTTCAATGTTGCCAGTTTTTTATAATATATTTGCATTATTTGTTTACGAAAGTTGGCAATGACGCATTATTGATAACTAAACAACAACAACAAATTGTGATTGCGCGAAGGTGTAATGACAACAGAAGACTTTGAAAAGTGAGGAAAAATTGATTTTTCAGACGCATTTTCGCCTCTCCAATTATTTTCCGCTCGTTACTCGTCGCGAAGTGTTACGATATCGACGATGATTTCCATCGCTTCCGCTGAGGCTAGTCAAAGAATCACTACAACCCAAGAAAAACCGAAATTAAAACCTTGCTGTGCATGTCCTGAAACAAAAAGAGCCAGAGATAGCTGGTAAGTGTCCTTCATATAACTTGACATTTCACTCAAGATTTTTGTCTCATCATTCCGAGGAGATGGGCTAATCACCTTTTAGCGCAGGATACTATCAATATGCTTCTGTCATGATACATGTATATGCATCTTGACTCAGCGCTTAAATTATAACCTAATTCTCCACTGCCCGTCTCCCCAGCTGCAGCTTCATTATTATCACTCAACGTTAAATGTCAAGTTTACTTTAGCATTTTTCTCTGGACTGAAGTTATTTTCATCGATCCCATAATTTTCTGGGGATTGTAGATTACCTTATTATATTTGGTAGCGCTTACTACTCTCCAGTTACGGAGTAGGTAATTATTACATCAGATTGTTTCATATACGAAGTATCATCTACTATCTATTATGTAATATTAGTTTCTCAGAATGAAATTGTTAGATTTTTGTTTTAAGTGTAAAGATCTACAGACGCTTTGTTAAATGTAGTCGGAAGGGTTTCCTGAGTTGGTTGAAAAATTTGTAGGATGGGTTTCCTGAGGAGGTTAAAAAATTTGTAGGATGGAGAAACTGACATGGCCTTGAATATTAAATTTACTAAGGAGGCACTTTCCTCATCATTAAATCACTCTCATCTTATTTTAACTTATAAAGACTAAAGAGTTGCTTTCCCCAAATTTCCTCGACTTTCTCCCATTCCTCCTGTTTATCCCAAAATCTTTGAATCTTCAGATGTATTTTCACTGTCTAGCATTTCTGTGTGTGTGCCCAGAAGTGGGAGACTAATTGGCAACGGTGGGGGGGGACGAGCCAAGAGGTATGGGAGAGCCTCCTCACTCCTTCGCCAGCCTGATCGGCGCAACCAACCCTTGAATCTACCCCCCATCCCTCTGTCTTTAAACTGGTCACTGACACCCTGCCCTGCCTGTGGCCAGATAGTGAGTGTCATAAAATATATTTCGCGTTCTACTACTTTTTATTTAGACTTAGCAATTATTTTCCGAATTAACAATCAAGTCTTTTTCCTTTTTAGGCATGCAGTGCCGTAATGTAAGCGCAGGGCGCCTACCTAGGGATAAGCCGAGAAGCCGCCAGGGGGTAAAGCCCCCAGGCCGCCAGGGGGTAAAGCCACCTAGTCTTATTCTTCCCATCTTGTACCTAACTAAGAGATTTGAGAATCTATAAAATTCCATTTATACTTTGTTACTTTTTGATCATATTGTACAATGAATCAGAGGCAGGCCTAAAAATTTGTCCTTCACTCCACCTAACTAAATGCATGAGCAGGAAAAGGACAGAGATAGGAGCAGAAGTCACGTGATAGCCCACCTGCCTTTCCTTCTCTGTCTCATGTGTTAAAATGGCTGAAGAGAGAGAAAGCGAGTAAGTTTAGTTTGAAAGTTTTCAGTGCTGTCATCGTTATTTTGTAAGGTTTTTACTCAAGCATCAACTGTTAAATGGCTTATAGAAAAAGTGTGCAACAGCCCCATTAGTATCAAATCTATTTGATGGAAAGAAAACATTGGAGCTTCGATCCATGCATCAAATCCACCTCATACTCGTTTGAAAGCCCACAAAAAAGACGAGTATTGATGCAGATGCGAAGTCGTTGTCTGCTACTGTATTTGAATGGTAGCCGGCCAAAGTTTGAACTGGATCGAAATTCGGTTGCGGGACTTACTTTTGCCTAGGCCACCAAAGGTAAACGGTTGATCCAACACCCCCCGACCATATACTCGTTGGAAAGCCCACAAAAAAAGACGAATATTGATGCAGATGCGAAGTCGTTGTCTGCTACTGTATTTGAATGGTTGCCAGCCAAAGTTTGAACTGGATCGAAATTTGGTTGCGGGACTTACTTTTGCCTAGGCCACCAAAGGTAAACAGTTGATCCAACACCCCCTGACCATATACTCGTTTGAAAGCCCACAAAAAAAAACGAATATTGATGCAGATGCGAAGTCGTTGTCTGCTACTGTATTTGAATGGTTGCCGGCCAAAGTTTGAACTGGATCGAAATTCGGTTGCGGGACTTACTTTTGCCTAGGCCACCAAAGGTAAACGGTTGATCCAACACCCCCCGACCATATACTCGTTGGAAAGCCCACAAAAAAAGACGAATATTGATGCAGATGCGAAGTCGTTGTCTGCTACTGTATTTGAATGGTTGCCGGCCAAAGTTTGAACTGGATCGAAATTTGGTTGCGGGACTTACTTTTGCCTAGGCCACCAAAGGTAAACGGTTGATCCAACACCCCCCGACCATATACTCGTTGGAAAGCCCACAAAAAAAGACGAATATTGATGCAGATGCGAAGTCGTTGTCTGCTACTGTATTTGAATGGTTGCCGGCCAAAGTTTGAACTGGATCGAAATTCGGTTGCGGGACTTACTTTTGCCTAGGCCACCAAAAGTAAACGGTTGATCCAACACCCCCGGACCATATACTCGTTTGGAAGCCCACAAAAAAAAAACGAATATTGATGCAGATGCGAAGTCGTTGTCTTCTACTGTATTTGAATGGTAGCCGGCGAAAGTTTGAACTAGATTGAAATTTGGTTGCGGGACTTACCTTTGCCTAGGCCACCAAAAGCAAACGGTTGAACCAACACCCCCGGACTACATCGAATATTACACAGTCCTAGTTGGGTCTACTTGTGAGGCAGATTTTGAGTATATGTTTGAATTGAGACAAATCTAACATGTAACGGCCATCTTGTTCAGCCTGACTCATCCGTCCTGTGTCCCTGTATTACTACATAGCTTTACTGATACTGTCTGTGATTGCTGTGTATTTTTATGCACTAAATGAATTGCTATTCGTAATTTTTTTCTTTTATTCCCAGTATCCGTAACCTCTTTTTCATTCCTGTAAAATTTATTCGCAATCAAAAATAATTTAGTCATCTAATACCTACAGAGCAGAAGACTTCATTCAATTTCAATGTGCCATTTGGTCCCAAATATTTTTTTTCTCAGGACCCTAACCTCCTCATTTTTCCTGTAAAATCTACTCACAAATCTGTTAATTTGTTATCAATTTTTGTTTCAGCATCATCGAAAATGGCGAAGAAAATTGTAGAGAATTAATTGAGGCGCATAGAACGTGTATGAGAAAAATGGGTTTCAACATTTGAAGAATTCGCTGCGTTTGTGATCGGTTTTTCCCAATCCTATCTGCTTTCAACGATTTCTTTTCCTATACTGCTGGCTGTTCATACTGATGTATAATTAAAGGATATTCATCAGCAATAAAATCTCAATATTTTAAATGGTTCGCCTTTCGTACTTAAAAATTTATCCTAGAAAACAAAAAAAGAAAAAAAAAAACTTTCCGTATTTAACTGTGCTATCAATGATAAATAGTTTGAAGCATGGATAATTTATTCTGTGTTCATAGAATACTGTAAAAAAGATTGTTAAATTCAGGTGGTAGATTAATTAACTTTACCTCTTAGTTCCTCTCTCATTCAATAAAATGAATTGTTAATACGTTGGCTTTGTCTTATTTACTAACCAGTTGTGCTTTAGTTGATCTTGGGACAACTATGGGTCAACAATTATTTTTTCTAAATTTCCTTTTGATAATTGAAGGGCTCTGCCAAAAACTATTACATCCATCCTGTTATCCGTATGTATCTAGATGCCCTGTGTAGATGTTTTAGGGTTGAGCCCATCAACTGGACTCATTTATACTAAATGGTCCTACCAGTGTTGCCAGATTGGGTCAAAAAAGCCGTACGTTTTACATTGATTTAAATGGAGACGATACGGCTTTTTACCCTCGATCTGGCAACACTGGGTCCTACTTGACTTTAGATGTTGCCATTTTCACTTGACTTTAGTATTATTTTAAAATTAGACCTTGCGCAAAGAATTTCTTGAAACTTTAAGCAATTTTCCTTGTAAACCGCCATTTTCACTTGACTTTAGTATTATTTTAAAATTAGACCTAGCGCAAAGAATTTCTTGAAACTTTAAGCAATTTTCCTTGTAAACCCTAAGTTTTGGTTCTAAAAGTGTCAATCAATTTTTTTACATCCGATTATTAATAAGGGAATTAAAAAGTTGCAATTAAATAACAATGTCGGAATACTAGCAGGTCTGTTTAGCATAAATGTGTCCAAATTATCTTCTGATTTAACTTTTTTACTACCAGAGGGCCGATCATTTACTTCATCGTTAATGCAATCGTTAAGACTGTATATGAGTGATTCTATTGGTCGAAAATTGTAAAACTTGGCCATTGCCATGGTAACCATCGTTATGAGTCTCGTTATATAAAGGCTATTCATGAGTAACCTTTAAATAACGGGTACTATAACGATGGTTACCATAGCAACGGCCGAGTTTTACAATTTTCGACCGGCTATTCATGAGTAACCTTTAAATAACGGGTACTATAATGATGGTTACCATAGCAACGGCCGAGTTTTACAATTTTTGACCAATAGAATCACTCATACAGTCTTAACAACCGGTTTAACGATAAAGTAAATAATCGGCCCGCTGGTTATTAAAATGTAGCAATGCTCGCTTCTGTGGGTAGTCGTATAATTCAGTGCAGTGTTGATTTTGCATTCGCTATGAATTGGAGGCATTCTTCAAAAACATTGGTCTCTAAATATCAATAGGAGTAAAGGTTGTTTCAGAAGTGTTTGCGCACCTAAACCGGTAATCTTTGGAATTTTCCAAAATTATTTCTCGTTACTGAATGAAAATTGATGAAAATGAATTTGAGCGTTGGCTTTTCATTGAGGAACGCTTAAAATCAAAAGTTAATAGTCGGAGGCAAGTTTTATTTTGATTCGACGGAATTAAATTGAAAATTTGCCAAAGATTATGGTGCAGGTGCGCCTACACTTCTGGAAAGAGCTCTAGTTGTTACTGTTTGTATACCTTAAATTGGTGCGATGACAGGTCTAGCCACCGGAACAAATGTACTGGGGCCTAAATTTGAAAGGGTTAAACAAATGAAATGAAAGAGAAAGACAGAGAGAAAATAAAAACTCAGGATTTTTCCTTCAAATATTCTCTTTTACTTCAGATTCATACATGACATCACATCAAATAATAAAATCTTGGAGGGCAGTTTTTCAAAACTTCTTTCCTTAAAAATAATTTCTCCAGCCATGGTTGCCGAGATTTTGGAAAACAATCATTATTCTGACTCATCACAATCTCCTCTTGTACTTAGAAACATTTCTGTGGTTCCCAAGAAACTAATGCTTTGTTCTTATCACTTACTGGGGTGTGCTGGACAATTAATACGGCAATCAAATATGAATTCTCAAAAGTAAGAGCTGCCATTACCGGAATATTATAGTGGTAAAGTTAATCTCTGAAGAAACCACACATATCTTATTAAGTTATTATTATTCTGATAAGCTGTTCTCAACGGAGTATAATTTTCCCCATTTGTATGATGATTTGCAAGAGTATGCCTTTTCTAGTGACACTTGGTCTTTATAAATAGGAAAGCTAGAATTAAAAATACATGCAATCAAACTTTAAAATGCGTTTTTTTCAAAATAGCGTTTTTTGATGCACGTGGTTTCTCCAAAGAATGACTCAATAATGAATGTGTTGGATATTTTAGAGAAAGGGAGGATTGAAAGTTTAGTTAGATAGTAATTGAACACTAAGGACACATACAGATAATTTCACATTTGTACACCCTACCCTACTTTCTCCTGCGTAGCCGTCTTTTAGAATAGACGCCTTCAATTTCGAGGGTAAGCAATCAACAATACTTTCTTGCGACGAAATTGCATACTTCAAGAAATGTAGGCGTTTTTATTTATTTAAAATGAAGGTGTTAGCTTTTGCGGCGTTTGAAGCAGAGAAAACTTGAAATCGCGAAATTTTCAGGGCCAAAATAAATGTTTGGTACAGACGAATTTTGTTCCGGACCCCAAGTACCTAGCAGATCCTTGCCTCTGATTGGATGAGACAAAGAACCAGGACTGTCCATACTAAACATTTATTGGATCCCGGGCTCTACTAAGCACCATCTCTCGAAGGCACTGAGCAGAGTTCACTGAAGACAGGAAGGAGTATATTTTTAGTAGTTTGAAAAAAGAAGAATAATTGAAGAAGAGAAAAAGCCAAAATTCTAAATTTTTAAATGAAAACAGAACGGCATAGAACTCAGAGCTGCTGTTTTGCGTAAAATTAATGGTATTTTTCAACTCACCGATTATTCCACCAGTTGAGAAAAGATCAAACAGTTCAGTTCAGTGTATGACTGTAATGCACGAAAATACTCGCCTCTGTAATCTTTTCTCAACCGGTTGAGTCGTCAATGACTTTAAAAAACTTGCGGATATTTTAATCAATTAACGGTGTTTCCACCGATTGAGAAAAGATTGCAAATCAGAGTATTTTCTTGCAGTACAATCATACACTAAATTGAACTCTGTAATCTTTTCTTAACCGGAGGCATCATCAGTGAGTTGAAAAACTTCATTAATTATACGCGAATCAGCAGCTCTGATAGAGCTCTCGTCTTCACCAATAATTCATCATTTTTTTTATTTTGAGCAAGGTTTTCTCAACACATTGCTATGGAAACAAGCTCTCTTACCAAAGGAATTTCTGGAAAGAGGAAGGTTATAGAAGTTGGGATATTCTTAAGACTAAGGAGAAACAATATAATCAGTAAGCGTAACGGAAAATTAATATCACAAAACTCAGTTAATCTAAAATAAAGGCAACAATGCTGGCATCACAATTCAAGAACTAGGCATTCTAAGGGAGGAAACTTGTGAAACAGACCCTATATTTCCTGTTAAAGCAGCGGTTTCTAACAACTCAATGGTCACTGACTCCTACGGTCCAGAATGAACCTGCCACAACCCCCTTAAAAATTGACGACCCTCCTTCTTATTTACTCTTCACTTTTCAAAGTTCTCTTCCGACTTTGGATTTTAAAGGTGATATTGGCCAACTAAATAGATGGTTTTACCAATGGGGTCATCCAATAAAAAAATACAAGATGAACGCTCCCAACATTATCTCTTACTTTCACTTGACCTCTACGTAACACTATCTTGCTCTCACTTCTAAAACCATGAGCAGAAGTATTGGATATTGGGTTTGACATTTTTTGGCAGTATGGCTTCTCTAGAAATTTTCATGCAATTGGGAGAAAAAAACGTCATGAAAAGTCCCAGTCAAAATTTGACACTGGTAAGAGATAGCTTCATAGTATAAATGTTGTGCCTCATAGTATATATGTTGTGCCTCATAGTATATATGTTGTGCCCCAATCATGTAATTGCCCATTCCGCGGAGTTGGAAAAACCTACTGCCCCTTTTGTGAAAGCAGTTAGGTGATGAACTGCATAAAAAATCATATTTTATAGAACAGAAATGGTAGTCTAATGGTTGTCATCACTAATGAGTCATATTTTTACACTGAACACAATTGAACACTCATTTTGTCCCCATGAAACATTTTCAAGTACTTTTTCGTGTAAAGTTCAGACATCACTTAATTTTCATTTTCAACGCAAAACGAGGGCCAATTTGATCAAAATCTACTAGAATACCTCCGTTACTTAATTTAAAACCAACGATTGCCCTTTTGTCAGAGTGAGATGTTTTTACGACTTCCAATTTTAAACATTTTTTTTACTCAGCAAACGGGCAAATCAGTTTTGCCCCTTCCGCAGAATGGACAATTACACAATTGGAGCATAATATATACATAATCAGTGATGTGCAAAAATCACACTTCGAATAACCACGAATAATTAACTAAAATTATGCACATTATTCTCATATATTATATTCCTATTACATATTAGATAGTTGATCAAAGTTTTAACACTACCAGTCATTCATCTCATTACAGATGAATTTGCTGGAAGTGTCAAAACTTCGATTTACTAATAGGAATGACATGGGAACAATGCAAATAATTTTAGTTAATTATTTATGGTTAGGTTATTCAAAAAGTGATTTTTGCCCATCACTGCACGTGATAGTCAGTTTGGAATGCAACATGCCTTTTTTCATGGCTGACTCTAACCAGCGAATGCATTATTGGCTAATCATTGGCTTATCATTGACTTCAGTAGCGCCACACTAAAACTGTCTAGCTCATCATTGACTTCAGTAACGCCACACTAAAACCGTCTAGCTTATCATTGACTTCAGTAATGCCACGCTAAAACTGTCTACTTGAGAAAATAATTTCCTGAAATAAATATCTGCTGAATAACATCAGTAGTTATTAGTATTACTATGCAAACCTGCAAAGCTACCTGCAAATTGCCATCGTTGTTATTGTTCTCATATTTACCAAACTATGTACAATTCTTCCTAGGAGTTTGTAAACCCCCATGTGGGAAACCGCTGCATTGTAAAGTGTACCTTGCCCAATAATACTAATGGCTAGGAAATACTGATGAAAACAAATGAGATCGCTAAGATAAAAGACATTAATTTTATCGCCACTCTTCAAACATTCTGATTACCTACCTGTACTAGCGGAGACGAAGATACATAGCCAGGGTATGCAATAAGCAATACACAGCATCCCATTCAACACGTGTATTAGATGTGTTGCGTGTAGCATATTCTGGCCAGGTATATCTTTGTCCCCGCTAGTACATATTGAATTATTTGCTACTCAAAAAAATTTTCAGGCAAGTACCCGAAAATTAATCACAAAATAATTTATGGCGCTTCTGATTTGAGGTTCTAATTGATTGAAACCTAGAATTTCAAGACGCAAAATAAAATGTTAACCTTATGGCTGCCAAAGCACTTCATGACTAAATCATTAAAAATCTGAGCTGCCACACCACGTTAATTTAAAAAAACCTACTTTTATTGCTGAGCAGTCTGATAAAGAGTGGCTAATGAAGTTCAGTAACGTTTCATTTCATCCATTTAAACTCTTATGCAAAAAGATGGAATTCAAAGAAGTTCACTTCACGACTTATTTAGTTTGATCATTTTCATGGGTTAAAATCATTGCGCTATAACTATAGAGGAACACCACCATGTAAAGATGATTCCAGGGTCGATTAATTCTAACCACGTCGCACTGCTCAATAAGGCAACAGTTTTTAGCTAAAATTGACAAAATTAAGCTAAAAGCACAAATTTGAGGAATGTCAGCACTTGCGAGCGTACTTCAGAAAGATATCCTGAAAGTTTCAAGCTGAAACACTCAAAACTAAAGCCAGAAATTATGACATACGAAAATTCCCATAACCCTCAATGAGGCAAGTGAGGCAGGTAGACATATTATCACCCACACTCACTTTCACTCACTAAGTGTACGGCAAAATGAAATTCATCATTTACACGGCTTCGATTCTAAACCGATTTGGCTCGTTTTGGGCTTGAAAAATTCATAAAAAAATTTTGCAGGGGCTGATGTTCTTCGATTTTGTGTTTTTTCTTTGGTTTCAATTTAAAATGCCAAAAACACAAACACTTTTCCCAAAAGCAACAAGTGGCGCCATCCATCAGAATGAGACCTGGAAAAGTTTCGCCTGGAATCACCTTAAGATGAGAATCTCCCATTACTAGTGCCCGACACTGCCATTGCGGATGTGTGTTTCAAGCATTTTATGAGTTAAAAAGTGGTTTTCGTAAGTTTTCAGAGCTACCATTGTTATTTTCGGAGGTTTCAACAGCTGAATTGACCTTTCAATTGCCTGTGTCCAACAACCCCATTTTAAAATGATAATTCAGATGAGAGAAGTCATTCGTTGAAACCTCATGCAAAAAGATCGTTTTCAAGGATGCTCAATGCACATACACACACCAAGAACATAGTTAGATCTTTATCATGAGTTCAAATGGACAAAATGTGATGTTCCCTTACTACGCGCACTTCACCTACGTGAAACAAAACTGAAAATATTTGTCCATCTTTATTGAGTTACTTGCTTGCATCTTTATTGAGTTACTTGCTTGAAGTATTGCTGATGAGTGATAATTAGATAGAGGTCTAACTGATAAGAATGAGTATATGCGTAAGATACAGTGGCGATTGTGAAACAACGATTAATTAATTTAAGATCTGAGTTACGATAGAATAATTCTTCGCCAAAACTATATTAGATAGAGAAGCAGGCTAAAAAAAATCAGACTAAACGTGAAGAATACTAGGAATATTATCACATTGATGCAACCGATCAAGAGAACCCAATTATCACAAATTTTGATGCGAGGCACCAATGCTATTGTTGGGTTATATTGCTGGTTGAAATGGCATAAAAATCCAGTTATTACTTTAGAGAGGAGAAAACAATTGGTACATGTAATATTCTACCTAACTAACAAAATGAATAAATAAATAAATAAATAAATAAATAAATAAATAAATAAAGCTTTTTTTTAGCAGCATTTTCAATAACAATCTAATTTGCAGTATAATTAGATCATATTTCAAGAGCAAAAACAAGGACAATGCAAAAAATTGCTGGATACATAGGAACACAAAATGCATTAGGATTGAGCGAGTATTTGACAGCTAAAAGATGAAAACTTAGAACAACTGACAAGGGGGAGGTAAGACATGTCCCCTATGATTGAAATTTTTGAGGCCCCCCAGGAGGGACAATAAGGGGACCCCTCCCCCAAAAATTGAAAATTCCAAATGACGAGCCCTATTTTCTGTTACAGGATTCAAAAAAGAGTCAAATTCAAAGACTTTTTGTTTCAATACTAAAACACTTTTAGTAAAGCTAAAATTAAGTTTTTCTACTTGAATTAAATTGTAATTAATTACCCAAGTACCCTTTGAAATTGAAGGCGCTTTATATTTTTTTTGGTTATTTTTCTTCTTTAACCCCTTAACGCCCAGGTTAGAAATCCAGCTGAAAATATGCTGCCACTCTATTGAAAGTGGTCGGAAGCTGTAGTTCATACTCTTTGGAACAGATAGCGCTGCTAATCATTGACATTTCATGCATTACAACATACGCTATAGCACATAATAAACGAGAGGGTACAAAACGTACATATACGGGCGTGGGCATTCGAGGTGGTTTTTTGCAGCCCGTATATATACGGGCGTGGGCGTTAAGGGCTTAATTACGTCATAATTAATTACCCAAGTATCCTTTGAAATTGAAGGCCGCGCTTTTTACTTTTTTGAAAAGATGTGTCAAATCTTAAATTGATTTTTGGGTCCTCAACAATTTTTGATTTTATCAAAATTCTTGATTCACCGATTTTCTCGGAAAACGGTCCAATTATAAATAAAAAAAAATAGACTGAAAGTTGACATTCAAGTCTTTAGATTTTTAAAGTTCAAATCCAAAGATCCAGTGATCCTACAGAATAAATTATGCTGAGGCATCGTTCGGATGGTGGAAATCAGTTATTAGAAGAGTAAGCCTCCCTCCTCCCCCCGGTAAAAAAACTTTACCTTGAGTAGGGAATCTTTTGAGCAATTTATTGTACTAGGCCCAATAAATGTTTCGTACAGACGGTCCCTAAAAGACGTAAGATGGTGAGCGTTTACGTGTGCTTTCAAATGGCCGTAGGTCCACACCAATCATCTGGGTGCAGGACCATACGTACCGAACATTTATTGGTCCCAGCAAAATTTTCAGACGGGAAGGGACAAGGGTTGGGGGGGGTTCCAAAAAGAAAGATAACTTTAGGGGTGGAGAAAGGGAAGGGAAAGGGAGTTCACGGGGGGGGGAGGGTATTTACGATTGAAGGGAACTCGACAGAGGGCAGTGTTCGGTGGGGTACTTGAGGGTGTAAAAGGAGAGGAACCAAGAAAAATGGGGTACCAAGGGGGACGGGGGTGTTGAGTGCATCAAAGTGGAGCAATAAGAAAAAAAAAATTCTTTATTCTGATTCTTTTTTCCTCTTTCATACTGCAACATAAATCCTAGCTAAGACAATACCGTCTTGTCCAATTAGTTTAAGTTAGCACTTTTATTTTGCTTATTATTGTTTCCTATGGAACATTATCTCTGGCTTCGGCCTCTTCTCTGTTTTTTATGCTTCTCATTTCTTGAGTCGATCGCATTTGTTGCTGGTTTAGATTGTAAACATCTCTCACAAACTAAAACCAATCTGATCAACAGTGGGTGTAAAAGAGTTTCTAAGAGGAAAGTAACAAGACATTTAGGGGGGGGGGGGGGTCATAGGGGAAGGGATCATTAAGGGTAGAGCAAAGGGAGTTCAAGGAAGGGAGGCAGATTTAAGATAAGAGTGCTTGGCGGATTGCAGTGTTCCGTGAGATACATAGAGACAGCTATGGGCAACAATCATTTTTTGAATAACCATGAATAATCAACTAAAATTATTGGGATTATTCTCATATTATTCCTATTAGTAAACTGACGTTTTGACACTACCAGCATATTCATCTGTCATAAGATGAATGACTAATAGTGTTAAAACTTTGATTTACTAATTGGAATAACAAGAGAAAAATGCAAATAATTTAAGTTAATTATTCATGGTTATTCAAAAAATGATTTTTGCCCATCACTGCTTAGAGATGTGTACGTACATTCACAAAAAGGGGAACCAAGATGAATAGTTGTATCAAGGGGGTAAAGGAGAGAGTTTTTAAGAGAAAAGGAGCAGGAACTTATGGGGGGAGTCCTAGGGAGAAGGGGATGTTTGGGGTGGAACCTAAGGAAATTATTAGGAGAGAGGATATTTAAGGTATAAGGGTGCTCGGCGGAGGGCAGTGTTTGGTGTGATACTTAGGGGTGTACAAGCAGAGCCATTAGTCCTGCGTTGACGATTCGACGCAACCCGCATGACACATAATAACAACCCACTCTTCCCCTTATCTTTTGTTCTCAGAAAGCCAAGAGAGATCCGGGCTAAGTGGAGTGTGAGTTGCGTCGAATCGTCGACGCAAGACTAATGGCTATGCTTGTACAAGGAGGGGAACACAGACGAATATGGGATACCGAGGGGGTAAAGGAAAGTTTTTAAGAAGAATGGAGCATGAACTTACGGGGGGAGTCCTAAGGGGAGGGTAATATTTGGGGTGGTACAAAGGGAGTTCTTAGAGGGGAGGATATTTAAGATTGGAGGGTACTCCGCGGAGGGCAGTGTTTTGCAATGGGGTACCAAGGGGGTGAAGGAGAGTTGTTAGGAAGAAATATTTGTGATGGCAAACAAAGAGTTCTTCAGGGGGGAAGTGTTTGGAGATAGGAGAATGTTCAGCATAGGGCTGTGTTCAGTATGATAATCACAAAAGGGACGCCAAAGGAATGGACGGTACTAGTGGGGAGAGCTTTTAAGAAGAAGGGGGGGATGGTAGTTGAAGGGGGGTTCCTGGGGGCAAGGGAATATATTTAATGGTTCAAAGGGAACCCTTGTGGGGGGGGGGGGGGTATTTAAGATAGGCAGATTCTTAGCAAGGGGAGAGCTAGATGCCATACTTGAGGGTGTGTAATCGGGGACAAAAAGAACATCAGAGGACCCCTGAAGGTAGGCTACTCCCAATACCTATCTCATTGTATTTAATCATTGCAGGTGGCCTACCTGGGCCAAAATCCAAGGAGTCGTCTGATATTCTTCTTGTCTCAGATTTTCAGAGCTGCCGTTTCGGGTATAATTAATGGCATTTCTTCAATTCACCAATGATTCCACCGGTTGAGAATAGATTACATAGCTCAGTTCAGTGTATGATTAATGCAAGAAAATACTTGCATCTGTAATCTTTTCTCAACCGGTGAAGTCGTCGATGACTTTAAAAAACTTGCGGGAGTTTTAAATTTAATTAACTGTGTTTCCACCGATTGAAAAAAGATTACAGTATTTTTGTGCATCACAGTCATACACTGAACTGAACCGTGTAATCTTTTCTAAACTGGTGGAATCATCAGTGAGTTGGAAAATGCCATTAATTCTACGCAGAACGGCAGCTTGCTGACTGTACAAGGAGGGAATGGGGAGAAAGAGGAATGAGGGGTGTGTCAAATGGATGAGTTTTATTATGATGAAAGGGGAAGGAGTGGGAGGGGAGAGGGTTGGAAAGGGGGGAAGGGGGTTCTTAGGAGGGAATATTTGTGGTGGTGCAAAGCGCTCTTGTCGGAGAAGTTGGATAGAGTCCGACAAATGAGCTCGGGAGAAGTGAACTTTCGTATCGGACCACGTCCGACATATGAGTGGAATGGGTATGTGAAAATGTCGGATCTGATCCAACATATGAGTGGTAAGAGTTAAGAAAAGGGGGAAGTGGGCTTTGGATTAACTGACAGTAAGTCGTTTCTCGCTCAACCCTACGCTGAGATTTCGCTCTGAAAGAGGAGTCCATTGAAATCAAAATAGATCTTCCAGTGCGAATGCTGAACAAAATGGCAAGTGTACGGCAAGCCTTTTCAACAGTGTAAAGGAACTTCTAGATGGAATTTGTAATTTAGAACCTAAACCCTATTCCGAATGAAACATTATTATATAAAATTATTTGAATTAACATCAGACTAGAAAATACATACTATAGTTTGCAACAAATTTTAGAAGAATGAAGATTTAAATTTTAAGGCAATACTTATAATGGGAGAGATTTCCACTACATTGGTAACTGGATCACTTTTGAGGCACTCGAATAGAGCGTAGAACTTTGCTCCTCTGAAAAAAAACAGAAGCATCCATTTTACTAATTTCAAAATAAAAAAAAAAAAAAGAAAAACTTAAAAAACATTGAAGGGGAAACAATCTGAATTTAAGACCTTAACCCATTGCCATGCCATTTTTATTATTTTATTTTTTTAACTTCATGCAACCTGTAAAATTATTCATAGGTTGGTAGCGTCAGTTGCCAAGGACATTCTCATCCAATACACGTGGCGCTACCTATCGGGAATTAGCGGAAACACAGTAGAACAGTACAGCGACTGCGCCGACGAGCCCGCTCGTCAACGCTGCCGTAGCCCGGGCAAGCTTGACGAAACGTTTCGTCAAGGCATGGCAATGGGTTAACTGAGGCCGAAGATTGATCAAAAGTCTGCCCTATCAAAGCTACTGACATCACTTTAAAGTACTTTACAACAAGCAGTTGGCCTGTTTCGAAAAACATTGCAGGTCAGAAAAAGAATATCAACACGTGTTAGGATCAAAATACTTGACTATAATCTGTTCGTTCTAACTTGAGTCCTGAGCGGGCGATAAATGAAATTCGGAAAATAGAGAATGGCAACACTTCAATAGGTTGTCATAGCCCGAGAGTCCAGCAGCAGCCCTGTCACCTCGGCTGACTAACAAGGATTAGCACTCCTACGTTGCCACAGAAGGCAAATTACCTGAATCTCCAGGTCTCAAGTTAGAACGAACAGACTATAGTAGCATTCACAACAAAGGCCAGCTTCTGTGGTGTAGTATAGTCAAGACAGCTTGCTGCCAACCCAGAGGTCCTGGGTTCAAACCCCAGAGGTGCAGGCAAGATTTTCAGACTCTTGTTGGCATCGCGGTGATCAGATGTTCATATGGACCTTCTCATACACTGTGGGGGCTTTCAGAGCCGAACCTGGTGGGGGGGGAGGGACATATGAATAATGCTCAATAAAGGTGCATGTAGTCCACCATGTGAACTTGCCTTGTGACTAAAATTTAGAAGGCCTGGGGAATTGTATCTGCACCAGGAGGCCTAGGGATAAATTTATGAGTGGTAAATTTCAATACCAGAGAACGTATTCAATTGGATGTTACCATTTTATTCAATTCAGCAAAGTCGTTCTCAGCAACTCTTTTGGAAAGAAACAATCTCAACATTTTACAGGATTAGGTACTAGATTACCAGAAAAATACAGTCAGACTTAAAATCTGAATTTCTCGAGGTCACCTAGTAGTAATAAAATTGTAATTTGTTTTCGGTGAATTTCTAGTTCTTCATTTCAAAAAACAGTTGGACTAAAATTGACTAAAAACTCATAGACATAGCAGTTGAGGACAAAAATAGCGAACGGACCAATTGTTCTACGGAACGAAATTTGATTGGACGAATAATTAAGGACCGACTTTCATGAGAAGAAAAAAAAGGGACAAGAAATTGAGTAGTCGAAAAAACAGGACGAAAAGTCTTAAAATAGCCCTGCTTATTTGAACGTGTGTGTTTGAAAAAGACAGAGACAGAAGCTGAAGTTTCATGAAAGCCTTTCCTTCCGTTCTTTTCTAACACATCTGTTTAAAAGGGCAAAGAGAAAGAGAGAGAGAGAGGGAGGAAGAAAGAGAGAGTGAGGGCAAATTCTTGGATGCACCTTTAAAATAGAGGCAAAATTAATTACCTGATACTCCATTTCGCTATCAATAAGACCGTTGACAACAACAATTTGATACTGTTTAGCTTTCATTCCATACTGGGTTTTCCGAAGAAGTCTTAGGGCTGTCACAGAGGTATTCGTTGATTTCAACTGTTCCATTTGAGGCTTTGAGTGACTGGGGTCGAATATTAGCAAATGAACGGTGGAATCCTTCAATTGCTCTATTCCGACGATAGTTCTGCTGTGACCTAAGTAAAAATTCAAAGCTGTTTTAGAAAAAAGATAGTGTCGATCTTCATTTCAACAGTTATCTTTTAAGGTGATAATCTGCCTATCCAAACATAAAAGACTCTACCATCAAAAAGTTCTTGAAATTGTACAGCAAAAAACAAAACCAAAAACTTTAATGGTTGGACGTTGTTGTTAGCTTGAGTACCAAATTAAAATTTGGCAAAATCTGCAGTATATGCGTCAAGACTTTGAAAGCTCTGAAATTATCAAGGAAGTTTTTCAAAACTGTAAACTGCATCATAGGTAAAAAAAAGCATCTTTACCACACGTTTTTGCTGGTGCATCTGATAGAAACTTATCTTTCAGTTGATTTACACCCGCGTAATCTATAAAATTCGCAAGTCAAGACATGTTGTCAAGACACATAATTTTTCTATGAAATGGAGTTTGAGTTTTTAAAATTTTCTTTTGACCATTGTGAGATTTTTGAGTCGGGACAGTTACCTCACCGACTTGACCAAGTTTCAACTTAGTTTTTCAGCTACTGAGGAGTGTTAAAGCAACTTTCCGTCATCAAAATGATTCTTTGGTCCTCTTCGTCATTCTAAAGTCTTTTTGACTCTTTTTTACGTTAGTCTGACTTTCATATTTATGTAGTTAAAGCGTATCTATTTTTTTGGCCAAATCTTGGTCAGTGAAATCTTGGAATATTAATAAACGAGTGGTAAAGTAGTAGAGAAATAAATTAAGAGACAGTGAATCTTGTTATGGGTTTGCTCCAAACTTTTGCTGAGGCAATTTTAACCCTTTCCACTCTCGAGACGTTTCTTTTTTCTTTTAGTTGCTTTGATAATTTTTTTATTTTATTTTTTTTTTTTAAATTATTTATTTATTTTTTTATTTTATTTTATTTTAAAATTTTGATTTTAATTTAATTTTTTTTTATCTTATTGTAATTTGTTATTTTATTTTAACTGCTGCCTAATTTTTTCATTTTATTTTAACTTTTTTCTTTAATTTTTTATTGTATTTATTTATTTTTTCATATATTTTTTATTTATTTTTTTTTATTTTATTTTACTTTCATTTTCTTTGTTTTAAATTAATTTCTTTTATTTTATTTTGAATTATTATTATTATTTTTTTTTACGTTTTCATTTGTTTTCATTGTTTTATTTTATTTTAATTTGGTTTTTTTTTTGTTTTTTTGTTGTTTTGTTTTGTTTTTTTTTTTTCAATTTTTTTTTCTTTCCTGTGCCGACTTTTGTTGGATGGATTTGAAAGTAGAGTGGAACTCAACTATTTTTTTGTGTGGAATATATCCGACATCGGAGTGGAAAGGGTTAAGACAATACTCATACGTAAAATAATGGAGAAATGGCGATCTGCGATACCCACACTTAAGAGGAGGAGCTGGTAATTAAATTGATGATTGTGAAACAGAAAAAAGTAAAAAAAGTCAAAGTCAAATCACCTTGATGTTGGAGATAGAGAGGAGCCTTGAAATCATCTTTGGACTGGAAATATTGAAGAACCCAATCGAAAAGATCCGGATGACATCCATTTGGATTAGTAGGCCGATGAAAATCGATTAATTGGCACCTAAAAAAAAGCATGATAAACTTTGATACATTGAATTTGTCCAAAGCTCTCAATGGTATCAACATATTCCTTAGGATTCAATCTTGAACGCAACATTAAAACGTTTCAGAAAAATTGACTCTAGCTCCCCCAAATGAAGGTCCAAGACCAAGGTACTTATATTTAACAGGTATGCTCAACTCGCTTCCCGCATCATCTTTAGTGGCGCGCAGTTCAAAAAGCATTCCAAGATGGCCGACAAAAGAAGAAAACATTGTATACTCTTTCCAGAAATCATTGGGCTTTCCTTTCCAGAAAAGCAGAGTATAGCCCAATGTTTTCTGGAAAGAGTATACAATGTTTTCTTCTTTTGTCGGCCATCTTGGAATGCTTTTTGAACTGCGCGCCACTGAAGATGACGCGGAAAGCGAGTCGAGCATACCTGTTAAATATAAGTATCTTGGTCCAAGACAGCAAACCAGTAGTTTCAGAGAGCGGGCGACAGTGGTGCGATCTAGCAAATTTGAATGTCACTACAAGTTGCTGAGGAATCATCTAATAGGATTGGAACCTCGGCTCGGAGAGCAGATATTAGCCCCAACATGGTTTTGTTTAGATGGTTCTAACTGCAGGATTTTTACATCTACATATATTGAAAATTATCTTTTTTGTTTGCAATATTTATCCAACATCTGTCCAAAATTTTAAGTTTCAGCACAAGCGAGGTATAATTTCTCCTTACAAACTGTACAAGGTAAGTACTTACATATCATCAGTATAGACCCAGAGTCAGCAATAAAAATTTTGCATGAATGTACTAATTTACATTTCCAGAAACTTTTCTGAAAATTCTTTCAAGTTATAAATTTCCAGAAATTTTTAACCCTCTTCAATCTGAAGACATTTTTTTTCGCTTTTTAATTTTTTTGAGACTTTTGATTTCCTTAAAAATGAAAAATAAAATAAAAATTTTAAAAGAAATTTAACAAAAATTTAAAAAAAAAATAGATTTTTTTAAAAAATATACCTAAAAAAATTGACCTTTTTAAAAAATTTAAAAAACAAAATCCCTGTGCTGACTTTTGTTGTATAAATCCAAAATTAGAGTGGAAATCAACTAATATTTTGTCGAATATATAGGACATCGCTACATCAGAGAAGAAAGGGTTAATCACTACTGTCAGAGCAATCTATAGGTAAAAGTATTAAGAAAAACAGCAAAATGTGGGCTAGTAAATCTTAGAACATTTAAATAGGTTAGACAGATAAAGGACAAGAAACCTTATTTTTAGAGAAGATAGCACAGTGACAACTTCCGTAGCTCCAATCCATTTCCTTGTGTTGACTAGATGTGCCCCCAGCTGCTCCGCGCCTTGCAAATCAAAACCCTGACTCCAGGCCCATTCAATGTACTTCTGGAGGTGAGATATAGACGGCATTGCAGAACGCGGTGGAGCCGTTTCCTTCCTATCTCCAATTATTTGCCAAAGCTGATAGATTCGCTCATTGAACCCAGTGTGTTGCAATAAAGAGGACAGCATCATTTGAGTATTACTACAAGAAAACAATCAATAACATTCTATACCATCAACAACACCAACTAAGTTACAGTTATTCACAAATGAATGCATTCGATTTACTTACTCATACATTTTAAGGGCTCCGCCAAAAATGTTTCGGGCATCAAAATTTCCAAACATGACTATGTACTAAATCACACATTCCGAACTTGATAAGATGTCTCAATCTGATGACTTTATCTTAAGGTGATCCAGGTGAAACTTTTCTAGATTTCAATTCGATGGATTCCGACACTAGTTGCTTGTGGGAAAAGTTGTGTTTTTGGAATTTTTAATTGAAAATTCAAAAACGTTAGCACCAGCAAAATTTTTTTATGGATTTTTTGAGCCCTGAACGAGCAGAAGCAAAACGAGCAGAAGCAAAACGAGCAAAATTGGTTTAGCATTAGAGCCGTAAATTATGAAATTCATTTTGCCAAAAGCTTAGTGAGTGAGAGTGAGTGCAGGTAATAAAATGTCTATCTGCCTCACTCGCACTCATTGAGGCTTGCGGGAATTTTAGTATTTCATGATTTCCGGCTTCATTTTTGAGTGTTTCAGCTTGAAACTATCAGGGAATCGACCCTGGAATCATCTTAAACGATATGTTTAAAGAAAAAAACAAAGGCAGAATGAACCGTTAATTTGCCTCTTATTTCTTAACCTCACACCAAAATTTGTAATTAATTTAATTGTGACTGATTTTGAATGAAAGAGCAACAGGTTGAGGGCAGCTATCTGGCCACAGATTTTTACTATAAATTTTATTTATTTTACTGCAAAAATGTTGCTTGGATCTGTCAAGTAACAGTTTCTTTTTGTGTAAATCCTTCCAAAAGTTAAAAATAATGTCAATTTCTGTGTTCAGATGGCCTCACCAGAACACTTTCCCTTTCATTTCAATCCAACTTATAACTGATCTGTCACAACTTTCAATATAAGGTTAAAAAGCAAAAGACGAAAAGCCGAGCGCATGTAAAATGTCCATAAGAGATCTCCATCGTGGCAGCTTCCATGGAGTCATCCAAATAACATTCCAGAAGGCCTCTCAATGGTTATGGCTCATTGATCAAAACAAGGATAAATGATTAAAGGCTGTAACAAGACTCACCGATAACCACATCCCCAACCCTTATCGCCATAAGTGGAAGCATAGTGATCAACTGCAGAACACAGCAGGGTACGTGCGACATTACTACAGTTGCGACTTGCAGAAATTATGGCAGGAACTAATTCTAAAGTTCAAGAGAAATTGCTCTACGTTAGAGATAACAATGAGTCTGTAGTAGAGGTGCAACATGTTTTTAAACGTCAAAAATTTCATGCGATACAGGACTTTTTCCTCACTGAGTTCTCGAAAAACCTCACAAAAATTTGAAAAGTGATTGAACCTCTTTTTTTTCTTTTTTATAACATTTAAGCATGGTATGTACGCAAAATGACCGATTATTATTGTTGAAATTTTGAGGCCATTTTTTGGGAAAATCTTGATGACATTAAAAAAAAAAAAAAAAAAAAAAAATTTGGGCAAATTTCCTCAAAGTCCTAAAAAGGTCCTCACTTTCACGCATTTTGCTACTCTGGCAGTAGCAAACTTTTGGGCCAGCAATTTTGTGCATAAATCCTATTGTAAAATGATGCAAAAATTACATTACCACACATTGTAAAAACTATTATATAAATAAATAAGTACCTAATAATTATTATAGCACTAGTGTGACCTCAGTTTATTCAGTACTTTTGCAAGATTTTTTGCTTTTAATCAGGTACGTAAGTCCATGGCAACATGGTACTAACTTTGCAACTTTTCTTTAAAAAACCGAACATCAAATTGCTCCGACTTTTAGAGTAAAAGTTATTGTTTTTATCACAAGCATGTTCTTTGGTCAAAATCTTGAAAATCCGAGCACTATATGTTATAGCACTTTAAGGGCAAGTTGCAAAATTAGTACAAAGCTGCAATCCGTTTTTGCTCCCACACGAAAATAGGGGTTTTTCTTTTATTTTTTAAAGAACAATGAATAAACTTTTAAGCAACTGCATACAACCAAAATATCATAAAGAAAAATTAATTTTCATTTTTCTTTATGTAGTGGTACTGATGATTCCAACGGTTGAGAAAAGATTCCACAGTTCAGAGTATGACTGCACTGCACTATAATACATACTCTGATCTGTAATCTTCTCTCAATCGGAGGAATCGCCGCTAAATTATTAAAATTTCCGCAAGTTTTTTAAAGTCATTGACGACACCACCATCTGAGATAAGATTACAGATGCAATCATAAAATGAACTGAACTATGTAATCTTTTTTCAACCGATGAAATCATTGGTGAATTGAAAAATGTCATTAATGGGGCTCTTGCAAACTTTTGCTGTGAGCAATTAAATGGTCCATTCTGATGTAAAAACCAGCAAAAATTACGAAAATCACACTGAGAAAGTCTAAAATTCAGTAATAAACCTACATAACTACTTAAATGGTAAGATCGTAATGGTGGTTCGACGCGGGTATCATGGGAGATTCCTATCTAATATGTCACTTTCTCTTTGGAAACACAGAGGTATGTCTCAATTAAGATAGGAATATCCCATGATACCTGCGTCGAGCCGCCATTAAGCTCCATTCCGAGAGTGAATTTCATGATTTTTTGGTGTATTCATTGTCATTTTTACAGGTTTTTATGCAAGAATCAATCCCGCGTAGCAAAAGTTCGCAAGAGCCTCATTATAGGTACGCAAAACAGCAGCTCTGACCTGATGCCATGCACAAAAGAAAATTGAGCTGAACTTACTTTGAGTACATGAGGTGCCATCATCTAACCCATTACTTTCAGCGAGTCTCAATCCATGTTGTCGATCAGTAAAATCCGCCCACGTCAGATTCCCCGCTTTGACAGCTTTTTTCATGTTCTCAATAGACTGCTCTTTGAAATTTCCTTCATCGTCCATTCCGTACTGCGCCTGATCATCATAGACAACAATAATTGTTCAACGCTCCGTTCATAATAACTGTGAGTGGAAATCGCTTCAATCTAAATGCAACTCACATTATTTTCCACCAACGCCAATCCACAAGAACAATGAAATGGATCTGAAAAGCAGAACCTTCCTTCTTCCTAATTATTCTCCTTCCATAGAGCAATTCAAATTGGAACAGCGCAGCAAACATACAGATTGACAAAAGGGATGTTTTGATGACAATGATGGCCCAACAGATACTCATACATTACAGGCTTACCGAAAAGGGCTCTAATACGATGACTTTTTTTCTTCTTTTCCATTGCAAAACTGACTCTTTAAATTTGCAATTTGTTAACAGTATATTAGGATCACTTGAAAGGGGGACAGTTTAAATTCATGCTCTTTCAGGGGACAGCTTCCTTCTTCCTAATTATTCTTCTTCCATAGAGCAATTCAAATTGGAACAGCGCAGCAAACATACAGATTGACAAAAGGGATGTTTTGATGACAATAATGGCCCAACAGATACTCATACATTACAGGCTTACCGAAAAGGGCTCTAATACAATGAATTTCTTTCTTTTTTTCCATATTTTCCTTTCCATTGCAAAACTGACTCTTTAAAATTTGCAATTTGTTAACAGTATATTAGGATCACATGAAAGGGGGACAGTTTAAATAAAAAAAAAAAAAAAAAAAAATGACAACTAGAAAATTTGGATTGAAAAATTTGATTGAGGGTAGTAGTCGGGAGAGAATTGTAACTCAGAGACGTTCATTTTGAGATTTGGAGGGAGCCACAGTTGGGAGGACGTGAAAGCTTGAATTATCATAGCTATCAAGAACTCCGTGATCGTAGAGGAGATCTTGGACGGGCACGAGCAACCATTCTACTATCTGTGTTGCTGACGTGGAAATGTAGATCATACAGGTAATAACCTGTTCCAATCACTAGCACAAGCAACACAATATATGTAGACAATTCAACAATATCCATTTCCAAGAAAGGCACAACTGAATTCATATCCATTTTTATTGAAAGTTGAAAAATCTCTGAGTTTTAGAGAAGACAAGAGTCACTTTAAAATTTTGAAAATGATTGGTGATTCCACAGAATTAACAAGAGGAGGTTAAATAATTAAGCCTATGATTCTCAATACCATGGAAACGGGTTACCTAGTGGAATTTTTATTCTTTTCCTTCCAGTAGAATGTTGGGATTGTTTGAAAAGGCTTTAAACCAGTGTTGCCAGATCGAGGGTAAAAAGCCGTTTCGTCCCCATTTAAATCAATATAAAACGTACGGCTTTTTCACCCCAATCTGGCAACACTGCTTTAAACTGTGCAAGGTAATATGTAGTTTGGGAACTCTTAGGAAACACCTGAAGGAAGAAGTAATGAAAATCAAAAGATAATTTTAAGAGAATAAAAAATTAAAAAAAAAAAAAAAAAAAAAAAAAAAAATAAGGAAAACTGTTATTTTTTGTATAAAATAGAGAAAACATCACAAGAAATATTTAAAGGCTAGGATACTTTGACAACTCAAGGGTTCAAAATTATTATGAAAAATATAGTAATTTTGCAAAATTTCAAGAAATTATATGATGTTTTGAAAATTATAAAAAGCAGATGTAACTGTTATGGGAGATTTCACATCACTCACTTAAATTCTTTCACAAATGGAACTCGCAGAATATAGCCAACAAAGACAGTACATATGTGCTAAACTAATAACAGAAAATTGATGAATGGTTGAGGTGAAATCGATGCAAATTATTCCTGTATTGCACCCTTCTCCAAAAACTGATGTTTTTCAGAATAAACCAATCATTGTTATTTATTGAAGTGGAGCAGACACATTACTTCATCGGCACACTTTTAGAGAATAGAGCCAGTTTTGCATTCATTAGGATTTAATAAAGGTGCCCCCTCTTTAGGAGCCATGGTCCACGATAGGTTTTAGATCAAATGCATGCATGTTTCATACAAAGAGAAACAAAGACTTTTCAGTACCTTTAGTAATTCAAAATCGCGTTCTTCTTGCAACCTTTGCGTCTCTTTATCCTGCTTCTCCAAATCTTGTGCCAGAAGCTGATCGGCAGCGGTGTTTGGGGACAACGGTGATAAACCTATGAAAATTCCATGAAATGTAGTCACTTCGAATGTTAGATTAGGTTAGGTTCAATGTTCAAAGGATGGCGTTAGATTCTCTAATATTCATACCGTAGTTTTCATTTGGTATTTTACTGCACAGAAATTACATTAAGGTGATTCCATGGCAAACTCCCGAAAATTTTAATCCGATAGATGGCTTTACTTGTCGCTGGCTCCGGGAATAGCCGTTTTTTGACGGTTTTCGGCTGTTTTCTCTGAACAGACAAATAACAGACAAAAATTTGGAAGGTCAGCACCTGCTTAATTTTTTTGCTTGATTTTTTGAGCCATAAACGGGCCAAATTGGTTCTAAAATAAAGGCGTAACCATGCAAAGAAAAAATCATGTGTAATTTGGAGTTGTCTCAGTAAAGATTACAGGTTTCTGTTTCACCTTTATTTATATTTTTATTTAATTTATTTACGGTTATTACAAAATTATTTTTATTGCCCATCACTGCTAGGCTGCTGCTTATTTTTAAAACTGCAAATTTTAAGGAGAGCCACTCTTAAAAATGTTCCATGAGAGTAGGGAAAACAGTAAACATCCATTTCTAAGATTTGGAGAAAAAATTATTTTAACCCATACGTCAAAATTTGCAGAAAATGAGGCAGAAGATTTAAGAAAAAAAATCCAAAAGTTTGCCACATTTTCTGAAAACCACCCTTTCCGTGAGCAAGATTCCACGAATACACACGACACAGTGCCAGAAAGAAAATTTTCTCCAGCTTAGAAAATTTTGTAAGAAACTTGATTTCGTCAATTGATTGCTGGGTAACAATGAGATCAGGGTATTTTTTCCCCTTTTTATTCTTCTGTCTTTAAAAACAAGTCAGACTTAGTAGGACAGGCAAATGGGTAGCAGATTGTTCAGAGCTACTCAATTTTTTGCAGGGAATGGGGCTCTTGCAAACTTTCGTTACACGGGATTGAAGAGTTAATTCTTGCATAAAAACCAGTAAAAATGACGATTAGCGCACGGAAAAATCACAAAATTCATTCTCAGAATTGGGCTTACTGGCGGTTTGATGCAGGTATCATGGGAGATTCCTATCTAAATTGAGACAAACCTCTGTGTTTCCATAGAGAAAAGGACAAATTAGACAGGAATCTCCCATGATACCTGCGTTGAAGCGCCATTACGATCTTTCCGATAGAGCAGTTTTATGCGTTTATTATTGAATTTTAGACTTTCTAAGCATCTACATCAGTATGGACTATTCGTTTCCTTACAGCAAAAGCATGCAAAAGCCCCATTGTAAGCTCACTCTCTAAAAAAAAAAGAATGCAAAAGCCCCATTGTAAGCTCACTCTCTAAAAAAAAAAAGAATGTGATCTGGACACGATCAGGATGGGTGATATGAAGACACAAGTACGGAACTTATTCTGAGCGCAACCTGATCAGGTTGTTGACACGGAAGTTTGTGTCTGAAACACATCCCGTCGTGCTCTGAACACTTTCTTTTTTTTCAGTGCTCGGTCAAGAGCTGCAACTATAGTCTGTTCGTTCTAACCCTTAACTGCAGATGAGCCCAGCTCCGGAACAATTACTTTGAAGCCTTATCTAAAAGTAGGGGACTTGAGTTGTACTATCGCTGCATGGTGGATCACATGTGGAACAGATACTAAACGAGTAAGAATTGTCGATTTTGTCCTAGAGCGCGCAGCACAGGATAGAGAACGTGCAGAATGGTTGAAAGTAGCTTACTGAAAATCTGATAGAGATTTTCCGATTTTCATTGTTATGTTTGGGAGTAACGCAGGGGTACCACATACAAAAAAAAACAACTATTGAAACTTACCAACTTATTTTTTGCTACTTTAATTTTTTTTTTTTTTTTAGCCTGAAAACTTTATTATCAGTTGCATGGATACCTAAATGCAGGTAAGGCCATATTTGGAACAATTAATATTCAGGCTCTTTAACATTGAAATATAATGGAAAGAATTTTTTCACTATTTTTCCCTGTCTCAAGGATCAAAATTGTACTGAAAAAAAATTATTTTATTGAAAAAAAAAAAAAAATCATGCAGTAAATGGCTAACTTGAGTCCTGAGCGGGAGATAAATGAATTTCGGAAAATAGAGAATGGCAACACTTCAATAGGTTGTCATAGCCCCAAAGTCGAGCAGCAGCCCTGTCACCTCGGCTGACTAACAAGGATTAGCACTCCTACGTTGCCACAGAAGGCAAATCTACCTGAATCTCCAGGTCTCAAGTTAGAACGAACAGACTATAGTCAGAGGAATGCATGGAATAAAAAAAAGTTCAATACCTTTCCCTCCAAAATGACTATCAATATGAATTCTTAACAGCTCAGTATTACTAAAATTGTTGGAGCAAATAGGACATTCAGCATTACTTGCGGTAGACTGTCCGATGAGTTGAATTTGATTGGGCTGAAAAGAGACAACATTTTTCAATGAAAAGTAGACATTTGAGGGAAAAAACAGAGTCAGTAAGTGGTTTTGAGAACATGTAGATTTAAAGAATATTGGACCAGAGCTCTAGAAGTACCCTGAAATTAAAAGTTGGAAGTTTTCAGCTGAGGTAATACGGTAAAACGCCATTATAAATCAAATTCCACTGATACTTCACAGAGAACAACTGGGTTGGATAAAAAAAAAGGGGTAGGAAAGATATTCAAAGTATTCTCAAAACAAAGGATAAGAAAGAGGGGATGTACCCTCCAGTGAACTAGCAAAAAGGAAGAAAATATTAGATACGGAAAGAGGTAGAATTTGATTTGTATTACGATCAAAATATTTCATTTTGAAAAGGGGAGTCCTAAACACGGATTAGGGCATTAAAATCACGAGCCACTTTCCACGACCTTAAAAGAAAGATTATAATTGAAAAAATGATTTTTGAATTTCCCGAAGTTAAATTATTTATACGAGGAATTTAAGAATATTTAATTAGACGAAAAATTACTTTGTAGGGAAAGCAATTCCTTATTATATTCTGAAATATATAATATCTTTCCATATGATCAAATTGGACAGTGAAAATGTTTGAAGACTTAATGCAAAAGGAAGCTAAATGGTAGTGACATCAAATGCGCTAATTACATGTTTAGTTGGTCCAATCAGATGGAAAGTACATTATATGGTTTATTAACGAAAGAAGAGAAATGTTTGTAGACTCTACGGCTAAGTATGTGATATATCAAGGAAAAGAAATATTTATTTTAGTTGATTTATTATTTCAGAACTACAGGCGATGAATCCAGCTAAACCGTTATCTCATCGTTCAATAAATACTTTCCGGAGACGATTGGTCTGAGTTTTTGTGATGCTAAAATTAGGGCTATCTGAAGATCCTTTCACAGTCGGGCAAGTGCACCGACTGTTTACATCAGTAAGCGTGTTGCTGTCATGTACTTAATCGGCTCCAGAGGGGATACCACTAAAAAGAGAATGGCTTAGATTTACGCGAAGTTGAGATTTAGAACGGAAATTAAAGGTAGTTGAATTACAGATAATATTAATATGAATAAGTTTATAGGTAGAACTGAATGCGTTTAAGACGTTAAAAAATAAAGAACAAAGAAAAAAGGTGAATAATAAGAATAAATAAGTGAATAAATGAATGTATTTATGCGCGAGGGAGCGCGCGCCATCTAACGGTGCGGTTGTGCACTCGTTGTCACGATGGAAAATGCGACCGCGTCTGCGCTGTAGCCCGATAGATCGCGCTGACGCTGTGTGCCCGGCGAGTGCCGAGATGACTCCCGAATGTTGCGGCAAGTGGCGCGAACAGGGGAGTAACCGCGACCTGCCAGGGACTCTCAAAATTGGGAAGGAAGTACCCAGAGAAGTAAAGGAGGTTGAATTTGATTGGGCTGAAAAGAGACAAAATTTTTCAATGAAAAGTAGACATTTGAGGGAAAAAAAAGAGTGAAAAAACAGAGTATCTAGTGCATTAAAATGCACTAGATACATTTTTCTCTCTCTCTTTATATGTGTGAGATATAATTCACTCTCTTTTTTTGCTTTGTTTCCCTACCAAATAAATAAGTAGATAAGTAAATAAATAAATGGATAAAAATTTAGAAAAAAAAACTTACTTTAGCTGGACTAAGAATATCCTTATGCTCGATATTTACATGAAATTCTAAATCGGATGCTTTGCCGAAGCTCTGTATGCAAATTGGACAGTGAAAATCATTCGAAGACTGTTCAACGGCAACTGCTAAAAGTGGGCTAGTGACATCAAAATGCTGCCTATTGACATGCTCTTCGAGTTGGTCCGAATTCTCGTTGGAATAGTCACACAAAGGGCATTTGATAGAGGAAGTAGAAGAAGATTGGTTTTTTAAATTGAGGGCTAAGTGATTGCGCTGAGGTGAGCTACTCATCAGCCGAGAAATACTTTCATTTTTGTTGATGTTATTCATTTCACTGCCTCCTTTCATCTGCGATGAACTCCAACGCCTAACACCGTTATCCTCATCGTCGTCAATAAATGTCATCGTCTCCGGTGACGATTGGTCTGAGTGGGAGATGCTAACATGTTCGAGGACGTCTGCTTCTGATGAGAAATCATTTCCACAGTACGGGCAAGTGCACGAGCTATTTAAATGATGCTCCAGTACATGCTCTCTTCGTTCTTCCTCTGTTAAATTATCCAAACTACACAATTCACAACAGTAGCTGGGACCTTCCGTTTTCGAGGCCATTTTTCACCTGGAAACCAATTAAAATGAATGAAATATGATAAAATATTTGCTGACTAACAAGGCAAGTGCATGAGTCTAAATGTTTGAATTTTTGACGGAGGTTTTTTTTTTTTTTTTTTTTTTTTTTTTAAGATTTATGACTTAGACTTTGTTCTAAACAGAAATAGGATATTTACATTTATAAATGGCAGAAGTGTACAACTATGAAATTGTGTGATTGTATTTACATTAGATATTTCGATTGGATTTAGATATAGATAAGAGGGGGAAAAAAGATAAGGACATCCTTACATTCTTTAATACAGAACTTCCTATTTTTAAGAATGCAGCTAAGCATTTTCTTTTGAGGTACTATTAAGTTTCCATCTTTTCATAACCTTTCACATCCGTAATTTTTTTGTTTTTTGTTTCCTGTCTTTCAGGAAAGCTTTCGTATCTTTTAGGCGTTCATGCTTAAAAAAATAATAAGTAGTAGTAGTAGTAGTAGTAGTAGTGGTAGTAGTAAAGTCCAGCCGCCCAAACACGTGGTTCATAATGCTGATATTTCACAGCGAACGACAGGACTGCATAAAAAAAGAAGGGGTAGGAAAGACAATCAAAGTATTCTCAAAACAAAGGATAGGAAAACGGTGACCTGCCATAAATAAATAAAAAACAAACAAAAAACAAAACACAACAAAAAAAAAATAAAGGTAAGGATAATGAAAACAAACGGTGAGCTGACTGGTTTCTTCCGAAGTATTATTGTTTCTAAGACACACTCATGTAAGATTGTGAAAAAAAGCAACTTGCAATGACACAATGCAAAATTCTCAGCTGATATCAATCTCTCCTCAACAAAGAGGCAGTGAGGATTGGAAACTTTCTCTCTACTGTGAATAAACATCCCTGAATTATTAGGATCTTGAGCTGTGGTCACATGACTAATTGACCGATGAGCAAGGACGTTATATCATATGGACGGTCCGCTCCTATTCTCCGCCGTGGTGGGAGATTATATTCCGCTCCATGCGACGGGCGGGCAACGAGTGCGGGGGCTTGGTGCTCCACGCATCGATGCAGATAGTACAGCAGCATATGTTGGAATGCTTGCCGCGCTATCTTTTTTCGTGCTTTTCTCATTTCCAGTTGATTTTACCAAAAAAATGGTAAGAGTCGAAATTAAAGCTGAGGAAATTTCCTATTTATATTCCACTGCCACTTGTAACTGTCTTTGCTTGTATACACTTAATTGCCTCAGTGAG
This sequence comes from Trialeurodes vaporariorum, assembly GCA_011764245.1. Lineage (NCBI taxonomy): Eukaryota > Metazoa > Arthropoda > Insecta > Hemiptera > Aleyrodidae > Trialeurodes > Trialeurodes vaporariorum. Next base: position 8,094,936 of record VMOF01000220.1, read on the forward strand.
ATTTGAATTGTCATGATTTTGGAGCATCTGATGCAAAGTCGGAGGCCGCGGCAGTCAACGTTTGATGACTGTTGAGCCGCGAGTGAAAATAAAAGTTCCCACACCAATCTCTCGAACGGACTGTCCATATGATATAACGTCCTTGCCGATGAGCAACCGCAAAATTGGGGTTACAGATGATTAAAAAATCAAAAGGAAATTATTTTCAGAATCTGTTGTATCAATATGCTATCAGCAGAAAAGAAAAACCATACGCTTACTTACAAACAGAAAATGTATTTTTGGTGATAGACGCTTCGGTACAGTGAATACCTAAGGGTCAACTTAATAAACAGACTGCATGCTAGCCGTCATGCAGTTTAGACAGCTTCAAAATCAACAGTTCTTGGCTAACATGCACTAATTGAATGCGAGTGTCACATCAACTGAGCTGAAGACGAAAGGGGGCAAGAGGCTGTTTCAGAAAATATTTAACCTGACAGCACTACGACTTCCATGAAACCATCAGCTTTGTAGCATTACTGACCAATAGGGTTGCACCATTGGCAGTATGAAGCTTTGCTAATGTTTTCATGAAAGTCATAGAACAGTCAAGTCCAATATTTTCTTGAGCAATCTGCAAAATCAAGCTCTGCCCTCGTAAACAATAAACTGTCGATTTCAAAAATTATCTGAGACCATCTCTAACACTGTGATCAAAGACAAAACTGTCAAACCAATTGCAGTTTTCTCTGCATGAGTTTAGTTGTAAGCATCAATCTTGTACGGACTAGTTCTCTTCAGAAAACTGTAAAGGTTACCGCTGAGAACAAGAAAAAGTTTTGAAACCTAGGGCACGGATTTCCACCATTCTAAGTAGCGAGAAGATGATTTAAAAGAGAGGATCCAGAAAGTAAATGAGAAACACACTATATGGATCAAACAGCAAACTGTAATGACCGCATGCAAAGGGAAGACAAATACATTGACAATTACTGAGACGAAAGTTAAAAAAAAGTGTTATTATCATTCACATGCTACTCTCGTAATTTCGGATGATAATAATTGTACCTAAAAGTGTTTCTTACTCGTGGAAATGGAGTCTCGTACTAATTAAAGAACAGTCAAAGCGAAAAGGGAAACATTACAAAGATTGGACGAACGTTTATCACAATAATTAAATTACTAATAAGTCGACTTATAGTCGACTTGGAAAAATTACAACTACTAACTAGGTGTTTGTAGGTTTAAGGTTAACTTTAACTTTGCATCTGCCCAATTGGCCCAAAATGCAACATCGCAACATCTGCTATGAAACACTGTTGCCAAGTCAATTCCAAAGACTCGATCCCTTATCAGTGTTATCAGCGTTTATCAGTGCCTTCGCGAGCGACGTGATGCAACCCGGGATTACATGCAGGGATCACATGTAGGAAGGGAAGGAGAGAGCAGATAAAGCTCGCACCCCTCGCACCTAAACTCACACGACAAGCTTTGTTTATATTTTTGCAGGAAAATGTATCAATCGCTTGGAATTTTTTTTCAGATTTTGTCCGACGACGTCCGAACGACCAAAACCAGCGATGAGTATAAATATTATTAGTTATTACAACCCCTACTGCCAGGGGCAGGGGCGCGTTCCGAGGGAGGTACTTACATGTGGGTCCAGTGGCGGATCGTCAGTGACGGATTTTCCATTGCCGGATCGTACAGTGGCGGACTGTCGAAGTTGAGCCGAGGTGTGGGCATGTGGATTACCCACTCACCTCTGGTATCGATTGAAAACAATGATATCGAAAATATGAGTCAAAAGTATCGACGAAAACGACAAAAAAATCGGATTTTTGATCCCCCCCCCCCCCAGAAAATACTATCTAAACCAAATAAAATTGTAAAAAAAGTAACTTGTGTAAAATTTAATTACGAAGTCGAAGATGTTCATATCATTTTCCTAAAAAAAACCATTTTTATCCAAGCTATGAGCAAAAAACTGTTCAGAAGTTGAATTTTTTGGATTTTTCCTGATGTTCAAACTTCAAAGCAAATGTGCACCACCTAGCTGTTGTCCGATCGACCTCAAATTTTGGGAATCTTATTTTTTGGTGCATACGCAAAAAAAAAATCACTAGACCATGAGCAAAATCGAAAACAGCCCTTTACTTACCACACCACCGCATCGGTGGGGCTTATGAGAATTTAAATACTTCTAATATCGTGGCTTTATTTTTGAGAGTTTCAGCTTGGAATATTCTGAGAATCTTCATGAAGTATTATCCCAGGAGCTGAATATCATCAAATTTGTGGTTTTTGTCCATGCCGCATACTTAACAATTTTAGTAAAAACTTGAATTTTGGAGCAGCGCAACATGGTCTCAATAATTGGAACTAATCAAACCGGGAATCATCTAAGTTCCCCTTCAGGGTTGCTAAAAAATTATTAAAAGAGTCCAAAAATTTGTCAAACAAAACTCCAGCGACAAAGGGTTTTCCTAATGAACTAAAATGGAGGCTCTGACGATTTGATGTGATGGACCATTGATACGTAACTTATTATTCCCGTTAATAAAACTAGGCATTGAGCTGAATTATAGAGGAACTTCATTAAGTTTTTTCGATGGTGTTTCCACAGGGATTAACCGATTGGAAAATTAAATGATTTGAACTGCGCGCCATTGCCGTCATATGACCTGATGGATGTGGACGGACCCTCCTTCGATAAAGTAAGTGGCTTGTTCATAAAATCAATAAAGAAAAACACATGGAAACTCAAGAGTGAAAAGAAAGAATCACAAAAACTTTCTAAAAAGAAATAAGTTTTTATTTTTTTAAAACTTTGACCAGTAAAAATACCTTAATCGAGAAAGTTATAGGAGAAAAAATGTTTGGGGATACAGCAAGAAAAAGAAGAAAACAAATTAACATGCAAATATCACAGCTAGAGTTGCTTATTACAGCAAAATTGAGATTGAAATGAGTCTATAAAAAAAAAAAAAAAAAAAAAAAAAAAAAAAATTACAGCACATTAAAAATAATACTTGGACTAAAATGTACATTAAACTTGATGGATGTAACCACTAGAAAGAAAATTTAATTCTTGAGACATGATCAAATTACACGGTAGGGTAAACTTTTATGAATTTCACGTTGAATCAATCACTTCAGTTAGAGTCTGATGAACATGGAGAAAGAACCCTAGGCGTAGTGAGATATTATAATGATAAATCCATTAGCAGTCCTCGTATTAAAAATTAAACAAAGAAAAAGCATTAAATATTTGCTACAAGTTAAAATTTAAAACAACTTAGTAATAAAGTGGAGGTAAATTTTCTATAATCCTGCCTCAACATGATTCATCTTGATTTTTAGATACGCTGTTGCAGCGGTGTAGCATGCAATTTGGCAACATAGTAACATTTGTCCATTTAAACCCATGTAAAAGGTCGAATACGAAGGTATTCACTGAACACCCAATGCTTCGAACTTTTTCATGAGTTTAAATGGACAAACTGCAACGTTGCCTAATAGCACGCTACGCCACTGTTGTATTGAGCACAGAGAAAGAACCATTTCTAATCAAAGGCGATTCTGTTGGTTTGATTTTCTATACAGCTTTACCTTCTTTTATTTAAACACATTTTCTAAGGGCTCCGCTGAAAAACGTTAAAAAGGGAGTGTGACCAAATCATTCATGCTCAAGATTAGGTTACCAGTTAAAGAACCAAAATAAGCTTGTCGCATGTACCATTTTCTTGCTGGAATGATGCTTTTTTTTCATTCTATCACTGGTAACATTTTCTTGCAGGACCCTAGACTTCTGAATTATTTACCTACCCCCTGAACTTGATCAAATTGAGAGGGATGGGGCAGGAGACCTTCTAACCACACTTCTTCCACAAATGCCCTACTCCGAATTTACACTTTCACTGTTGACTGCCTCACTAAGGTGATTCTATGGCAAACTCCCAAAAATTTTAATCCAATAGATGGCATTACTAGTCGCTGGCTCCAAAAATAGCCGTTTTTTTACGGTTTTCGGCTGTTTTCTCTGAACAGACGAATAAGAGACGAAAAATCGGAATGTCAGCACCTGCTTAATTTTTTGCTTGATTTTTTGAGCCGTAAACGGGCCGAATTGGTTCTAAAATAAAGGCGAAACTATGCAACAAAAAAATCAGGTGTAATTTGGAGTTGTCTCAGTAAAGATTACAGGTGAAACAGAAACCTCCAAATTACACATGATTTTTTTCTTTGCATAGTTGCGCCTTTATTTTAGAACCAATTTGACCCGTTTATGGCTCAAAAAATCAAGCAAAAAATTAAGCAGGTGCTGACTTCCTGATTTTTTGTCTATTATTCGTCTGCTCAGAGAAAACAGCCAAAAACCGTCAAAATACGGCTATTTTTGGAGCCAGCAACTAGTAACGCCATCTATCGGATTAAAATTTTCGGGAGTTTGCCATAGAATCACCATAACCTGTATCATCAAGTAATAAGACCACGTATTTACAATAGTAACTTTGGTAAATATGTTAGGTTAGTATGGAGCATTTTATCCAGTGTCTGAAGTACAAGGGGATGAGTCATTGATGGTGTTATCATTGCTGCTTTCACCCGAGGAACTGTTTGGAGGCTTGACCGGAAACGAGTTGTTTTCATCATCTAAAAAAAAAAAAATAAAAAATATAATCAATAAATTTAGAGAAAATAAAAAATTACTTAAATCAATGATTTCTCACAGAGATTCTTGTATTTTTATAATGACATGATCAAGAGCTATGACAAGACACACTTCGGAAGGGATTAACTTTGAGAGCAAAGTAGGGCGCCCTAGGTCCAGAATTGGACACATTTATACTAAACAAACCTACTAGTATTCTGACATTGCCATATAATCTCAACTTTTTAATTCCCTTAAGGTGATTCCATGGCAAACTCCAGAAAATTTTAATCCGATAGATAGCATTACTTGTCACTAACTCCGAAAATAGCCGTTTTTTGACGGTTTTCGGTTGTTTTCTCTGAACAGGCGAATAATAGACAACAAATCGGAATGTCAGCACTTGCATAATTTTATGCTTGATTTTTTGAGCCATAAACGGGCCTAATTGGTTCTAAAATAAAGGCGTAACTATGCAAAGAAAAATTCATGTGTAATTTAGAGTTGTATCAGTAAAGATTACAGGTTTCTGTTTCACCTGTAATCTTTACTGATACAACTCCAAATTACACAAGATTTTTTCTTTGCATTGTTACGCCTTTATTTTAGAACCAATTTGGCCCGTTTATGGCTCAAAAAATCAAGCAAAAACTTAAGCAGGTGCTGACATTCCGATTTTTCGTCTCTTATGCGTCTGTTCAGAGAAAACAGCCAAAAACCGTCAAAAACCGGCTATTTTCGGAGCCAGCGACAAGTAACGCCACCTATCAGATTAAAATTTTCGGGAGTTTGCCATGGAATCACCTTAAAACTGATGTTTTCATGAAAGCTGTAGAATTGTCAAATCCAATCTTTTCTAGGACTAGCTATACCTATATCGCAGTGGCGTAGCCAGGAATTTTTCTAGGGGGGGGGTCCGAGGTCCGAAAATTGTCATGGGGGGGGTCCAAAGATACTAATTTGGTCAAATTTGTCTGAAAACGCAAAAAATTACCTTTCTTTAGGACAAATTTTGGTGTCATGACCCCCTGGACCCCCCCCCCCCTTGGCTATGCCACTGCTATATCGACAACTGATGTCACTTCTGGAGCCATGAGAAACACTCAGACAGATGAGGTGATTTCACACGTGCAAAAAAAAAATGCTATTTCTAAGACAGGGATTTCTCATAGAGACCGTGAAGAATCTTTTGTCAGGAAATACATAGCTGGGCTTGCAAATACTTAATTTGTAATTCCAGAATTATTTTGAATCAAAACAAAAGAAGGCAGGCGATTTAAATTACCCTTAGCATTTGATGAGGGCAATTCTGTCTCCTTCAGTTCTTCGTCTGTTGCTTTCTTCTTTTCATCCTCTTCTTTGTCTTCGTCTTCTTCATTCAAATTTTGATTCAAAGCAACTAAAAAATGAAAACAAGAAAAAGTACTAAAAAAAGCCAAAACGCTGTTCTACTGTTATGAGAGGAACACTTTGCACATGAGATGATAATAGTCTGTTCATTGGAAAATGCCAGAGACAATATATAATAGAGATCACGCTCTATAGTCTGTTTTTTCTAACTTGAGACCTGGCGATTCAGGTAGATTTGCCTTCTGTGGCAACGTAGGAGTACTCACCCTTGTCTCTCGTCAGTCAGCCGAGGTGACAGGGCTGCTGTCCAACTCTCGGGCTATGATAACCTATTGAAATGTTGCCATTCTACATTCTCCATTTTCTGAAATTCATTTATCGCCCGCTCAGGTCTCAAGTTAGAGCGAATAGACTACAGCCGTGTGCTTGGTGGCTGACTTATTTTTCAGAACTCAACAGTGAGGGAGCACGATGGAGCACCATTCAACATGGTCCATACGTTGACTAGGGTTGTGCGGTACTGATTTCGGTATTTTTTCGGTATTTAGCTATATCTCTGACTGCAGCCTCTAAACGAGTGAGAATGATAAAACTGCCGTGGGTGACGTAAGTCAGAAGCCAACTAAATACTATGAAACTGTCAAAGTAGCATTTCTATATCATAATACCTTTGAATTCCCTTAAAGTTATGTAAAATACCAAACTGGCTTATTTTTTCGGTATTTTACATAACTTTTAGGGAATTCGAAGGTACTATGATGCGGGAATGCTATGTATCAATACTTTGACAGTTTTATAGTGTTTAGTTGGCTTCTGGCTTACGTCACCCACAGCAGTTTTATGAATCTCACTCATTTAGAGGCTGCAGTCAAAGACAGAGCTAAATACAAAAAAAAAAACGGAAATCAGTACCGCACAACCCTAACGTTGACTGATACAATTTCTGTGATTCCATCTCATTAGCCAAAAACCTCAACAACTTTGCTCATCAATTAAATATTGTCTCTGGGTACAGCAAGGGGGAAAATATTCAATTTTTACCTTTTTGAGTAAAAGGGTCAGATGTTCTTCTGATTACTGCTTTGTCTTTGATCACAGAAATCGGAGGAGAAAATCAATATAAATTGAGAAATTTTGATAAAAATTTATAGATGCATTTCTCAGCACAAGAAGGACAAAAAAAAATGAAGAAGCACCGCCTCGTATCTCCATTTGATTCTATGCAGAACGATCGATTCGGTAGTGAAGCAGCATTCCACCTGCAATCGATTGTTTTACATAGATTCAAATTAAGGGAAAACATTGGTGTCAAATGGCGCAAGCCGCCACTGAAATGATGACGAGTTGTAATTATTTATTTATACTTTGAAGAAAATCATTTTCGGTTGCATTAATCATTGACTATACATACCATGATATGCTTCAGGATATTGATTTTCAAGTTTTCCTTTCAAGACTCGTATCCTCTTGAAAATATTTTCGAGATCTTTTTTCATATCAATGAGCAGCTGCGTATGCTTCTTGAACTCTGCACCAGCAGTCTTCAGTCGATTGACTGAGAGAGTGTTGCAATTAGTAAGCATCTCATTTGTTTTTTCAAACCGTTGCAACCTGAAAGTAATAGAAATGTATACCTATGAGGATATTTAGCTTGCTACAAACTCTGGACTCATCAAAAAGTGGAAAAAAAAACAATAAACATCGTTTTTATTTTCGCAAACACACACAAGTTGATAAACTGTGTAGTGGTAATACACCATTTAGTGTGTGTGCATGTATTTTCCTATTGTTTTATGTCATACATGCTGACATCAGCTTTTCCGCTGATCGGCCTGCTGCCGGTCAACGGATGGACGAGACAGTCTAGTTTTGAATATGAATAAAGCATATCGTACTTCTCAAACCGGGTAATCTTTCATTTAATTAAACTCCCTAAAACCTGCGCACAACAACTGCAATGTTGCAACTTTCCTTTAAACTAACAAAACATCAGAAGCACTGAAGAGTAATGGGACAGTTCCATGCTGCTCCAAACAAATTGTGCGAATAAAGAGACTATAAGGAGAAGCCTTAAGGTGATTCCAGGGTCGATTAGTTCCAACTGTGGACACCACATCGCGCTGCTCAAAAAGTCAACAGTTTTTTGCTTAATTTGACGAATTCACGCTAAAAATTTAAATTTAAGGAACGTCAGCACCTGCGAGCATACTTCAGGAAGATACCCTGAAAGTTTCAGGCTGAAACACTCAGAAATAAAGCCGGAAATTATGAAATACGAAACTTCCCGTAAGCCGCAATGAGTACGAGTGAGGCAGATAGACGTATCATCACTCGCGCTCACTCTCACTCACTAAGCTTATGGCGAAACGAATTTCATAATTTGCGGCTTTAATTTTAAACCAATTTTGAGCTCAAAAAATCCATAAAAAAATTTTGCAGGTGCTGACGTTATTGGATTTTGCGTTTTATCTATGGTTTCAGTTTAAAACGCCAAAAACACAAATTTTCCAAAGAGCAACTAGTGGCGCTATCCATCGGATTGAAATCTGGAAAAGTTTTGCCTGGAACCACCTTAACAAGAGGAAATTTTCCCTTAGTTAACATAGTTCATAAAATGGCGGATATATTTCTTTCCACAGTTGTCCACACTATTGTCGAAAAAAGGGAGCCATGTTACAAACTCCATTCAACAGGAAAAAGTTTCTTTTCATACCTATGTATTCTGAAGTGATGATATTGGATATTTATTTAATCCTTGCACTTTCAGCTTCGCACTTATGTTGTTTTCAGTAAATTTGAATCCTCAGCGGAATGATACAGGTCCAATTACATCATGGGAGCATACAGGAATTTGTCTTTCTCTCTCTCTTTCCATTTGAAAGTGTGTATTAGATAAGGATGGAGATGCGGACTAAAGTCACGGGATGGCCCCCTTTGCTGTCCTTTTCTTACACATGTGTTCAAATGGAAGAAAAGAGAGAAAGCTAAATTGCTGTATCCGCCTATGAATTATTGATGGAGTTCATCACAGTTTGCTTAGACTCCACTTGATTACCACACCGATCTCCAGCAGTATCACTATTGCAACTTGAGCTAGTTTGTGGTGCGTATTATTATTTATTGCAGTGGCGGCTTGTGCAATGTGGCAACAATGGATTCGCTTCATTTAAACCTATGCAGAATAATCAATTCTTCTATGACATGAGGCACTGCGTTTCACCTCCGATTGATGTTTTTGTATGGGTTTAAAAGGCGTAAAAGCACAGTTGCAAGATTGCACAAGCCGCCACTGATTCTTCAAAGGAGCGACTATGCAGCTCTAAAGTGGAACGAATGTGCAGAAGATGAGATAAGAGAGGTGAGGGTGGCACTAGTCAATTTTCACAGCTCCGTAGTCTGAATTCGGAGCTTTGACCAACAGACTGGTGCCACCATCGAAGCTACCCTTGGATCTTATTTCTACGCGTAGTTCCATTTCAGGAATTTCAAGCTACACCGATCCTGATCCTCCAATGAACGAAAAAGAGTACCATTTGGTGCAGATGGGAAGTACCTAGGTAGGCACCGCCTTGCCACCTACATTTTTGTTTAGCGCTCTATTTTTAAAGATGTAAAATAGGTATTTGGGTTTCAATCCCCAATCTTACATTTTTTTTTGAGCTCGAATCATTGATTCCACATCTTGTTGGTCAACCAGTCCTGCAAGACCTTGGATAAAAACTTCTGGAGCAGTGTAGTTTTGGAAGCATTCGATGCTACAGAGCTCACTTTCCGGAGTAAGTTCAGTAGTCATGATTGAAAAATTGTTAACACTATGAGAGGCGAAAATATGTCCGCATCGAATGGAAACACTCAAAGCAGCCACACGTTAAATTTTAAAACTTCGGGAGAAAAAGAAGATAAAAGTGTTGGAACTTAAAAACTATAAAATAAAAGAGATTTTTGTATACACTTCACAACACAGAAAACTATGGGAGCGAACGAAAGGTTGGAAGTAATAGACAACAGAGAACTAACTTAGAGAAGAAGAGGCAGACTTTAATGAGGGAGAAAAATTTACACTCAGTTTGTGGATTTAGAGTTATAAGTTAATTTGTTGTCATTGATTTTGAGAAATGTTCTGAGATCTTCTGCTGATAACAAAATTTGTTTGTTTACATCTGGCTCAATCAAAAAACTTTTTTGATTAGAGAACGGCAAACGGCTTCTCCATAAAGCACCGCTAGAGCGAGCACCGCACAGGACGGAATTACTAACCATTCAAAAAATATCCGACATTGTCGAAATAACTGTAAAGTGTAAAAAACCAAACATTGAACATTACCTACCGCAATGCCTTTTTTGTGCAGCTAAAACTAACTGTAAAAATGTTTCCTTATTTTTAAAGATATCGCTAGTTTTTTCCGCTATTTTGATTCTCTTCCGCATTTCGTTTTCGTTTATATCATCGCCCACCTTTGATCAACTTCACCCGGTTTCTAAAAGCTGTTTGAAATGGACATAGCAACCTCAATGGGTAAGCAAGCGGATGTGCATGTCATAAACCATTTCGAGTATAGTGAATGAGCATGCCTCATGAGTTTCATCTTTCCCAGCTGTGGCTCTCTACTACAAATATTGTGGCGTTTGTCAAATTCTTATTCAAAATTATCTGGAGGCTTTCTATGACCCCTCTGGTAGCTGGTCTGCCCTTTTCTCATCGGAAACAGAAGTCTGACGAGGTTCATTATGCTTCAAGGTACTGCTTGGGTGCATAATCATGCACTTTCCGAGAGTTACGGACAGGTGCCCAGGCTCACCTTTTGGGAGGAATTTGACGCTTAGAAAGTTCAATTCAAACCAGGAGCTTTAATTTACTGTTAGTGTGATTAAGTGTAAAGGAAGTCTTTGATTTTTATTGTTAGCTTTCGTTGTCCGAAAGAAACCACATACCCAAGACCAAAGATATTTCCAGAAAATTGCTGCTGAAGGTGATACAATTTCAGTTTGCTGTTTGACATTCTTGATCAGAATCAATTGTTTCAGCCAATTTAATGGGCCAGGATATCTGATCAGCTAAATCGACTTACGGATTGTCCTGATCATGCCAGCTCGACTGAATCTACTTAGGTAGCTCCCGTTTGATATGCTTAGTGACGTGCCCCCGGGGTTTATTCCCGAGAATATTCCCAGCCGAGTAAAATTCCCAGGAATAAACCTTTATCAGAAATGATGTGATCACTTCTATAGCCCGTTTCATTTAAATAGAAGCTTGAGCTCGACTCTTTCCCCTATGAGTTTTACCCTCACTCTCGTACCTGCGATGACTCGAGACCTGCCCCATCGGTCGGGGATTCCATCAGTCACAATGGACTGTCCTTTGGATAGATGACTGTCTATTGTGATGGACGGAATCCCCGACCGATGGGGCAGGTACGAGAGTGAGGGTAAAACTCGTAGGGGAAAGAGTCGAGCTCAAGCTTCTATTTAAATGAAACGGACTATAGCGCTGATTGGAGGTATATCATTATATGTGCGTATTTTCCCCAGCTGAATAAAATCCTGGGAATGCCACTAACAAGTCACCAGTCATGTGGCATGCCACAATTTCGACTCGATTGTCATTATTTCGAGGATCCAGAGTGCAATTACTTTGTTTGAAAATCAAATCTCTCCGGAACCATTTATATATTTTTAATAATAGGTTCAATTTGCTTTTGTTCTTTAGGTTTTACAAATCTTAATATCTATGGATCTGATGTTAACGCACCGAACCCTGCAGCTCTAAATCGACAGCCATCCGGCAACATGAATTTAATGACGCCTTTTTTACCTCAGCAGAGTCACATCGTTGACCAGCCTAATGGTGAGAACTTGGAAGACCAGTAGCGCACCGAGAGTTTCTTCATCTCTCTCTTTTCTCCATTAAAAAACGTATGTTAGACAAGGATGGACAAGGGGATAAAACCCCCTCTTTCCGTCCTTTTCCTACTTATACATTCAAATGGGAAGTGAGAGAGATGGAAGAGATCCTGGTTGCGCCAGTGGGGAAGACCCCTTTCCTTTTATTTATACTTCTCATCTATGAAATCAAAGTCTGAAAGATATCGTAATTAATTATTTTGTAATAACCTCATCAATGAGAGTAGGCTTGCCTGTTTTCTTCTTCGATGGTCAGAGACATTGGCCAAGCTATTCTGATTTGTTAGAACCCTTTCGAAGAGTCATTGAAACATGCCTCATTAACTGGTAGGTAGAGCTTGTTTCAGAAGTGTAGGCGCACCTAAACCATAATCTTTGGCGAATTTTCAACTTTAATTCCTTCAAATCAAAACCGAACTTGCCTCTGACTTTATTCTTTGGCTTTTAAAGTGTTCCTCATTGAAAAGTGAACTCTCAATTTCATTATTTTCATTCATTTTTATTGAGTAATATCAGAAATAATGTTGACAAATTCCAAAGATTATTGGTTTAGGTGCGCCTACACTTCTGAAATTACCTCTAGAGTTTTTAAACCTCGGCATAGAAATTTTACTTCAAACGCACTTGGATCGTTCCTGATTACTCTCAAAAATCTTCTTGTAATGTTACAGTGTGGTAAATGTAAATTTGTAGACTTTAAAAAACATTGCAAGTAGTATTTTCTCTTTTGAAAATAGGTGAAACCCCAGTGAGTCACGGTAACTCCTAAGTAAATCATGGAAGGATTTTTTATCCGACAATCTTTTGGCACAAGTGTTGAATTACACCTTCGCCAAAATGGATTTTTTGAAAATATCAATAAAAATAAGTCAACGTACATTTGTACATTTTCTGAACGCTCATTCCGAACAGCACAATATTCTACCCTTGGTTTTTCTAAATGTGAGACCACCAATTGATGCAATACTGCAATCCACATTTTAATACGTAAACTGTAATTATCAATTAGAAATATGGGTGTTCTCAAGAATAATTTTCCTCAATTTTTCCTCCAAAGTTGATAAATTTTGTTCATGAAATTGTTGAAACTTAACATCAATGTGAGAAAATCTGTCGAAAAATAGTAGTGTGCCATCGAATGAAGATAACCTTCTGTTTAGATGCTAATGAATGAGGAAAATTTTCATTAACATTTTGAATTTGAATTTATTTAATAAATTGATACAGTACAAAAAAAAATGAAAATAATGCAGGACCACCACCTCCAAAAACGAAACTTTTGCGGAGGGGCTCCAAGTTTATGACAAAATAAACTTACAACAAAACAACTATTAACTAAAAAAAACTAAAAAAAAAATGAGTTTGGATAAAAGGGTGAGGTTAGGCTATTATAGTCGTGCTTCTAGGTACATTTCCTCAAAAATCTTAGTGGTGTTACAACACACTTTAATGACTATGACTAGTTAAAGTAAAATATTTTTGTTAGATATTGACAATTGACAAAACAAAACAAAATTAATTAGTTTATGAGCTTAAAAGTTGAACTGATTTAAACCATAAAACAATTTGATCTTTAATATTGTTAACACGCGCTGCCAAGGAGAAAAATTCTAGCCAGCTCTTTGTTGAGACCTCTTTGCAAGATGTGGACATTTTTATGGCAATCTAGGGAAGTTTTCACCTCGGTAGAACATTTTTCAGGCCTTTGGTTATATTTGTCTCTTGTAATTCTATCTGAAAGTCATCTTTTGAAACGGAAAGTCTGTCTGTTGATCAAAAAATTAATAAAGTTCCTCTCTTCTTAGTTGTGGCTACAAATTATCTCTCCCAACACGCTGCTCACACTCCTCACTCTCATCACGGACCTCAACTCTCGGATCACAGTCAACACTCGCAACATTCAGAAGATGTTGCCAATAGATTCGGACACCCGAACATGAATCTCATCTCACCTTGTGCCATTCAACCGCAGCATCCATCTTCGGAAGGTAAGTTTTTTCTTTTACTTTTTAAAGCAAAACTTGTAGTTCTGAGTCCGACTAAATTGTAACAAGTGAACTTTTTTTAGTCTAAGTGTACTTTAACCCATCGATGTGTTTCAACGTTCTGACGAGACAGTCTTGTCATGAATTTGAATACCGATCTGTCCGTAACAGCCACAAAATGATTGCGCAACAATGCTAAAGAGCTTGCGGCGTTTTCCAATCGATCCACAAATAAAAAACCGGTGATCGTGGGCCGCAGTGGTCCACTGAGAGAGATTGTGGACATAAAAAAAGACGGCTGGAAGTATTTCGATGATCTTCTTTTTATTGATCAGTAACATCTTGTAAGTGTCCCCCCCCCCCCATTGAATTAACTCTATTCTTTATCTTGACTGGTTTGATTATTTTTTTGCAGGGATACGCACTCCAGCTGATGCCTGTTCTGATATTGTAGATAATCTGTGGTGTCACCGTAAATGTTCGGAAACAGATTACTTTGCCAAAAAAGCTATTGAAAGTTTGGTGAAGAAACTAAAAGTTAGTACATCTATCAAGTATCGCCGTTTTAAAAAAGAAATCTGAATTGAATTTCTAATTAAATTTTACTGGAAGTAAATCTGAACGTCTGCTGTGAGATCGCTTGTCAATTATGCGAGATTCCAGAAATCATACACTTGATGCACGCTATTGGATTGGGCTTGTAACTGAGTCATGAGTGGTTTATGGGGAGGGACCATACGTCTCTCTGAAGTTTTGAAATCCATTTTGTTATTTATTTTTCTCCCTGTTCTTAAAGAATTCAAGAAATGAGCAAAAACTGGCACTTAGAGGAAGGTTGAAACTACTCAGCATTACATTATTTGAAGAATTTTGAGCTACATTAAGGGTTCATCTGATGGATTTAGAGTAGGTAAAAATTGTGTCGCCCTTTTTTTGAATGCACAGTGGGTCTTCATCTTATGTGCTATGGCCGATTTTGTGGCCCTCTAACTTGTGCTGAAATTGTAAATTGAGAGAGCTGTATTAAAATTTAGCATTTTTGGCTGACTGGAGAAAATGGCTCTTTATTTTAACTCCAGGGGGCCGATTATTTACTTCGTTGATGCTATTGGTTGAAAATTGTAAAACTATGCGATTGCTATGGCAACTACTGTCAAAGTACTCGTTTTTTAAAGACATTCTAATTCAATGTGTAGCCTTTAAGTAACGGACTATTGAACGATTGTTACCATGGCAACAGCCAAGTTTTACAATTTTTTACCAATAGCATCACTCATAGACAGTCTTAACAATCGCTTTATCGATGAGGTGAATGATCAGCCCCCTGGGCTGATAGAGGAACCCATGAGATGTCTGAATATTGCTAACTGTACAAACTAATGCTAAAACTTTTTTGAACTTATTTTAAATTTTTGAACAGGAAAAACGGGAGGAACTCGAAGATTTAGTCACAGCTGTTACTACCTGTGGAACACAGCTAACTAAATGTGTCACCATTCCTAGAACATTGGATGGCAGATTGCAGGTAAATATTTTAGGCAAATCAGGACTTGTCAATTTTCAGATTTCTGGTAATTTACTGGAACTGCTCTTTATTCTGTTTCACAACATTGATAATTTTCTTATCTCAAGATTTTTGCTCCCCAAAAAAGATTCAAAAATTGGCTCAGCTGTAATTTTAAACTACCGTATTTACTCGTTGATTCGTGCTGAATGCGGAGTCACAGTGACGCTGTGACCTAGAGCGTGATTTGATTTGAGTTAGACAGAAAGCGTACTAGGCATGGGCATCTAGTGTACTGTTTCCATATTTTAAACTTTATTGTTTTTGATTTCAGAAGGAAATTAACGAACTGGTTTTTTTTTTAAAGAATTAATTTGATGGTGGCAGAAAATAATGTAGCTATAATTGCATTAGCCATTGTTTGATCTAAGTTATTAAAGCAATGAGGTTCTCTAAAAAGAAAAATGGAATAAATTAAAATCTTAAAATATTTGTTTAATTTATCCTTAATTGTTTTGTTTTAGGTTGCCGGAAGGAAGGGTTTACCACATGTTGTATACGCCAGAATTTGGCGATGGCCGGATTTACAGAAGAATGAACCGAAACATCTAAAAATTTGTCAATACGCATTCGAATTAAAGTGTGACTTAGTGTGCGTCAATCCGTACCACTATGAAAGAGTTGTCGCTCCGAGTGTCGGTAAGGAACCATACAGAATTTTAGAACTAATTCATTCCTTAAGACCTTAAGCGGAATCGTTAAGTTTCAGATTAAATCATAGAATTCGTTCACATTTTTTTATTTACTCACAATTTTAACTGGAGAGTATCCCATTTGAAAAGAAAAAGAACAAAAAGTTCGAAACAACCAGTAATTTGACAAAGGCCAAATACGATGTAAGTCGAACTACAGGCAAAATCGCGCAAATTAGGACACGTCAAGCTTTTTCTGAAAAAACCTTTAAACTTCCAGAGAAGCACTGTTTATCTGAACAAATTAACCTGCTTTTCCTTGCTTCCGCCGTGTTCCGCGTTGCAATCTGCCACCAACAGTTTGGAAGCTGATAGCAAAAATCAGCCCCTAATTGCCATCCTACGCCGTGGGATCTCTGCCTGCCCCGGCTCCCATTTTAGTCTTGTAATTTCCGCTACTGGCTAGTCCACCGCTGGCCGATCCGCTACTGAGTAGTCCACCGCTGGCCGATCCGCCACTGGCTGGTCCGCCGCTGTTCAATCCGCCTCTTGTAAGTCCACCACTGACGATCCGCTACTGGCTAGTCCACCGCTGGCCAATCCGTTATTGAGTAGTCCATCGCTGGTTGATCCGCCACTGAGTAGTCCACTGCTGGCCGATCTGCCACTGGCTAGTTCACCGCTGGCCTTTCTGCCACAGATGCCGGTAGATCTGGCGCATTGGCCAGCGGCGGATTAGACAGCGGTGGATTATCCAGTGGCGGGTCGGCCAGCAGTGGAGTAGCTAGTGGCGAATAGGCCAGAGGCTGAAAATTAGAAGACTAATATTACAGGACTGTAGACATACTCTGGATCTAATAATAATTGGACTAAAAACGTCAAACGTGACGTAATGGACGTTTCAGTCAGAGACGAATATAATGAGTGGACCAATTTTTCAACAGGACAAAATTTGATTGGATGAATTATCAGGGACGAAAAATGTCTAGGATGAAAAGGCAAGGACAAAAACTCTTATTACCCCACGGCGAGATTGCGAGGGCTGCCACAGAGAGCTTGTAAGAAATTTATTTTTTGTCGCGGAGGGGGAATTTATTCCGTATCGTTTGACTTATAGATGAAAAAAGGTTCGGGACCGAAAATTAGTTTGAGATAAACGTGATTTCGACACATCAAAGTTCGACTCAGTCAAAAGAATTTAACGTAGCTTTTATGGGAGGATTAACGGAACTGGAGGTTTTGTTCGACATAACGGAAAATTTGACTTTGACTTACACATGGTTCGACCTAATAAACTTTTACCGTAGATATTGTCCGTTCTTATATTTTCTCTTTACAGGTTTAAGGTATAGGTTCGTCTGTTCTTTAAACTCAGTTTTCTTTGATCAATCCTTCGATTTTTCCTCTTCCAAACTCAATAGAAACTGATTTTTTGTTTACTTATTTCAGATTTGTCAAATTTAAGCCTGAGTCCAGAAACAACTATGATACAACATCATCCCATGACATATCCAGGCTATGATCACCAGAAACCATCTCATATACAGGGTAAGCAATAAAGCATTTTTTTTGTAACTGTTAATTTCAAGTTTATGATGCAATGAAGTTTTTTAGTGCTGTATTGAATTTTTCTAAGAATGATTTGGAAAACACTGTATAAACCTACGTATTGGCCGCAACAAAAACACAGTTTTTAGGCCTTCAAATCCAGGGTGCGGTTTATATTTTAGAATGGGATCTGCTACATAATAATGTAACAACAATTTAGCTTGAAATATAATATGTTTATCTACTGTAATTAATGGATATTTATCCATCATTACCAAAAATTAGGCCCTTTTAGAGCAATAGCTTGAAACAATAGATCTACTTGGAGGTTGGATTGAATGAGAAAATAGATTTAAGCGTTTTTATGAAAAGAGCTTTGCTCATATGATTGTTAAATGAAAAAGATTAATCAGAATCAAAGCTAAAAAGTTAAAATTGATTTGGAGATGTTTCGGGGCTAAATAGCTCCCGAAAAGAAACAAAGAGAGAATCAGAGGGATGGGTTGTGTTGGTGACAGAGACGGGGCACTAACTGGCTGCAGCAGAGGCACGCTGAATTCTCGCTGATTCAACAAAACAGCAATCAACGCCCTTCTGATGTCGTAGACTGTTGAATGGTGAGCACCCTCTTTTTCACTTCCCAGTCCAATCCCCCCTGTGTTTTCCGAATTTCACCGTTCAGCACCCTGCCTGTGACATCAGAGGGGATTTGACTGTTGTTTTCTTGAATCCGCGAGAATTCAGCATACCTCAAATCTGCCCTATGTTTTTTAGCGCAGTGCTCTGTCTCTATTTGTCTCTGGTCGGTGAGGATCATTGTTCGGAAGAATGATGTGGGATCCTTTCTTGTTTTTTTGTTTTCTGGCTTCCTCTTCCTTGAGTGAGACCACTTTTGTTTGTCGATTATTTTTATGCTTAGACTTTCGAGTGCATTTTTCTCAATCTAGTTTTACTTTCTCATTTCTTTTGTTAGGATGCAACACCATGACTCAGCAGCCAAGGCCTTCCAACCCACCTCAGCCCTCAGGAGCGTCTTCATCCAGGGCTCCGTCATCTCCGTACTATCCACCCGGCGTTAATCGTTAGTATTAATTTGAGTTCATTTACTATTCTTCCTATCAATCTGACATCATAAATTTGAATACATATTACATAACTGAAGCAATGCACTATGGTCTGAGATCGTTGAAAAATGGCCAAAAATCAGCAAGTAAATTCACTATGGTGTGAGATCGTTAAAATATGGCCAGAAATCAGCAAGTAAATTCACTATGGTCTGGAATCGTTAAAAAATGGCCATAAATCAGCAAGTAAATTCACCAAGGTCTGAGATCGTTAAAAAATGGCCAAAAATCAGCAAGTAAACTCACTATGGTGTGAGATCGTTAAAATATGGCCAGAAATCAGCAAGTAAATTCACTATGGTCTGAGATCGTTAAAAAATGGCCATAAATCAGCATGTAAATTCACCAAGGTCTGAGATCGTTAAAAAATTGCCAAAAATCAGCAAGTAAATTCACTGTGGTCTGAGATCGTTAAAAAATGGCCAAAAATCAGCAAGTAAATTTCTCATCGAAATATCCTTGAGAAACTTTCAAGGCAAATTTTAATTGCAAACAACACTTTGAATAAGTAATTTAAACCCTCACATATTTATGGAAAGTTTTAAATTAAGCACAAATGGTGAAAAACCATGATTTTTGAAGAATTTTTCTTCTCTGATTTTTGGCCCCTTTTTTTCCATTTCAAACCATACACTGAAAAAAATCAATTGTTAAAGCAACAATTCAAAATTTGCTGATTAAAAAAAGTTGAAAGTTGCTAAATCAACCAGGGTTTTCTGTTAAGTCAACAATTTATTTGTTGACAGTTAAAAAAAAAAAAAAAATAGTTGTTAAATCAACCACATAATGGTGTTCTTTTAACGAAATAGACATTGTCAATTTAGCAATTTTAAATAGTTAAAAACATACAGAACTTAGCCCAATTAGTTGATCTAACAATTCAGCTTCAGCTATATCAGTAAAATAAATTGCTGATTTTACTTATTAATTCGTTATTCCAGCAAAATTGTTATTTTTACTATAGACTGTTGTAGTAGAGCGATATATCGTATCGATTGCCATCCGAGGGCCTCTGGTTCCAAACAAACTCTGGTTCAATGTAATTTCCCCATAAGCGAACTTTTGAACGGAAATTTAGGGTATTAAATCAAACAATTAATGCAACCTTTTTGCGATTATGAATTCTACGTCCTCGAAAATGCTTAATATTGCCTGGTTCCACCCGTAAAACCGCCGGAATCAACAAGAAGATATTACAGATTAAACGATGCGTTTGGAGGTTGGAATCACCCAAATGTTATTGTTGTTGTTGTGGAATTTGGCGGGATTTCGGGCGATTCTAACCTACAAATGCAACATTTGATTTGTAATACCTTATTGATTTCGGCAGTTTTAGTCAAGGAACCAGGCATACTCAAGCATTTTCAAGGATGTAGAATTCATAATCGCAAAAAGGTCGCATTAATTGTTTGATTTATTACCCTAAATTTCCGTTCAAAAGTTCGCTTGTGGGGAAATTACATTGAACCAGAGTTTGTTTGGAACCAGAGGCCCTCGGACGGCAATCGATACGATATATCGCTCTACTAAAACAGTCTATTTGATTTGCTAGTTGGGCAAATTAGTTGTTAAGCTAACAAAATGAATTGCTGATTTAGCATTTGAGTTGTTAATTTAACAAAATTATCGGTTAATTTAGCAAATCATTTTGTTCTGTACTTTTTTAACTATTTATGGTTTTCAGTGTAGTGCAATGGAGAGAAGAACTTGGTGAAATGTATTTAAGAAGTAGTGAAAAAAAAAAAAAAAAAAATTGTTGTATCTCTAAGTTTTTATAAGTACAGCTATGATGACAGGGTCTGTTTCAATCCTAAGTAGACATCTGATTTGCTTACCAAATGACTGAAATCCCTGTAGAAAATTTGATTCTCAAATTTTTTGAATTTTTTTTTTCAAGTATTGATATTTTCCAAACTAAGTGCTTCTACAACTTTCTTTGATTAAAAAAATTTAGATTTTTTGTTCTTTCTACTGAAGTGTTCCTGATTAATTTTCTTTAGAATCAAATTTTGGAAACTCTCAGCCCACACATTTACCGGCCATCACTCAGCAGTCTCAGGACCCCGACTATTTCAAAGTTGAAGTTGAAGGTAATAAGTCAAAATTTTTAAAATTTTAACGCTTTAAAATGAACTGGGTTTTTAATCACTTTGGTTTTTAACAGGTCCTCAAGCAAAAAATTAGATCTTGGGAAATTTCGAGATTTTTCAGCTACTACTACCTATCATATTTGTCCGCTTTTAATGCGTCCCTCAGATTTGGCAACAGAGACAATAGATCATGCATTATCTATCTTGCTCATGTTTAGGTGATTTTGGCTAAACTTTTTCAGTTTTCAATCCAATAGATAGTACCAGTCACTGTTGCGAAAAGTTGTGTGTTTTGGCATTTATAAATGAAAACCAAGATTAACGTAAAATCCTAGAACATCAGCACCTACGTAATTTTTTATCGATTTTTTTGAGAGCAAAGCAAGCAAAATTGGTTGAGAAATGAAACTGTAATTTATGAAATTAATTTCGCCATAAGCTTGGTTAGTGTGAGTGAGTGCAGGTGATACTATGTCAATCTGCCTCACTCGCACTCATTGAGGCTTATGGGAATTTTTGTATTTCCTAAATCCTCGCTTTTTTTTTGAGTGTTTGAGCTTGAAACTCTCAGGGTATCTTCCTGAAGTATGCTCGCTGGTGCTGAAGTTCTAAATGTGTACTTTTGGTGTAAATTCATCAATTTCAGCCAAATACTGTTTTAGAGCAGTGTGACGTGGTATCCGCGGTTCAAACTAATCGACCCTGGAATCGTCTTAAGATTGTTTTTACTTTCTCACATTCAACAAAGTTAGAAATTGAGAAAGTATTGCAATGACGCAGCTGTCTGTCTGTCTGTCTCCCAGCGTAACTTTTGAATCAATGATCTGTATGCATCCACATTTTGCAGAGAAGTTGCTTTCAACATTCCCAAAAATTGGAAAATTGGAATATGTCAAATGTAGCTGTTTGAATTTTAATGAAAATTTTCACAAAAATTTTGCAACCAGCCTACTATAAAATTAACCCGTCTGGGAATCTCCCCCAGAATATTAACCCTTTCCACTCCACTGTCGAGCTGTAGTCGACAAAATCGATTTACGGGTTCCGCTCTTTTGTCGAGCTGTGGTCAACAAAATTTTGTAGCTCGAAATTGACGCTACCATCAGGACAAAATAGGTGTCTGAGAAGTGCTGCACTCTGACAGGCTTTTTCTGAACTTACCAGTGAAGCTCTAGTTCACGGAGTTCTAGTGGAGTACAGGAAGGTTCAGCTCGAAAAATGGTGGAGTGGAAAGGGTTAAAGGGGGGTCTGGGTATCTCCCCGAGAGAAATAAAGGAGGGTCTGGGGATCTCCCCCAAAACAATGAAGGAGGGTCTGGGGGTTTCCCCAAAAAATATATAGAGGCCTGGGGGTCCCCCCCAGATTAAGTTAGTTGTGAGAAAGTGTTTTTGGGGTATTCCCTACAGTTTATTTTAAAAATTTAATGGAGAATAGTGTTACTAAATCTCAATCTTTTTTATTTATCAGATCCTTCATATGGCAACTCTCAGCCCCCTCATTTACCCACAATGCCTCTGCCATCACAAGAGACGGAGTATTTTAAAGTCGATGGCTCCAGTCAGAAAAGTCAGCGACCACAGAACGAATTAGCAAGTAGTCATAGTAGTCAAGCTGTCCACAGTGCCCCGGTTCACCAGTCAAGTATGATGAGATCGCAGGCTGCAGCCTCCCATCAGGCCCAGTATCCAAGTCCAGAAGAAACCTGGAGCAAGCAGAATGCGGTATCTTATCAACAGCAACAAAGGCATCAGCAACAACAGAGGCATCAACACCAACAACAACAACAACAACAACAACAACAGCAACAGCAGCAGCAGACATCTGAGCACCCAGCATTTTGTAAGTTAGCGGTATAAATAAAAACATTATTGGGAATGATGCTAAAAACTAGGGTTGCAGCAGATATCGATTATGCCAGATACCAGATACCAGCCGGATAGTAGTGCCGGATACCGGATATCCGGCCGAATTTTCGGGATTCAGCGGAGCGCCACAATCAAGCGACAAATTGTTCGATTTTGACGATTTTCTTTTAACCCTTTGCGGTCTCATTTTTTTCCCACTTGCACCCCCAACAGGTTGTAATTAAAAACGAAAAAGAGAGGTTATTGTTTACTGTCACGCCGCTAGCGCTGTGGGCAACCTCCGCACTATGTGAGAATGAAGCGCAAGAAGTTCCCGAGAAGACCCATAGAGCGCAGCACGCACTGAAGTTGTCGGGGCTGGCCCGATACGGGACTCAGCAGAGCGAAACTTTTTTGTAATGTCGGGTGAGCCCCGACATGCGACCGGAACAGGAATTTTACGATGTCGGGCCTGACCCGACACACGACCATAAAAGGTTAATTCCCGGCCAGTTCTTTTCGTAATTTTTTTTTTTAAATTCGAGATTTATCTTCCACATTCAACGGAAGACCTTATCGGTCACCTGCGATAATGCACTATTGAACGATAATCAACTATTGTCACTATCGATTGTTTCACAGTTTTAATGACACAAGAAGACCGATGAACAGAAAGTGTCCCACGCCCTTTCTTTTGAAATTTCGAAGCCCCAAAATTGCATCTGTCAACATATGGACCATGTTGGATGGTGCATTGGTGCTCCTTCATGCTCCCTACGTTAATTCCTGTTGAGCCCCGAAAAAAAGTCTGCCACCGTGCGCACGGCTAGTGCTTGGTCTCTATTTTATATCGTCTCTGATTATTTCTCACTGACAATCCTAACTTCCTTTTGACTTTGCTGTGGTGTTTTTTTTTTTTTTTTTCAGGGAACAATTCAGATGTTACACCAAAATCGGAAAGGTTACTCTCTCAGCAGCCACCTCCAGAATATTGGTGTTCCATTGCTTATTTTGAATTAGATTCTCAAGTTGGAGAAACTTTCAAAGTGTCATCCTCTTGTAAAAAAGTGACAGTTGATGGTTATGTTGATCCCTCAGGAGGAAACCGCTTTTGCCTAGGAGCTCTTAGTAATGTTCATCGAACAGAACAGAGTGAGAAAGCAAGGTAACTATTATTTGTTTATTTATTTATTTATTTATTTATTCTTTCCTACCCCTTCTTTTTTTATGCAGTCCAGTCGTTCGCTGTGAAATATCAGCACAACGAACCACGTGTTTGGGCGGCTGGACTTTACTAATACTACTACTACTATTTATTTATTTATTTATTTATTTATTTATTTATTTATTTATTTATTTAAAGTAGCAAACGGGCAACTTCCCAATACAAGAAAAATACAGAAACAGAAAAGAACAAAACAAAATCCAAGATTAACAAAATTAAAAAATATGACTCCTAGCAAAAAACTTAAAATGAGAAAGGGAATCAGAAGATCTAATAAATTGGGGCAGGGCATTCCAGGATCTCATAAGTCTAACTAAAACTGAGAAAAAACAAAGATTGTCATGGGCCAGAGGGACAACCGAAGGATTATCATTTCTAAAATGAAAAGTGACCACTCTGAATTGAAAAAGATGGGATAAATCCTGAGAATTAATAAAACCAGATAAAACTTTAAAAACAACTAAAGCATCAAAGTAATTATGTAAAGATTTGACAGTAGGAAGATTAAACTTAGCAAAAATATTAGTGAGATCATGAACATAAAACGGTATAGACTGGTCCGATTTAAAAGAGAGAACCCTTAAACCTATTATTACATTATTTTTTTTTTCAAATTTTAAAGTTTGAGTCAAAGGAAGCGAATGGGGCTCTTGCCATTATTGCCATCAGCGATTGAATAGTTGATCCTTTAGTCAAATCCAGTGGAAATTACAAGAAGCACGTTAAAAAATTACAAAATTTACCCACAGACCCACAAAATTACTATAGTTTAAGGTGTAATGTTGGAGCTATGGAGTTACCCTGGGAGATTCCTATCTAATTTGAAGCTTTCTTCTGTGTCTCTTTAGAGAGAATGACAAATTAGACATGAAAAACACAAATTAGGCACAAATTAGATCTTTCATGACACCTGCGTAGCTCCGCATTTAACATTAAAGGCATTTTGTGAGTCTAAGAGTGAATTTTGTGCTCAACATCATTTTCGCTGGATTTTACTCAAAAACTAACAATGTTGCACACTTTTGCTATAAGCGATTTAACAGTTGATTCTGGTGTTAAAACCTTGAAAATAACAATGGCAGCACTAAAAACTTCCGAAATCCACTCTTTAACTCAGTAATGGTGGCTGAGGGCAGTAACAATGGGAGATCCCTATCTTAATTTTGTCACTCTTTCTATGCTGACCAGGATGATTCACAGAGTAATTAGTCATCAGAGTGATGATCCACATCCGATGAATGGTACCGCAACACCTAGTGACACCGGTGTCAAATGAAAGTCGTCTCTGATTGGTCACTTCTTGATGGAGCTACAGTATTGTTAGATGGGAATCTCCCATTGTTACAACCCTCAGCCACCGTTATGCTCGCGCAAATAAAAGCGTTTATCGAGTTTAGGAGTGGATTTCGGAAGTTTTTAGTGTTGCCATCGTTATTTTTGGAGGTTTTTACACCTGAATTGACTATTAAAATCGCTTATAGCAAACGTGTGTAACAGCCCCATTCATTTACTTGAAGCAACAGTCATCAAGAGCCCCATTACACAGCTTTCCCAATGGGGCAGTTGCAAGGGTCTAAAATGTTGTATTTTTTATGAAAAAAATGAAAGTACTCAATGAGCTGAGAACAAGGATACCTTTGGTTTCTTGGAATGTCCCATTGTTACAGAGATGAGATTTTGGCCCAAAATACATTGTTTTAAATGGAAACTGTGAGTAGTGAAGTCACTACACACACGTTTTTTTGCAACTTTACAAGTGCGTATCTCTAAAACCGGAACACTTAGGAAAAACGAAAAGCACCATTGTTTTCAGCTCAACAAGTATTATTATTTTCTTCCTAAAAAACACAACATTTCAGACCCTTGAAACTTGAGATTACTAAGCCTAAGAGTTATGGGTTATGGCACTTCCTATCTCCGCCGTGTTGAAGAACTGTTGGCCGGGCTCCGTAAAAAACGCCTGCAGAATGGCCGTGATACAACGTGTAGTATGCTGGTGACCGTAAACATTGTTGTTATTCATGTTGTTGGAAATGAGGTTAGATTCTCTGCAGCATCTAAATGTTTGTCATTTAATGGCCGATGGGATGATTAAAGTGTCTTAGATTTTCAGATTCACGTTTAAAATATACTCAGAGCATATTAAACTTCTCAAACACTTTATTAATCTTATTAATTTAGTTAGTGGCGTTGCTGTCAAACCTCATTTCAAACAGCAACAGTAGTAACAATGTTTACAGTCACCAGCGTATACCACACTGCATACTTCGTAGGAGTCGAACAACGCTTTTGAATCGTTATGCCATATCTCTTAAGCTTAGTAATCTCTGCTTGAAACTGCCCCATTCAGCAAAGAGAGAAAATGTGTAAGTGCAACTGAGAAATCAGTCCAGGTCACGTACAGTTCTTAAGATCTGCTTCTGTTCAATAAAAAGCAAACCAGAGCTGCAGTGATCATCGCCGGACAAATTATCAAAAGATAACACTTATGCTCCTTCTTATTCGTCTTTTTTTTTTCTGATGATTGCAACGTCTCTGATTCTACAGGTTACACATAGGAAAAGGTGTTGTTCTAGAACTGCGTGGAGAAGGTGACGTGTGGCTGAAATGTTGCAGTGATCATGCAGTATTTGTCCAGTCAGATTATTTAGATAGAGGCGCAGGCAGAGCTGTCCATAAAATATTTCCAACAGCTTGCACTAAGGTATTTTCCTTCTTCCAATTTTTTTTCTTCTGGGCAAAACATTTTGAGCTCAGGGGTGTAAAATGTTCTAACATTTTGGAAGTTTCATGCAATCTTGGACTTTTTCCTCACAGAAATTCTATTTATTTTAAATAAACTCACGAAATGTTGAAAAGTGAAGACTTTTTTGCTTATTTTAACATTTCATCACTGTATGAATGCTAAATTACCCATATTCTCAAAGTTTTGAGGCCATTTACGCGGGAAAATCTCATTGCCATAAAATAAAAAAAATGAAATAAAATGAAGGGTAGAGTGGATGAAGATTGAAGGGGTTATGTGACACTTTTTTGATTTTGAGAAAATCGACTTTAAAGTTCAAAGTATGGACGTTTTCGACATTTTGGCCGAACATCAACCGCAACAGTTTTGAAAGTAGGGTCATATCCTACATTTTTTGAACCAAGTTGGAAAATTTATAGATAGATACCATCATAACTCCTTCATCCACTGTGCTAATTTGATTTTTTCCAAAATGTCATGTAACCTCTTTATCCACTCTACCCTTCTACTAATACTGGGCATGTTTTCTTTCTTTCGATCGATTTATGGATCGCTAGCTAGGGCACATTTTGCACCTCTGTTTGAGCTCATAACTTGTACGCTAGTGACAACGCAATATCCATCCCTCTGGACTCTCGGAGAAAATCACTTGATGCAGCAACTGTCCTTTTAGAGTTGCACTTTTGTTTGAAACCAATTGTTTGTTCAAATGGATCTGTCCCAACTTGATTTTTTTAATATAAAAGTTAGTCAATTTAAGGCAAAAAAACCGAGCCTGTGTGAAAATGTCCATTGGATATTTCCATCATGGCTACCTCTACGCTACCACCGCGCTGCCTCCACGTTACCTCCGCGCTACCTCATAAGCACGTTCCACAAATCCTCTCTATTGGTATAGCTGGTTGGTATAGCAATAAATTTTTCCTACGGCTGTCACATTCTAAATGGATTCTGTTTGTTTAGGTTTTCGATTTGGAACAATGCTTCTGGCAAATGAGACAGCAAACGGCGTCCGCTCAAGCTGCGGCTCAAGCTCAAGCTGCTGCGGTCGCAGGACACATACCGGGACCTCATAGTGTCGGTGGAATCGCACCAGCCATTAGTAAGTCAGCTCATCATCTTTTCATATTCTTAGAAGCATTTTAAAGATCCCCGGAGCAGAAACATTTTTAGTATTGAGTTCTCATTAGCATTGATGCTTTCTTCCGAATTTGTTTTTATTTATTTATTCTTCATTGGTTCATGTAGCCAACAGAAAGTAAAAGCTCCTGGTACAGGTTATCACAAAATAAGACAGAAAAAAACAGGTATCAAGCTATAGTGGGGCGGATAACTCCACAATATCGGAAGAATCGTTCATTTCTGGAAAAAAAAGTGAAACTTTCAGGGATTGTAGTTGACCCTTAGGAGAATCGAAAATCGAAGAGACCCCAAAAAGTTGGGCCCCTGGGGGCCCAGGGGAGGGCCCCAAAATCTTATTTTGCTCATAACTTTTGAACGAGTGATTTTTTCGAAAAAAAAATGATACATTAAAAAGATAGGAAATTTAATTTTAAACAAAAAGTGTCTCTTGATATTTTTCATTTGGACGACAAATAACCAAGATATAGCCGGAAAACCGATTTGACGTTGGGCGCCCCACCCGGATCGGGCCGCCGCATATAGTATACGGTCTCTTATACGCTGCCGCACGCAAGTATCTCTTGCTGCACGGTTGGCACTCACACTCTGACACTTCGCTCAAGTTTATGCCGTCGTGTGTGACTCTTGGAGAGTTGGGGGTGGGGGGGGGGGGGGGGCGCCCAACCAACCCCCCCCCCCCCCCAAATGAATTACACCCGTTTGAAGAAGTCGACTAATTTCCGTTAATTTTGTATTCAATTTATCGCGAATAACAAACAAAAGTAACCTAAGTAAGTTTATGTCTTCGTTTTCGGGGGGGGGGGAGGGGTGCCCCCTTCCACCCTCCCCATGAATCGCACCTGTATACAGAACTAGGTACATACATTTCCGTTCATTTTTATTCAGTTTATTGCTAAAAATGAACGAAAGTAACCTGATGTAAGTTTTGATCAACGTTGATATCGTTGAAAACAAACGCAACGATGAATGTAGGAGATTCATCGAGGAAGTATTGATGCGAAGGGAGGGGGTATCACCCCACTCCCCCTCCCTTCACTACTAGAGAATCCAGAATTTTCGTTTTTACCTCTAAAAACGATTGACATAAGCCGGACATCCGATCTAATTGATTTTAATCGACACTGTTGGAAAATCTCACAAATGAGCCGAGTGGAGGAGACGCTCATGGGGGGGGGGGGGGGTACTAAACTCAAACTTCGGTTTGAGACAATCTCTGAGTCTCATTTTTTACAGTTTCGTGATGGAAACGAAAACATATGGAAATCACTGAAAAAGGTTTACCTCGGATCGCGCTGTATAGTTTTAGTTGTATTTGTATGTTAACTGATCTCAGAGCTGCAACACATTTAGCGAAGTGCGTGCTGCGTGGTTTTTCAGCGTTATTCGTCTTTCAAATAAGAATAGTTTGCATGAAACGCGAATAAAACATCCAAACAGTGTGTAAGTAAGTACACCAATTCTCAGCTGAGGCCAAACCTTTAACTTATAAATATTCGATGTACAAACGACGAGTGTTTTTATATCGTTTTCATCACGAAACTATAAAAAATGAGACTCAGAGACTGTCTCAAACCGAAGTTGGAGTTTAGTACCCCCCCCCCCCCCCCCCCTCATGAGCATCTCCTCCACTCGGCTCATTTGTGAGATTTTCCAACAGTGTCGATTAAAATCAATTGGATCGGATGTCCGGCTTATTTCAATCGTTTTTAGAGGTAAAAACGAAAATTCTGGATTCTCTAGTAGGGAAGGGAGGGGGAGTGGGGTGATACCCCCTCCCTTCGCATCAATACTTCCTCGATGAATCTCCTACATTCATCGTTGCGTTTGTTTTCAACGATATCAACGTTGATCAAAACTTACATCAGGTTACTTTCGTTCATTTTTAGCAATAAACTGAATAAAAATGAACGGAAATGTACCTAGTTCTGTATACCGGTGCAATTCATGGGGAGGGTGGAAGGGGGCACCCCCCCCCCCAAAACGAAGACATAAACTTACTTAGGTTACTTTTGTTTGTTATTCGCGATAAATTGAATAAAAAATTAACGGAAATTAGTCGACTTCTTCTAACGGGTGTAATTCTTTTGGGGGGGGGGGGTTGGTTGGGCGCCCCCCCACCCCCAACTCTCCAAGAGTCACACACGACGGCATAATCTTGAGCGAAGTGTCAGAGTGTGAGTGCCAACCGTGCAGCAAGAGATACTTGCGCGCGGCAGCGTATAAGAGACCGTATACTATATGCGGCGGCCCGATCCGGATGGGGCGCCCAACGTCAAATCGGTTTTCCGGCTATATCTTGGTTATTTGTCGTCCAAACGAAAAATACCAAGAGACACTTTTTGTTTAAAATTAAAGTTCCTATCTTTTTAATGTTTAATTTTTTTTCAAAAAATCACTCGTTCAAAAGTTATGAGCAAAATAAGATTTTGGGGCCCTCCCCTGGGCCCCCAGGGGCCCAACTTTTTGGGGTCTCTTCGATTTTCGATTCTCCTAAGGGTCAACTACAATCCCTGAAAGTTTCACTTTTTTTTCCAGAAATGAACGATTCTTCCACTATCCGCCCCACTACTAAGGTAAGAAAACCAATACTAACAATTTTACTTTTTCTTATATTTAATATTTGAAGAGAGAGGGGGGGGAAGAAAAAAAAAGAAAAGAAAATATGGATTACACAGGGTCCGCACAAAGTTCAGAGAAGAAGTAATATGGCTGAAGCTTTAGCATCTTTTTGAGGATTTTAACAGGCATTGGGTGATAGTTGAATTGCTTCAAAGTGCATCGGTGAGCAATTGATTAGCAACAAGTCAAAACTCTGCGATAACCTACCGCTCACGAATTTATTTTGATGCAATTCAGAAGCCGACACTGCTACTTGTCAGAACCTGATACTCAAAATGCTCCTGCTCTAGTTCATCACTTTGCTCTGAGATCAGAATTGTTTCTATTTTACGGCAAATCCATTGCGAGCTGTTTGGATGTGGAATGGGGCAGTTGCAAAGGTCTGAAATTCTGTGTTTTTTATGGAGAAAATTATGGTATCTGATGAGCTAAGAACAAAAATTGTATTTTGCTTTGTCATCGGCGATAGCCGATGGCCATTGCGCGATGATATTCTTCTGACCAATCACATAAAAGCGCTGAAATCAAGTAATTTTACGCCGATGACTGCTTGGCGCGCGACGAACTATCCGTCATCGGCGATGGCCAAACGGTTGACGAACTTGAGAGGTCGTCAACGTTGATGGCCATCGCCCGATGGTACAGCGTTGCCACATTGTGAAATTAAATTAATAATTAAATTAAGTTCCGCCTCTTCCAATGGCCATCGGGAAAGCAAAATACGAGCATTACCTGCCAATGGCCATCAAACGGCTTTCGATGGCAAAGCAAAATACGACTAATGGTGCCTTTGGTTTTTCTCCAAAGTGTCCTGGTTTCGGAGGTACACTCGTTAAAAATTGAATAAAATCGTTTGTGTTGTTATGTCACAATGTGGAATTACATCTTAAAACAATGTATTTTAGTTCAAAATGGCATCTCTGGGACTACAAACCCTGGTTAGAAACTAGAGCATCCTTGTTTTCAGCTCACCAATTGTTTTCATTCGCTTGCTAAAAATACCAAAATTCAGACCCTTGCAACTGCTTTATTGAGACAAAAATAATGTCAGGCAACTCCTTAGATTTTTGCTAAGGTAGAACATTTGCAATGCTTAAATTTATTGAGATAAGTGCTGCAGGTAGTTTACCTGCAGGGAGGTGATTCTGCTTTCTTGGACGAGGCGAGACGAGATAGCTGGAATTGACCAATCCCATTGGTTTAAACGGCGTCACGTAATAGATTTTGAGTCATTCGAGGGACGAGGAGCCATTCAGTCTGAAATGATTGACTCGAATGACTTCAAAATGGGGCAGTCGCAGGGGTATGAAATTTTGTGTTTTTTATAAAGGAAATGGTCGTACTTGATGAGCTGAGAACAATTGTGCCCTT
Organism: Trialeurodes vaporariorum; assembly: GCA_011764245.1. Taxonomy (NCBI): domain Eukaryota; kingdom Metazoa; phylum Arthropoda; class Insecta; order Hemiptera; family Aleyrodidae; genus Trialeurodes; species Trialeurodes vaporariorum. The sequence goes on from VMOF01000220.1 coordinate 8,126,714, forward strand.
AGTTTTTTCCAAGTGTCCCGGTTTTGGAGATACACACATATAAAGTTGTAAAAAATTGTGTGTGTAGTCACGTCACTACGCGGAATTCCCATTTGAAACAATGTATTTTGGGCCAAAATCTCATCTCCGGAACAATGAGACTTACAAGGGGAGGCTCAGAAGTCGCCGCCTCCGATTTGGAAAACAATTGCACGAAAATGTAGCTAAAGTAAAACTATTAGACCCGTGTTTCTCACTTTTTGCCAATGGGCCTTCCTAAAGCGTCAGGAATTTTTTGAAAGTTGTCGAAATTCATGTAAATATTCGGAAAGCTCTCCGCTCGGGGTTTTACGTGAATTTCGGCAATTTTCAAAAAATTCCTGACGCTTTAGGAAGGCCCATTGGCACAAAGTGAGAAACACGGGTCTAATAGTTTTACTTAAGCTACATTTTCGTGCAATTGTTTTCCAAATCGGAGGCGGCGACTTCTGAGCCTCCCCTTGTTAGTAACCTTAGTAACCCCTACTTAGTAACCAAAGGCATCTTTGTTCTCAACTCATCAAGTAATTTCATTTTCTTTATAAAAAACACAACATTTTAGACCCTTGCAACTGCCCCATTGTCACGTGACGCCAGTCAAACCAATGAGAATAATCAATTCCCGCTATCTCGTCTCGTTCAAAAGAGCAGAATCAGCCCCCTGGAGTTGTATGACATTCTTCGAGTCCCTGACTGTACGTTCAATAAACCGTTGAACTTAATGGATTCATGTACCTATGTAATTGGCTTTAAAAATAGGACTGCTCTCTTAAATTCATCTGTCTCTTTCTGATATTTTGTTTCATTTCATTGTTTGTAATAGTACCTATAGCGTTTCTTCGCTCTTCATGACTTCATCATCTTTGTTGACTGTTTTTTTTTTTTTTTTTTTTTTTTTGCAGAACTCAGTGCTGTGGCTGGAATAGGCGTAGACGATTTGCGACGACTTTGTATTCTGAGGTTAAGTTTCGTCAAAGGATGGGGTCCATATTACCCTCGGCAGTCAATTAAAGAGACCCCTTGTTGGATAGAAGTGAGTGTAAATGTCGTTTGAAGCGTGTTATTCTTGATTTCTTGACTTAGCAGTGTCTAGAGTCCCTGTGAATGAAAGAGTCTTGTCATTTGAGTAAGTGAAGAAGGGGAATAGACCCAAAGAGTCGTTGGGCATTTCTCTGGAAATATCCAACCTTCCTGTAAAAAATTTAACTAAGGAAGTTTTAAATTGTTTTACAGATGTTTGCAAACCAGGGGGCTGATTTTGCTCTTTTGGACAAGATGAGACGAGATAGTGGGAATCGATGATTCTTATTGGTTCAAACAGAGTCACGTGACAGTTTTGAAGTCGTTTGAGTCGTTCATTACAGAGAAATGACTCCTCAGTCGATCGAATGAGTCTAAATCTGTCTTTGCCGCTGTCTCATCTCGCCTCGTCCAAATGAGCATCCAGATGAAATATTTAAAAGTGGGTAAGTGTTAATTGGTCTGTTGCAAACTTTTGTCACAACGATTAAGAGAGACTAATCTAATACACAATTGCCTGAAAAGTCCATTTGTGGCATCAGAAAGTCATAAAATACAATAATAAACTCACAAGAGGCGTTTAATGAAATCCAAGATGGCGGAGAAATATTGAGCAATTTGTATGCATACACCACGAACATCCAAGGATGGCCAACTTTGACAACCTCACTGGAGGTAGAGGCTATGTGTTTGTTTACGTTGTGATTGGTTGTGATCGATATTGTGAGGTTGGCTATCCTTGGATGTTCGCGGTGCATGCATACAAATTGCTCGATATTTCTCCGCCATCTTGGATTTCATTAAACGCCTTTTGTGAGTTTATTATTGTATTTTATGGCTTTCTGATGCCGCAAATGGACTTTTCAGGCAATTTTACATTAGATTTAATCTCTCTTAATCGTTGTAGCAAAAATTTGCAACAGACCCATTGAGGACATTTCTGGAAGAAGGACTCATGAAACAATGGGTTTGCTCTACCTGAAAATTGTGCATTGTGAGCAAATGGAGGTTTTCAGCTGAAAAGCACACCTCTTGTTTTATGGGCCCTTCTGTTGGAAATTTCTTCAATTTTGAAATGCTCCCCCCTCCTCCTCTCTAAGAAGGCGTTTCAATGGTCATCCTATGGAAAAAGAGCAAAGAGAACACCTCCTAGATTCTATATTTGTCTTATATGATTAAAACACCGGAAACTAATGTCTCCCCGTAGGACATTTATCAGAGGGACATTTGGCATTGGCATTCTAGAGAATTTTTAGAACTAAAATTGGCTGTTCAAATTTCATACAAGCGGAATGCAAGTTCTGTAAACAAGCTGAAACTTGTAAAATTAAAATTTTATTAAGGGACAGGACATTTAGATGCTGTTATATGATGAAAATTGTTGTTAACTGCTAAGTGCATTTAAGAAAGTGTGGATCACAGTGAATGAAAGTTAAAACTCACTGAAAAACACAACATTGGTTACTTTCAACTAATTTTTAACAAAGATTAGCCTCTGGGACAGTGGTTTTTCTGTAAGGAGATTTTTACTGACCTCTGTATCATAGATGTGAAAAATTGTGTGACTAGTTACACTTTTTTATTGTATATTACTTTATTTATCATATCTGTTGTGACAAATTTTGAATGAACTGATGGAACTTTTTCTGTTTTTCAGGTACACTTACACAGAGCTTTGCAAATTTTAGATGAAGTGTTGGCCAGCTAGGCCATGCGTTCTTGCGTTGATTTTTTTTTTTTTTTTTAATTTGTTCTCTGTTTCAGAGAAATGACTCAGGATGTTATGTTTGACTTTACTTCTAAGAATTTTTTTATGACTGTTCAAAAGTTATTTTAAAAAAATTTTCTACAGAGGCCCAGAGATTTTTATTGATTTCCTACCAGATGGTTCTGGATGCATTCATTTTTGAATTGTTGAGTTGGTTTCACTAACTATTGCTCCTTTTTTTCCCACCTACAAGTATATACTCTGTCTGAAAAATGTTGACCCAAGTAATGTAAGCCAAGTCTTGACTGATTAGAGACCCGTTTTTTCCCCATCCGCTGCCCATCGATCCAGGGAACCGTTTATCTCAATTCTGATGGAGCCCGATGGATTCCATCCGCTGCCCATCAATTCAACGGCCTCAGGAAATAGCTGGAAACAGATGGATAGGTCTTCTTAGTTTACATTGTGTTTCGTTTACAAATGGCCAACTCGAACCTCTTCCAGCTAAATTGTACGAATTGACAGAAACACTTCGATGGACCGATGTACAGATGGATCCCAGCGGTCCCAGCTAAATTCTCGATGGATCAGTGCAATGGATGGGAAAAAATGCATCTAAGTTGCCTTTTTTAAAACCACTTTTAGCATCAGGAATTAAAATCTCTCTCAGTGTCAGAAATGTTGATACTTGATTACAGCATTTTATTCAGCTTTAGGTTTTAAGAATTTTATCTTGTTTATTATTTTACTGTTAACTTTTTTTTTCTAATTTTATATTTAATTTATCAAAGAGATTATTATTTTTACTCTGCAAAATGTGTTATTTATTTTAATGATCAGTAGATATATCTCGTTATTTGCACAGGGTGTTCCAAAACTCATGTGCCAAACTTTAGGAGCATATGAGGCGTTGAAATATATAATGAGGTATGCATGCGCCATTAGATTTTGCAAAGATGTTGTTTCACTGTCAAAAAGATTACCCAAAGGCGTCCACTGAAACAAAATTTTCAAACTGAATTTCTCTCCAAATGAAAGATTTTTTCCGGAAAAAAACTACATACTTTGGTAAACACTTTCATTATTTTAGATAATCAAGAAAAAAATGCAACATCTGAAGGTGCAAACAGCATTATATAATTCAACGCCTCATATACTCGTATTTGGGGCTAAAATAAGACTCTTTTACCTAAAAACATAGGTCCGTAAATCTCCCCGATTGAGCAGCATCCCCCAAAGTTTTGAAAAATCTATGGTTTTTTTTTAAGGAAAAGAATCCTTCATTATGAACCAAAAATCTTGATAATTGAGGCAGATGGACATACAGTGAAAACCGCTTGTCTCGGACACCGCGTTAGCCGGAAAACCGCCTATCTCGTATTTTTCGGCCGGTCCCGTTTTTCCGTCCATAAGAACAATAGAAAAAAATCCCGCGTTAGCCGGAAACCGCGATTCTCGGAAAACCGCTTGTCTCGGAAATTTCTCCGGTCCCAAAGCATAAAAAATCCCGTACGTCTCGGATTTTTACAGAAACTTTTTTCTTTTTCCTTCATTTCTCCCTCCAGTTTACCTCCCGAACATGTTTAGCTGGTCTCCTTCCGTTTTTTTTATCATGAATCAGCTGAATCAGCTTCATCGGCGCGGTGAAGAGTGCCACCACTCTGCCGCGAAGTCGCACGAAAGTTTCGTCAGGGCTCATTTCACACATCGCCATGATCGTCTGTCAGAGATTAAGATCTTACAGGTTGCGGGAGTGCGCGGGGTAGTTGTTGCCTGTCGGCGAGATAAGCGCGATTCTCAGACCAACAGTCTGCATCGGCAGACGCGTGCAATGTTCATACCCTCAGGCAGTGCAATTCGTGGCGTAGCGGTATCGATGCGGTGCGGTCGGTGGCGCCTACTCGTCGCGTCGGATTGCAGGGACTAAATAATGCTGAAGCTTGACATGACAGGCTGTCGCGCCGGCTGGTCTGGTGAGCATTTACGGGGGGTTTAACCCCTCGCAAGTATTTACTCTCACTCATACTCACTGTCCAACGTATTTTGTTGGGGGCGAGGGGTGGGGGGGGGGGCGCCAAGCCGTAACATTTATTTGGTCCCAGATCTTTAGATCATTCAACAACCATGCCGACAAATAGTTACTGCTCTTCATCATAATGAACCGTGTGTGTCTCGCACTTATTTCGCGGATGTTTGTGTGTAACACCGCTTTGGCAAAATCAAAGTTTCAATAAAATTCCAGCTGCGCCATTTCACCGATTTTCGGGGAGAGGGGCACAGCGATGACTTTTTTTTTTCATTGTGAGGCGGGGGGGAGGGGGGGTAGAAGCCGTCTCCTCCCCCCAATGGCACCGCTTTTAAGCTTGATAACAAGATAAGCCGTTTCTGATAACGAAAAATATACGTGAATAGAGGGCGAGACACTTTTAGCGAGATAACACGAACATCGACCGCAATTATCGCGATTTAGGACGTCAGGAGCAAAAAACCGTTTTTCTCGGAAAACCGCTTGTCTCGGATTTTTCGGCCGGTCCCGAGCCGATCCGAGACAAGCGGTTTTCACTGTATTATCACTAGCACTCACTCTCACTCACTAAGCTTATGGCAAAATGAATTTCATAATTTACGGCTTTAACTCGAAACCAATTTTGCTTGTTTTGGGCTCAAAAGTTCATCTTAAAATTTCCCGGGTGCTGATGTTCGTGGATTTTGCGTTTTAGTATCTTTGTTTTCATTTTAATGAAAACAAAGCTTTGTTCCAAAAACACAACATTCCCCAACAGCGACTAGTGGCGCTATGCATCGGATCGAAATCTGGAAAAGTTTCACCTAGAATCACCTTAGGCGGGGTTCTGCCCCAAAATATGTTCCAACTTATTGTCTGGGGAGTTAAGAATGGGAACAATAAAAAAATTTATCTAAAAAGTTTGAGGATCTTGAAGTAGAGTAAGTACCAGGTTGCAAAGGAAGGAGGGGGCAGGAGGTTTGGACTCCCTCTTGACAAAAAAAACTATTCTCTGTTGCAGATAATTTCTCGCGTTTTCCAGGGAATTTTTACAAATTTTGGACCTGCACCCCATTAAAATGTCTGGCTACACCACAGCCTCGTTGCTCTGCTGGGCACCAATGCAAAGTAACAGCTGAATTTTGGATAGAGGAGTGAGTAAACACAAGAAATTGCAAAAAGAAGTTGTTGGATATGAAATTCAATAATTTTTAATTATTCATGAACCAGTAATCTAGATTCCTTATTTTTTGATACATAATAAAAACAGTATTTCACAGAATTATTTACAACATTTACAGAAAACAAAAATGCTTTGTCAACAAATATAGTAAAAATAACTTTGAATGTACAATTAACTTGAGGAAAAATTTTGAAGAGCCACAATATGCTCCGAAAAAATGAAACACTTGATTAACGTAGCATCGTTTGATCTGAATTTTTGGCTCCAGATCTTTGCGATCACGGAGTGATTTTACAGCATTACCTAGATACCCAGCACAAAGCTTGCTACCGGTGTCCACATTCCTGGCTCAATTTTGGTCGAAACTCATAGCATACTCTTGACTGATGAGCCAAAACCTGTTTCCGTTCCCAGGACCGCAGACCAATCACAGCCTTTTGCTGAGCTTACCAACAGTAGGCTATGTCCATTGTTGCAGCCAGTGACTCCCGAACAAAACAGTGCGCACTGGACTTGCCTCACTTTTTTAACACGGGAAGCATATGGTGTGCTGGGTCTCTATTTGCCTCTGAGATCAAGCATTCACATATTTTAGCTGTTCACACGTCGACCGCCACAGCGGTTATAATGACCAGTTACAAGTTGTTCTCGCCACGCCACAACCAAGATGTATGGAAACAAGTGTGGGTACTTACCGACAGAGTGAGGCAAATGGGGTAGTGTCTGAGACCCACGAGTACCAGTATTTGGAATTCGTATATTTTTTGAATCGTATTTCAACTATAATCAGGGTGAATTTTTAACAAATGAAGGGTGACCCCATGTCTAGAATGATTAAATTGAGCAGTCATAATCGTTCGTGTGTTAAAAATCCACTCTGATTATTCTTGAATTACGATTTAAAAATAATCCAGAGTATCGGTACTTCAGTGCTGCCGTTTTGCGTATAATTAATGACATGTTTTTACTCGCCAATGATTCCACCAATTGAGAAAAGATTACACATTCCAGTCCAGTGAATGACTGTACTGCACGAAAAAACAATAATCTGTTATCTTTTCTTAACAGGTGGAGTTATCGATGGCTTTCAGAAACTTGCAGATATTTTAATAATTCAATGGCGATCGTACGATTGAGAAAAGATTACAGATTGGAGTATTTTCTTGCAGTACAGTCATACACAGAACTGAACTGTGTAATCTTTTCTCAACGGTGGAATCATCGGTGCATTGAAAAATACCATCAATTTTATGCAAACCTGCAGCTCTGTGGTACTTGTGGGACTCGAGTACAACCCTGTTTGCCCAACTCTTACCGAAAATCTAGGGGTTGTTTAGATCAAAACAGAACTCTTTCTCTCTCTCTCTCTCTTGTTGTGGAAGTACGTTCAGTTTTTACAGTCTTCTGTTTTTGCCACATGATGTCAGATGGTATTCCTGTTTTAAAGCACAGAAAGAATCGATTTTTAACTATTCAAACCAATCCAAATAGACTCATAAACGTTGAATGGTACTCGACTTGTTTGGTCTGAGAATTGAACCGGTTCATGCGAAAATGTCCATTGTCCATTTTTTTTATACTTGACTATGTGAGAGTTTATTACAGTTAAGAAGACGCTGCGTCAGTATAAGCCCTGATCAAACTTGTTCCTTGGCTTTTTTGCTCCTATTTCCCTTGTCTTGGCAGTTTTCTTTAATTTTTTATTTTTTAATTTTCTAATTTTTTATTTTTTGATTTGCTAATTTTTTTATATTTGTCTTCTCAATAAAAATATTTTGGACATCAGACATTTTTGCAAGAGCCTGCTTCATTGGTACCCACAACTGTTTTCATACATCTTGCGCCAAAAATGGTTATAATAACCGGCATAGTGCATGAGCCGATTTTGTATAGCACACGTGCCAAACAAATGGGCCTCAGATTACTTAACTTAACCACCTGGTTCCACTACTCCCAGCCAATTCTACTTCTTTGATTTTTGCGGTCTTTCTTGGCGTCCAAGGAAACTAGAGTCACTAAAACACTGTGGCGGTCAACATGTTGATTGATCCATGAATCAGCAGAGTCAAATCAAAATAAAGCCAGCAGTAACATATAAACAATCAGAATCATTCCAAAAATTATCGATCAACTTAAAAATGCTCAATTACCCAAAAGTTCCAGACAGTACTTTCAGAAGACTCAGGGTGTCTAGCCGAGTTCAACAATGGGGCTATTGCACACTTTTGCTATAAGCGATTTAATAGTCGATTATGGCGTAAAAACCTCAAAAAATAACGATGACAGCACTTGAAACTTCCAAAATCCACTCCTAAACTCAATAAACGCAGTTATTTGCGCGAGCGTAATGGTGGCCGAAGGCACTAACAATGGGAGATTCCTATCTTAATTTCGTCACTCTTTCTATGCTGACAAGGATGATTCACAGAGTAATTAGTCATCAGAGTGATGATCCACATCCGATGAATGGTACCGCAACACCAAGTGACACCGGTGTCAAATGAAAGTAGTCTCTTATTGGTCACTTCTTGATGGAGTTTCAGAATTGTTAGATGGGAATCTCCCATTGTTAGTGCCTTCGGCCACCATTACGCTCACGCAAATAACTGCGTTTATTGAGTTTAGGAGTGGATTTTGGAAGTTTTTAGTGCCGCCATCGTTATTTTTGGAGGTTTTTACGCCATAATCGACTATTAAATTGCTTATAGAAAAAGTGTGCAATAGCCCCATTAAATACTTTCACACTCCCCGATTTCTACTTTTCAAATTCTCTGACTTTTCTTCAATTTACCCTCAATCGCTAAATCTATTTCGTAGAATTTTTGAGGAACAACATCTAGATAATCAGAGAATTGTCTAGAATCCTATAAAAATTAATATTTGGTTTCAATTCAATTGTGTTTTATTCTTCAGACATGGACTCTCTCAAAAAGTCATGGGACGGAGAGGGTAAATCAAAGAGCCCGTTTAAGATGATTTCAGGGACGAATAGTAGACACCACATCGCGCTCCTCAAAAAGTGAACAGATTTTGGCTAAAATCGACAAATTTACGCTAAAAGCACAAATTGAAGAACATCAGCACCTGCAAGCATACTGCAGAAAGATACCCTGAAAAATTCAAGCTGAGACACTCAAAAATAAATCCGGAAATCATGAGATATGAAAGTTCCCATAAGCCTCAACGCGAGCGATAGAAGAAGATAGACATATTATCACTTGCACTCACTCTCACTCACGAAGCTTACGGAGAAATGAATTTAATGATTTACGACTTTAATTTTAAACTGATTTGGCTCCTTTTGGGCTCAAAAAATAAAAAAAAAAAAATTTGCGGGTGCTGAAGTAATCGGATTTAGCGTTTTTCTTTGATTTCAATTTTAAATCCCAAAAGCGACTAGTGGCGCTATTCATCGGATTCAAATATGGAAAAGTTTCGCATGGAGTATCCTTAAGAATGAATGATTACACTATAATTTTGGTGAAGGGAAAACAATAGCAACAGAAAGAATGGGCAACTTCCGAGAGAACAAAGTAATTTCCCAGTCTTAGAATTCAATTCCCTGACATTTCTCAGATTTCTTTGACAGTAGACACTCTGAGACTTAAAGCTACGCTTTGCAGTATATCGATCAATTCAAAGTTCAAGAACAACCACATTTTAACAAAACTTTGCAAACCATGACATTTTGATGCGCAGCTAGTAAGCTTGAAAGTTTCATTGCTAACGGCTCCAAAACACAAGATATTTGATCATTTTATTAATTATCTGATCGTTTCACAGCTGGTTTTTTTTTTTTGAGCATATATCACAACAGTGATTGATGAAACCTTTTCTAAAGATAACATGAAAAAAGATTAGAAGAATTTTATCTTTTTTTTTTTTTTTTTTGTCATGATGTATGGAGCCATCAATAGCAGTGAAAAAGTTGAAAACATGGCTGTATTTTGCTTTACCATTGCCATGGCGATTTTGATAATTTTTTTTTACATAAATATATTTTCTTGTATTTTAATTTTTTCTGCGCGCTTAAAATGGGCTCACATTGATTCTGGTTTTGAACCAGTATGAGCTTTTCGGTCATTCAAACAGCAATTACTGAATTTCTTTGATTGCAAGTTTCTGCGTTTGATGGTCATTGTGGTTAACCATGGTCATCGCGGTTAGGTACCTCAGGAGATGGTTAACCACAATGGCCATCAAATACAGAAACTTGGCATCAAAGAAATTCGGAAATGGGGCTGTTGCACACTTTTGCTATAAGCGCTTTATTAGACAATTCTGCTGTAAAACCCTCCAAAAAAACAATGGCAGCACTAAAAACTTCCGAAATCCACTCCGAAACTCAATAAACGCTTCTATTTGCGCAAGTGTAATGGCAGCATAGGGCAGTAATAATGGGAGATTCCTATCTTAGTTTCGTCACTCTCTCTACGCTGACAATGTTGATTCACAAAGCAATTAGTCATCAGAGTGGTGATCAACATCCGATGAATGGTACGGTGACATCTAGTGACACCAGTGTGAAATGAAAGTCGTCTCTCATTGGTCACTTCTGGAAGGAGTTACAGTAATGTTAGATGGGAATCTCCCATTATTAATGCCTTCAGCCACCATTACGCTCGTGCAAATAAAAGCGTTTATTGAGTTTAGGAGTGGATTTTGAAAGTTTATAGTTCTAGGACCAAATAATGTACGGTCCCGAGCGTAACTTACGCACCATCATGTGACCGTGCGTAAACTCTCTGATTTGTCGAAACCGAACGCAAGATGCACGCAGTTCAAAGCACGGGACCAAACATTATTTGGTACCTGCCATTGTTATTTCTGGAGGTTTTTACACCAGAATTGACTACGAAATCGCTTACAGCAAAAGTGTGCAACAGCCCCATTGCCATTTAAATGACTAAAAACTCATAGTAGTTTAAAAACAGATTCAAAGTACGCACATTTTGAGCGTGGAAATAGAATTAAAATGCGACAAAACATCTTGCTGTAAAATGTAATTAAAATTGCCATCGCGATCACGAAGCAAAAAATACAGCTCATATAACAAAAACAAATAGAAGTATAACAAGGTATACTACTAATTACTAGTTAAAACAGACAATGTGACTTTTAACATTGAATATCTTCAAAGGACGTGGCACAATCCTTATGGGAAATGGCCTACGGTCAAACTTAATAAATGTGGCATCATTTTTTTCGTCTCGTCGTCCTGATCAAAAAGTCTCACGGGCGCAAAAAGTTATCATCGCCGGTTTTCGAGATAATCGAGCTTAAAGTTTGAGCAAATCTCGATCGCTAGGGACTAATTTGCTCAAGAATCGAGCGTGCGTCCTACCTGTGAAGCGGCTCACCGCCGACTGGCGATGGCTGCCGCTACTATTGCTCACACTCTGTCCAGAGTTGACGCCCTCCTTTCTCCCACTCCGAGTGGAGTGTGAGCAATAGTAGCGGCAGCCATCGCCAGTCGGCGGTGAGCCGCTTCACAGGTAGGACGCACGCTCGATTCTTGAGCAAATTAGTCCCTAGCGATCGAGATTTGCTCAAACTTTAAGCTCGATTATCTCGAAAACCGGCGATGATAATTTTTTGCGCCCGTGAGACTTTTTGATCAGGACGACGAGACGAAAAAAATGATGCCACATTTATTAAGTTTGACCGTAGGCCATTTCCCATAAGGATTGTGCCACGTCCTTTATTAACATTTTCAATGGCTCTTCTGTTTTTACATCAAGGTCTAGAATACAGTTTTAGGGCTGACCATCATTGGAAAAGTTGGAGGTATTGGTGGTTTCATCAAATGGCTGGGTGAAGGATAAGTATTTACCTAGAGCTCATAATCAGGGCTGCCGTTTTGCATCGATGCTATTTTTCTATTCACCGATGATTCCACCGGTTGAGAAAAGATTACACAGTTTAGTTCAGCGTATGACTGTAATGCACGAAAAATACTCTGATCTGTAATCTTTCCTTAATCGATGGAAATTCCGTTGATTAATTAAAATAACCGCAAGTTTTCCAGTCATCGACGACTCCACCGGTTGAGAAAAGATTACAGATGCTAGTATATTCGTGCAGTACAGTCAAACACTGAACTGAACTGTGTAATCTTTTCTCAACCGGTGGAATCATCGGTGAATTGAAAAATAGCATTGATTATACGCAAAACGGCAGCCCTGCTCATAATTTGTTGTTTTTTTTGGGCGCAAATCTTAGAGAAGTCTTAAAATTATTTAAATAAAATGTGCTTAAAAACTATTACCTATGTATTAATTAAAAAAAAAAAAAAAAAAAGGAGAAAGAAAAAGATACCGGAGAAACGGTGACTTATGCTCAGGAACAATGAAATTGAGTGGGACGTGAAAAAGTCAGAAGCAATTGAGAACCTCAAAAAAAGTTAAAGTTTTGAAAGAAATTTGATGGGGATCTGAACTGGCAAGGTTTTTAGATTAAAAGAATTGAAAAACCTCTTGATAGATCACTTCAAAAACAGATCAGTCTATTTATCTGACTATGGGGGGTTAACATGAATAAACACACACACACACACATAAAAGTATAAAAAAAAGACAAAGCTTATAAAATATCAGACGATGATTGTGCGTCAAATGTCAAAAGTCATCAGCATGAAAAAATTAAGCAAAATCCCACAACTCTACCTAACAGATGACTCACAAACAGAGACAATAAATAATAGAGACCACGCACTATCTATCTTGCCCATGTTTGCGCGCGGTGGCAACTTTTTTTTTTGGAGTCTCAACAGAACACCGCAAACATGGATCATACATTGACAGATGAGAAACGTCGTTGAGATTTTTGCCTTGTGAATCCGAAGCACCGAAATAGCATCAGTCAACATATGGTCCATGTTGGATGGTGCTCCTTCATGCTCCCTGTGTTAATTTCTGTTGATCGCTGAAAATAAAGTCAGCCACCGCGCGCATGGCTAGTGCCTGGTCTCTATTATATATTGTCTCTGCTCACAAAGCAGGTAATTTTTCAACTTTCAGACATAAATTTTGTTTATTCTATATTTATAATTTTGTATGAAATGATCTAGTTCAGTTCTTTCCACAGCCAGGTTTAAAGCACTGTTTCTCCTACGGAATGTATTTCCTCTAGATATTTTTTAAACATCATACAATAATACTTGGTGAAGTATCATCCAAATAGAGGTCAAACGTACCACTCATGATTTGAGCCTATGTTGGCCTTTATAAATATTATTCCAAGGAAGGACACCCCCCAAAAACTGTAACTAAACGAAAGTTCTTGCATATTGTACAAACAACAAACAAAGAAGAGGTACAATTGTATTCAAAGGAAAACAAGAGGAGATAATTCATTTAAGTGAACTGTGCATTTTGAATTTCGAAACAGACTTCATTTACATTTAATTTCATACGTTACTAATTACTTAATCACAAGTTTACTCTTTGTAGGAGTAGGAAAGCAGCAGATTTGCTTTGCTTTTACAAAGCAAGCGCCTGATTCAAAACCCAGCAAAAATACCAGGGTCTTGAACGTTTCGAATGCTTCACGAATCTCAGCTCACCCTGTTTTAGCCACACCCGTTGTGTCCAAATATCTAAAGAAGAGTCGCTCACTCTGCATTTCGCAAAACAGTAGTACCAAAGAGGGAGATATTAGGTATTTTGGTTCCATTGCTCCTACGGAAACTCTAAATATTCAAATATTTCAGATACCCAACAAATCTTCGCTCATGTTGTTTTGACTGTTTGCTGTAAGATTCTAGTTTTTCAAAGCCACGCACTTCGATTTGCTTCTCAAAACACAGCTTTGCAAAATCCTACCAAACATTGTGATTAAATAAGAGCAGATCAAGTAGGAAGCTGATTAGGAACAAAGCTTTGACAGAACAGCAACAGCTAAACGAGTACAAACTTTTGGTGAACCATATTAACTAAACTAAATAGTCGGTTGTACGACAGTTTGTCCAATGTTTCAAGTCAAAAGTAATTTTGCCCATAAATTTTAGGTCTCAAAATATTTGGCCAATGGTTTTCGGTCCAAATTAAAAATTGAAGTCAGAAGTCAGAAGTTAAGTTTGAGTAACTTTTTAGAGATGTGCTGCAAAAAAACAGTTTAAGCGAGGGTTTGGAAAAACTCTTCATACGGGTGTGAAAACAACCACAAGAAAATTTAAGCTATTGTATAAAAAACTAGAGAGTATGAGAATTTGACCCTGGCTTTGAAATATTTTTAGCTCTTTTAGTTCAAAAATTATGATGATTTGAACTTTTGTAATTTTTTCGCATTTTCGAGCGGAATGATCCAGCGCGTATCATTTCATTCAACAGCTGCTATCTTGAAAAAACAATAAAAAAATAAGTAACCGGAGTTTTATAGTGTGAATGAGCAAGTTACATTCAGGTCTTAATTACTCACAGCAGCCTAAATGTGAAGAAAATCTCACAAATCAGAAATCAGAAATCTTTGCAATTTACATGGATTTAAAAAGACAGTAATAAGATATTAATCCATGTAAAATAGGACGGTTTTTCTGAACAATCTAGCATCTATAAGTTTATTTTAGGGGGGTGATCACAGAGGATCGGTTCGTTTTGGTATCGTTATCGTTTACATGTAACCATATGGGTGGCTCAACTGATTGAATCGTTTTGAGCCCCTTGTAACGATTGAAACGGACGAAAGGAAACGATGAGTCAGAAGCTGTCGTAATCTCGATCGTTTGAAAAAGGAAGAGGTGAGGAGGGGATCACCTGCGCGATCGAGTTGCGCAGAAGCAAGCCCATTTGATTTAATGCAAACGATAACGATAACAATCTCAAAACGATGTGATCCTCCGTGATCACCCCCCAGAGTCAAATTCTGTCTATTACTATTTGTTTTGATTCACAATTTTTAATCTTTTGCCTAGAAAGATTTTAAATAAGAGAAAAAAAAAGTACATCCATAGTTTTTGTTTGATTGTTTGTTTTTGTTTTAAAGAAAACTGGGCTTCATTCCTTCAAACAAGTGTAAAAAAATTTATCAGAATTTTTCAGAATTTGTGAAAAGAGGTTACAGCTTCTTAACCAAGTCTATCAATTTAAAAATGATACAATAATTTCAATACTTAAATTACGTCATAGGTTTGCGTTATTCCCCCCCCCCCAACTGAAAAAAAATTAACTTCCACAAAACTTTAAGACAGGTAACTTACAGACTTGATGCAAAATAAACTTGTTCGAATAAAATGCGACAAATTATTAGAAACGAGATTGCAAGTTCTGATAAACATTATTTAGATGACGCTGGTGATAACGTTTACAACTGGAACGACAAGTCAAACAAAGAGTGGATTTGAACAAACCAAAATGGATGACAAGTGGCCTCTTTTAGGGAGGAGGATTAAAAAGATACGATAATTTGAGAGAACTTTTCCTTGTCTCCTCAAATTTGGAAACTATGGTATCCAAGCTTTTAACCTTGAAAAACAAAAACACAATTTTTCACTATAGAGGGTAGGATGGATTACAAAATGTTTTTTTCAGGAATAAAAAATGTAAAAAAATCCTCTTCCCTACAGCGAAATTGATCAAACTGGAAGATTCTTTTAAAAGAAATGTTACCTACAAAAAAATATTTACACAGGATTTTTAAAACTAAAGGGCTTTGAACATCTTGCATCACAGAATAATACAATTAGAACAGAAACTTTTGAAAATTTTGAGAAATTTTTTTATCTCAAGCATCTTCGGGTCCACCATGTTGAAAAGTGAGCATTTCCTGCAATCTTCGGCAACCAGCCAAGTTGTGATTGGTTGAGCGCCAACCCTGATTGTAAAAATAACCTTGTAAAAATTTTCATTCTGATCAAATCTTACGGACATTGCCATTCTGATTGTAGCATTCTGTGCTTACATGTTTTTAGATGTTGCAGAAAATCAATCTTAAACGAGGCTCAAACATTTTTTAATGTTTCCTGATCGGAAACAATCTTTGATAATTTTACATATGCATTTTTGACTTATTTACAAAAACGTCCAAGATAACTTAGAGAAAATACGGACTTGAATTCACTCGACAACACCTTCAACCATTTTACAAGAAGAATTCATCAGAATTCGAAGGTGAGGAAGCGAACTGAAATTGAGAATATTGCCAAAGAGGGGCACACAAAAATAAGGTGCGCTCTTTCTCACGAATCTTCATACCATAGTAATGTTAATTTGTAAGGATGAGCGCACCACAACGTTCAGCCCTTTCACGGGCAAAATCCTCAATTATTGGTAGTGAAGATCAAAAGAGCACAACTTAGTAATAGAGTGAAAAAACTTGAAGTATAGTAACTACAAAATAAAGGTAGACCAAATAAATTAGTAAAGTAACTTGAGTATTATTCAAAAAATATGTCCACAGTATCTGGTGCAGGTCATCTTATATTACAGAGCTGAAAAGTCAAATTCAAAAATATGAGTTACAACACGATTATATACTTTTAATGAAAAGAATGTTTTGCAGTCAAGCAGTCGCTTAAGTCTTGTGACAATGGGACGATGATTTGAGGCAACCCTCCCCTCATTGCACATAAAAACAACTCGCTCTTTCTCTTCGTTCCTTTGTTCACTCAAAATCAAGAAAGGTTCCATTGACGTGGAATGCAGGTTGCATTGAATTACACTGGTCTGCATCAAAAAATGAACTAGCATGGTGATGGGTGATGGTTCCCTGAATCCGAAAATGGCCTCCGGTTTGTTTTTTTTTGCATGCCTCCTTTAATGAGTCCAACCCCTTATTACCACAAATATGGGTTAAAATGGGCTGATTTCACTGGTCAGCAAACAGAAATAAAAATAAAAAACTGGCATGATTTTTGGTGACGGGTGATTTTTTCTAATTTTGGGTTGCTGAATCCAAAAATGACCTCTGTTTTTTTGTTGTATCCCTCCGTTTTTGAGTTTTCGTGACGCAATGAGGGACTTGAGTGAAATCAGCCCATTTTAACCCCTATTTGTTGTACATAGGGGTTGAACTCGAAAACGAAGACATAAAAAAAAACAGAAGCCATTTTCGGATTTAGCGACCCGAAATTAGCAAATATCACCCGTCACCATGCCAGTTCATTTTTTTAAAAAAAATTCTGCAGACCAGTGTTATTGACACAGGACTTTTGCAACTGGGGTTGCAGCCTGGCAACACATACCTAAATGATTTTTTTCTATGCGAATAGTTCAAAGCAAATGATTGGACTGAGAGAATATCAAGAATGTACTGCGAACATAAAGGTACCAAGATACAGTCGGCGAATAGACCTGTTTAGAGCGACATCACAAAAAAAATTGGATCCAAACAAAAGCTCCATCTCACTCGCTCTCGTGGGTTTTCCCATAAGTAACAGGATCCAAATTTTGAAAAGTAAATTTGTGCTAGTAAACAATAAGTTTTCTCAGATTTTATTACACCATTGCCCATTGGATTCCATGTACCTTAAAAAATAAACACAATTCAAAAACATTTTTGAACCATCACACATTATTTTACAATCACAGTTATATTGAAGGAAGTCCTATGTTTTGTCATTGTCTCACACACAGTTTCTTTTGGGCACAAAATCCTAGGATATGGGCTCATCGGCACCATCACACCTTGTGTTATACCTTAAGCATGCTTAGATTTGAAGAGAGGTTAGGATGATTTAAGTGTCATGGCAGTGATACGCCCATAAGAGACCGTGAGTAAGACAAGGGCACATTATAGGACATCTTCCGATATAGTTGTGATCGTAAATTCATTTGACATCTTTCATGAATTATGTCGGAGTGAAAACATATTTTAAGATACGTGGAATCTAATGATGCAATAAAATGTGAGAAAACTGGTTGTTTACTAGCATGAATTTGCATTCGAAAATTTTGATCTGATTTCTTAAGGGTAAATCCACAAGGGTGAGCGAGATGGAGCATTTGTTTGGATCCAATTTTGATCGTGACATCATCACTAAACAGGTCTATTAAATAATGTCAGTCAAACCCTTAAATTTTGGCAAGGTAGGCAACTTGCAATGCTTCAATTCACTACGTCATGCATTGCAGTTTGCCTACCTAAAACAAAATCTAAGGAGTCAACTGGCATTATTTAATTCGTTGACTGTGCCTCACAGTAAGGAAAGGGAACGAGGGAGAAACCACCCTAAAGGCCTAAGCCTAAGCATGCACTAAGAGGAAAATAGTAATCTCAAGAGCACACCGGAACTGGTATACTCTCGGTATTTTTAAATACTCTGGATAAACATCAGTTTGTTGAACACTAGTGCCATGCGTATGGCCGGGCAGGGGGGTTCATCTTGAGTCACACTTATCAGGATTTTCTTTAGAGTCACACGATGCTCCAACGCAAGGACTTAGAAAGGCCTGCTTTCTGGAGGAGGGATTGATAACTGAACACATGTTGTTCTCAGGGTTGCCACTATTTAGTATTTAGAGGCCTCGGAAGTCCCTGGGGATGATCACAGAGAATCGAATATGTTAAATCAAATGGGCTTGCTACTGCGCAACTTGATCGTGCAGGTAACCAATCTTAACCACTTCCTTGTCTCTTATTTCAGTCGACAGAGACCAAACAGCCGAAATTTTGGTCGACTAAAGTACGAAGAGGCGAGGAAGTGGTTACCTGCACCATCAAATTGCGCAGTTAGCGAGTGCATTTAATTTAACGTATTCAATCCGATTGATAAAACGATTACGATTCCATTATCCAAGACAGTCCTAGTGCCTATGAATACAGTCAACTTAAGATAGGAAGGTTTTTTCTAGATCTCGTGTTTAAATCCAAAATATCACTTTGAAAAAGAAAAAAAAAAAGAAGCACATA
This sequence comes from Trialeurodes vaporariorum, assembly GCA_011764245.1. Classification (NCBI taxonomy): domain Eukaryota; kingdom Metazoa; phylum Arthropoda; class Insecta; order Hemiptera; family Aleyrodidae; genus Trialeurodes; species Trialeurodes vaporariorum. The sequence continues at coordinate 8,145,494 of VMOF01000220.1, forward strand.
TTTTGATTTTGTGAACATTGCTCACTACTCACAGTCTAAAATTGCTACCACGACCGGTGAAGGTGCAGGTTTCTGCTAAGTACTGAGCGAACATCTTGAGTGAACCTTAAAGCATCTAAGACAGGCAATAGACATAACAAAGCGGTATCACTAGGGTCTTGAGTCCATGATTTGATAGGAATGGCATTCTCTGAAATGTTTGAATGAAACATTAATACTGAGCACCGGACAAATTTCATCACTAAGAATCAACATCTACAACACTAATTAAGAACGAATAGTAACTAAATTTTGGAATGGGAAACAATGGCATATGCAGGATTTTTGTCGGTAGGGGCTTGCACCGATGAGCATTTGACTGAAAAATGATTCCCCTCTTCCTGTCCACCCCTAGAAATTAGAGGTCTGGGGGAGGCTTTAGCCCCCTTACGCCCCTTCTGCGTGCGCCACTGATGCAAAAGTACAATGTAATTTTGCAGTACACAGTTCCAATCAGGGATGCAAAATGCTCCAAAACGTCAGAAGTTTCACACGATCCAGGACTTTTTCCTCACATAAAAGTGAAAAGTGGACTTTTTGTAATTTAACACAGAATGTACCCAAGATGGCCTGTGTTTCAAAATTTTGAGGCCATTTCCGCAGGAAACATTGCCATAAAAATTAAAACAGAAAAAAAAAAAACTGGGCAAATCTTCTCAAAGTCCTAAAATGTTACTCACTTCCCCAGATCCGAAAATCGCAAGATGGGGCACATTTTGCACCCTTGATTCCATTGATAATAAAGTTGATCAAGCACTTTAACCTGAAAGTGGTGCGGGTCCATTTCCAGCAAAATTTACCTATCAATAGGATGAAAGTGGTTCACACCGTACTCAGTAAGAGGTCAAAATTTGAAGCAACAAAATGACACAATCTTGCTTCAATACAATTTGTACGCAGAGTAAAATAAAAGCTTTTTCAAATTTTTGATAAATTTTTATGCCGTTCAAACACAGCAAAACTCATGTTCAACAGATTCTCAAGAACTATACGTTGTTTCAGAAAAACTGAACTTGTGAAATTTGTAAGGTTTTCAAAAAATCATCAACTTCGTACCGATACTAACGAACGAGCCATACATTTATCTAGAGGGGCAGTCTAATGGGTAACCTGCGTAACCACCAAGGACGATATTAAGGTTACTTTTAAGCAGGGCATCGGACCGAACCGAACCGTGAACCGAGAACCGCTCCGAACCGCCGAATTTCCGAACCGCGAACCGAACCGCGAACCTTTTTTCCACTGAGGCGGAGAACCCGAACCCGAACCGAACCGACTGGCTGAACCCGGTTCGAACCGGTTCAACGGCTAAAAAAAGAGGTCTTGAAAAAAAAAAAAACCTGAAAAGGGAAAAGAGCGAAAAGTTTGAGCATTATTATTTTATACTCTGTGAGTGCTCGATGAATCTCAAAATAGCAATAAACTTTCCGCATATAGAAAGATTACACAGAGTCACTCATCTAAACTAGTTTGCAGCAACTAAACGTTGATTGGTCTACTGATTCGTTTGGAGTTATGAGGGTCTAAAAAATCTGTGACATGCCGAGTTACGTGATACGCGGGTTGCAGTCAGCGCCCACATGCTACGGACCGGGCGATTTCTACGTGAGACTGCGGCTAATGTATTTTGCAAAAACGAAGGTAGTCACGGTAACAGTAATTTTCTGAAAAAAGAAAGAAGTGAAAAATATTCTGGTTACAAGTGAGGTTATTACTGCTATCAACATCGTTGTTGGAATTGTTTATGTAACGTCAGTTCATCGAATTTTTTAATTTAAAAAATGTAAACTATCCATGCTATTATTTTCTCAAAAGTCTCAAAGATGAGTCATCCAATCCATAAGTATTATTCGTATGATATTAATACCAAAAAAAGTACGTGTAAAAAGTGCGGGGAAAAGTTAACGGGTCGTCACGCGTCGAATTTAAAACGTCACTTAGAGAGACGTCATCCGGCCGACTTTAAGTTATATTTGGAAGAAGAAAGAATCAGGCAAAGAAGCGGAAAAGAAGTGATGAGGACGTTGCAATGAGCGATAAGAAACAACGAACTCTTTCCGGTGCGTTTTCCAAATCCCTACCTATTATAATGACAGCACAAACTCTCATTAAAGCATGCTTGATGCTGGTCACCGTTCACGGGCGACCTTTTTCTCTCATGGCAGATGCTGGTTTTAGATTAATTATTGACCCAATTCTCAAGCACCTACCTTCAGTAAAAATAAGTCCCGAGATCATTCAAAAGGAGACTAAAAAGGAAGCGACAAAGTTTAGGGAAAACATTGCAAAGTTTTTGGCGAAAAAACTGGTATGTTTGAAGGTAGACATTGCAACTCGGCTGAATAGGAAAGTTTTAGGGTTAAATGTTCAGTTCATAAAGGATGGAGTTATTCGTATTAAAACCTTGGCAGTTTTTGAACTCACTCAACGACACACAGGAGAGTACCTTAAGGAGGTAATGCTAAATATTTTGCAGAAGTATGGGCTATCTGTTGCCAATATCCTATCAATAACAACTGATAATGGCTCAAATTTATTGAGAGCAGTAACCCAAACATACGTCTCTTACTTGAAAAATCAAAATTCAACATGGCCATCTTAGACTGCCCGACAAGATGGAGTTCGACGCACGCGATGCTGGAGCGGCTTCTAATCCTAAAAGACTTCGCCCTGGACATTGCAGCGACGAGCGATGAATATAACATATTGAGCGAAAACGATTGGAGCACAGCGGAGAAAATAACGTCAATTCTGGAACCGGCCAAATTTGCAACTCTGAGACTTCAAACGGAACAATTAACTCTAAGCGACTTCTATGGGATCTGGCTTCGGCTCATCATTGATTTAGGGAAAATTTCTGACCCGTTTTCCAGACTCCTAGTAACGAAATTAAAAACGCGAGAGGTGAATCTGAAAGGTCACGAAATTTTTAATGCGGCTTTGTTTCTAGATCCTCGTTTCCAGTTTTTACTGTCGGACGAAGACGTGAGCAGGGCAATCGCTTTCCTGATTCAAGTGTGGGGTCGGCTGAAATTATTGGAAGGGAAGCAAGATGGCGGCGAAAACCAGAATGAAGAAGAAGACAACGCTTCCGATGACCCGGTCGAAATCTTCCTGAAATCAAGAGAGGCAGAGAAAGGAACTGGTGGGAGCTCGGAGGTGAGAACGATGCGTACAATTTTGGAAGGATTCAAAAATGTCCCGCGAGCATCGAGTGATTCGAGTGTCCTAAAATACTGGAATGATAGGAAAAACAGCCACGCTGAGCTTTCCGAATTAGCAGAGATCATCCTGAGTGTCCCTGCCACTCAGGTCACAGTAGAGAGGCTATTCAGTAGCTTGCGATTTATCGTCTCTCACCTCCGTGCATCGATGAAGCCGGATACGGTTGATGACATCCTCGTCATCCGCTGCAATAAATAAGGAGGTCGTGAGTAGAAAATCAATGGTTTTTAAGTCTTTTTGTATAAGGCAAGCTGTTCTTAAAATAATTGCTGATCAATGATCATATAGCAGTCGCTATAATTAAATTATTTTCCTCTCTAAACTCAATTACTGATATTCCCTCACTTTTCCTCACTTTTCCAAAAAATTCCTCACATTCACGCGATCCGCGGATCGCTAGATCGGGCATGATTAAAGGCTGATTAAAGTATAAAATCAATGAAACTAAGTACTTTTAAGTTGTTCGACCCTCTCAACTGCCGCCGCAAATGTTCGAACTCGACCAAATTTCCTCCGAACCGAACCGCTCCGAACCGGTTCACAAATTTCTGAACCGGTTCGGAGCGGTCCGGAAAGTCGCGTGAACCCGAACCGAACCGCGAACCTTTTTTTTCGTGAAGTGTGAACCGCGAACCGAACCCGAACCGATTTTTGCCGCGGTCCGATGCCCTGCTTTTAAGGAGTTATTTTTCCTTTTATTCCCATATATTTTAAAACAGATGCTTGCTGGATTCAAACATGTTCCAGCCTCTGTTTATTGCATCAAAATACATAGGAATAGGTAGCAGTAGTAAAGTCCAGCCGCCAAAACCTTCGTTCGTTATGCTTGTATTTCAAAGCGAACGACTGGACTGAGAATACAAAAAGGGAATAGGAAGGAAGGGAGATACCTACCAAGGTACCTCACTGTGAGGAAAGGGGACAAGAGGGATACCGCACCAAGCGTGACACCCTGAGGAAAGGAGATATCTCAAGAGCAAACTAGGACTGGTATGCTCTTGGATTTTTTTTTTTTTTTTTTTTTTTGGCAATTTGTTTCTCTTTCTACGATATTTTCTCTCCCTCTCCCCCCCTCTCTCTCTCTCTCTCTCTCTCTCTCTCTCTCTCTCTCTCTCTCTCTCTCTCTCTCTCTCTCTCTCTCTCTCTCTCATCTCAATGCCTCTTTTTTCCTTTTTTTTTTCCTATTAAACAACTTTGAAAACGTTGGAACAATTAATCTATCCACTTCTCTTGTTTTAGCATGAAAATTGAAAAGCAATCTTGTAATTTTTTTTTTTTTTTTTTTTTTATAACATGGGGTATAACTCTGGCAACTCTGCTGAGTTTAACCGCAAAAACTGCGGAAGTAATCTTTTTTTTCGCCTCTCCTCCCTTCTTGCTGTGCAACTCTTGTCTCCATTCTTCTTCTTCAACTCACTTTAGACCTGTTCATCTTGTCTCTCTATTTTTTACAGGAGATAATTCACTCTCTCATTTTAACAATATTGAAATGTAGTAGTAGTGGTAACGGCTCCTTCACCACAATATGACAACACTGTTCTCCACCTTAGTTAACTCTCCAGAAAACTCATTTGTTAACGATCTATATGGAAAAAATGACACCTGAAACCTAACCTAAAAATCCTCCATGATGGTTACACAGGTTACCCATTAGACTGCCACTCTAAATGTATAGATCATTGCTACTAACTAATGGGGTGGTTCTATTGACAGTATCATGCGAAAACGTCCGTAGTCAATTTTTTATATATTAGACTTTGTGAGCGTACATCACTCTTAGGATGGAACATCTGTTTAAGTCCTGATCAGACTCGTTCCTCGGCTTCTTGCTCCTATTTCTCTTGTCTTGGCAGTTTTCTATAATTTTTTATTTTTCAATTTGCTCAGTTTTTACTTTTTTTAATATTTGTCTTCTCAATAAAAATATTTTGGACATCGGATGTTTTTGCAAGTGAGCCTGTTCAATTATTGGACTGAATTGAAAAAGTAGTAGTAAGAGAAGAAAAGTTCCAACAGAAAACTACGGCTTACCCGGATGAGATCGGTACGCTCCGGGAGAATTGTCAAGGATAAATATACTAGATAAATCACTGCAAATGGCAGAGAGGTCTTTGGTATAACATCCCGACTCGGGCGTACAATGTTGACGATAAAAACGTTTGCGAAGAATTCCTCGGTTATTATCTAATATGTCGGCAACTGCTGCGCCATAAATTTCCATACTAGCAGTGAATACAACTAACTCATACCACTGAGAAACCTGAAATCAATAAAGAAAGATTGTATTAGCTGGATACCATCATGAGAGCATGGATGCCTGACATGTTCAATTCTACAGCATTACTTTTCAATTCAGCAAATTTAAGGGCAAATTAGAAAATTCTTAAACGGGGCAGTTGCAAGGGTCTGAAATGTTGTTTTTTTTTAGAAAGAAAATGATTGAACTAGATGAGCTGAGAGCAATGGTGCCTTTGGATTTTTCCTAGACGTGTCCCGATTTTGGAGATACACACGGTCAAAGTTGTAAAATATCGGGCGGGTAGTGACATCACTACGCAGATTTCCCATTTAAAACAATGTATTTTGGGCCAAAATCTCAACTCCGGAATAATGGGATTTAATTGTCCAAAGAAACCAAAGAAAGGCATCTTTGTTCTCAGCTCATCAAGTACTTTCATTTTTTTTGTAAAAAACATAACATTTCAGACCCTTGCAAGTGGCAACTGCCTCATCAGGGCTCTTAGAATTCAAAATTTTGTATGTTTTGATAATATACTTTAAGACAGTTTTGTTCAATTTGGTCCACCATGCTTTTTACACTTGCTTCGTGAGTCTTCTTAGGTTGCATCTATGAGCATACTCAAGACGCTTTTATACACATTGTAAACACCCTTACTTACTCACACTGTAAACCGTATCTGTAAACAGATAGCGCTAAAAATTGATAATCCAACATTGTGACATTGTCATTCTGTCGTTATTTCAGATGCTGATATCTTAGCTACTATGCAGTCTAGAACTTTTTCACTAGCAACATTCTTTTGGTGAATTTTCAGCGTTTAGAGCCGATTTCTGCCACCAGAGCGCTACCGTTCGATTAAAGTCGAATTACAGGCCGAAAGTAATTCATTTTAAAGAAAACGGAGTGTCAGTTACTAGATAATCATCTGAAGAATGTCTCTGGAAAAATCTTGTCAATAACTTCAAAAATAAGGCTATAAAAGTACCAAAAAAGGAAATATCGCATTACGATACAAGAATCGATTTGCGATGTTTCATTTTTCGGTACTTTCAGCATTATTTTTGAAGTTATTGGCGAGATTTTTACCAGAGACACTCTTCAAGTGATTATCTAGTAACTGACACTCCGTTTTCTTAAAAATAAATTACTTTCGGCCTGTAATTCGACTTAAATCAAACGGTAGCGCTCTGGTGGCAGAAATCGGCACTAAACACTGAAGAATCACCTTAATGACTAAGTCTTTCAGAATCAAGCATCATCTAAAGTAGAGGACGTTTTAGAGGTGCAGGCGCACCGACCAATAATAATCTTCAGAATTTTTTTACATTATTTCTCATGTTACAAAATAGAAACTAATGAAAATGAATTTGAACAGTGGCTTTTAATTGAGGAACAATTCAAAATTAAAACTTACAAGTCGGAGGTAAGTTTTGTTTTGATTTGAAGGAGTGAAAATTGAAAATTCACCAAAGATTATGGTCTAGGTCCACCTGCTCTTCTGAAACGAGTTCTATTTAAAGACCCGTGCAAATGAACCACATTCATTGACCATCAATGTTCCATTGCGCCATCAGGCAACAGTGTATTTTGTTCATTAAACCCATTCCAGAGGTCAAATTCGAGGGTGCTTGCTGCACACCCAACAGTGATGAACTTTTTCATGAGTTTAAATGGACACAAATGCAACGTTGTCAGATTGCACGCTATACCTTCATTGGCCAGACAACTGACTCAACAAAAGAAAAAGAATGAGGTAAAGAAAAGGAGGTCTCCTTACAATATCTAGGAAGAAATCCACATGAGGCCGTTTATGAACAAAAAATCTGACTGGGTGAGTGTCTATGACAACTTTGAGAACAAAATCTGGAGGAATAACAGGTTTGACTGTTGTTCTAACAACTCCATCGTGATAAGAGTGAATCAACGTTTCATCTAAATCTAGCACCAGAATCTTCCTTTTAACCAGACCTAGGAGCAAACAAAATAAAGAATAAGTTATAATTTTCAGGAGCAGAATTCACTTGACAGATCTAAGTTAACCCTTTGACTGCTAGGTTAAGAATGCAGGTACAGCTAGGGTGTGAATGGGAAACCGTGCAAATTTACGAATTTTTACAAGTTTTTTTTTTTTTTTTTTTTTTTTTTAATATATTTAATTTTTATTTATTTATTTTTTTAAGATTTTTGAGGAATCCAGTCACGATTGAGAGTATACTCGTCTCGTTTCTCCACCGCGAGTATACTCATCCGTAGCAGTTAAAGGGTTAAAAGCAAAAGTCAATCAAAACTCTCACAAATAGAAAACCCTTTCCACTCTAAAGATACTTTTTTTTGTACGTGTTCATCATAAATCCATAAACTATAAATCAGTCAAAAGACTCGATGCAGAAAGGGGTCTGTAGCAAACTTTTGCTACAACGATTATGAGAGATTAAATCTAATGTAAAATTGCCTGAAAAGTCCCTTTGTGGCATCAGAAAGTCATAAAATACAATAATAAACTCACTAGAGGTGTTTAATGAAATCCAAGATGGTGGATAAATATCAAGCAATTTGTGTGCATGCACCACAAACATCCAAGGGTAGCCAACCTCACAATATCGATCACAACCAATCACAACATAAACAGCACATAACCTCTACCTCCAGAGAAGTTATCAAATTTGGCCATCCTTGGAAGTTCACGGTGCATGCATACAGATTGCTCGATATTTATCCGCCATCTTGGATTTCATTAAACGCCTCTTGTGAGTTTATTATTTCATTTAATGACTTTCTGATGCCACTAATGGATTTTTCAGGCGATTTGACAATAATTAGACACTCTTAATCGTTGTAGCAAAAGTTTGCAACAGACCCATACTGGAAACAGTGAACAGATAAATAAAGATGGCTCAGTGTTACTCCAGGGTACTTGATATCAGATCTGCAGCTAGAGAAAAATGATCAGAAATTGTGAGTTGAAGTTTTTGACGACCAAATTCATATGAAACTGCTCACTTGCCGTGCAGCGCCAAAAAATGTAGAATATAGAACTGAAAGAATTATGAACAGAACCAAAACAGAAATTAATACTTACTCAGCCTGTGTCTTGAAAGTGGAGAAAGTGGATAGATTTCATATCTGACTGGTTGGTGGTGTTGAAACTGTGAAAGAAAAAGAAAACGAAATAAATAAAAAACTGCTTCATTGTTAGCATTTATTCATTACAGTGATTAGAAGCAAACTAGACTTAAAACAACTAAATAAATACACAAATACGATACTGAGCCAACTGTAATTTAGTTTTTTAAAAGCTAACAAAGGGCTAGTTTAAGAGACCATTTCTTGTCGAAACCACTTCAATCAGTAGCACCTTGTGCAATCTGGCATGACACTACTTTTTCGTGTATTTAAATTCAAGTAAAATATCCCTTCGCACAGTGGCGGATCCAGCCCTCGCGAACGGGGGGGGCGAACTTGGGATTTCCGCCCCTAAATGACCCCCTTTTTTTGTTTTCGCTCTTGCTTTTCCCCTTCCTCTCCCCTCTGTTCCCACTTTTTGGGCTGAACGGGGGGGGCGATCGCCCCCTTCGCCCCCCCCCTGTATCCGCCAATGCCTTCGCAGGAGTGAACTGCTCATCCTCAGTAGTTTGCCCTCCCAATAGTTTCACAGGTTGAAAGACAGAAAACAAAGTTATCGAATCGCTCACAACACCTCTGGCTACAATGGTCACTTAGTTGAAAATGTTGGTAAAACCAGTTAAGATCCATTTCCCCAAGATGCACCTTTATCTCCAGACGTGCTGTCGATTGGTGAGTAGCCAGAGAAATTCCCAAAACCAACAATGATTCAATCAATACATGAAGAGATTATAGTTCCGCATTTGAAACTGCTTACAAAAGATAAAATCTCTTTTTTTAACTATGCAGTCTTTTTGTCGAGCGATGGAACACCATTATGATGGCTCTGGATGATAAAAACATGAAGGCTTTAGATTCTTTTGTAAGGCATAATCATACTAGTTACTTAACCAGATTGTGTAATCTTTTGCTCAACAAAGAACCATCGATGGCTGCAGATATTCCCTCAATTACCACAAATCAGCAACCTTGTACAGTCAAAGAATTAAATACTGTCAGTTGACACCCTAGATTTTTGTAAAGGTAGGCAACTTGCAATGCTTCACTCAACGAATTGAAGCATTGCAGGTTGCCTACCTTACCGAAATTTAAGGAGTCGGCTGACAGTATTTAATTCGTTGACTGTACACCACTTTGCATCAAAGGATTCAGTCCACGAGAATTGATTGGGAGTGGGAAAGTAAGAAGAAGGGAGGAATACGTTGGCGGATACATGGGGTGGTAGGGGGCTAAGGGGGCTATCACCCTCCCTCGTTCAGCCAAAAAAGGGGGAAAAGAGGGGAAAGGTAAGGAGCAGGAGAGGGGAAAATAAAGAAAACGGGGTTCACCTTGGGGCAAAAACCCCAAGTCCCCCCTCCTGTTCCCAAGGGCTGGATCCGCCAATAAAGGGATAGGGGGAGGGGGGGAGGAGGGTGAAAAGTTTTGGATGGGGGGGGGGTTGAAAAATGGTGAATAAACAACAGAAAACCGCAAAATTTTTGATAAAGTTATCCCTTTCAGATTTCCTAAATCATGAGAGATAAGCTAAAAATGCTTCACAAGGAAGTTGACTGAAAACAATTAAGATATTTGCAGAACGCGTGTGTCTCTTCGAAGAATGTCAAATTTCAGTACCCTTGGCATAAACCTAGCACTTGGCCTGAATGCCAAGCAGAACAAGTCCATAGATGCCAAATGGTCGAGTCAGTTGACTCATTCTTTCATTGTTTCACCCTTGCGGTTACAGCAAAAGACGTTTTTTCAAAGAAAAGGGAAAATTTAAAATTAACAGCTTGGACTGAGTACTATTTCCACACAAATAGGTTTACAATTTTTGGACAAAAGACTGAAATATATTTCATGAGTGAGCCAGAATAGACTGCAGCACTTGATTTGGCAGCAATGTTAGCATGAAATAAGATTAGTTGGCTCTGATCCATCATGATAACTTTTGGTTTCTTCTTCTAATTGTTTAAAAAAAAAAAATTCAAAATTAAGAAAATGTTCATCTACCTTCCGGTTCAAACTATTCCACACCTACAGTCATACTTTTTTTTTAGCATAGGAAGAACGACATGAGGAGAGCCGCAGCGAATGAAGCTTAAGAATAGCTCACAGCAGTAAACTCTAGACTGTCTACTATCTAGCTTCAGACTAGGTTCTGTTAATTCTACAGCAATTAAAAACTGCTCTTTCGAACCAAAATTATTTTAAATTTGAAAAAAGGACAAGCGAGAAAATTTTCTCAATTTTATACTCTTTTGGTATAAAGTGATTATTTATTTACATGCTGTCAGGGATTCGGAGCTGGAGCTACAGACAAAATTGAAATAATACTTATGAATACTACATTCAGAACTGAAATTTACTATTCAATTAGTAATTCAAGATGTTTTAGCACAGACAGAAATTGTTTTTCATAATTACCATTTGAGTTATTGCGATCGGAGCCCTGAGCCGGAGCAGCTCCAGCTTCGGAGCTCCGATTGCAAAAATTCAAACTGTAATAACGGAAAGTAATTCCTGTTTGCGCTAAAACATCTTGAATTACTTATTGAATTGTAAATTTCAGTTCTGAATGTATTATTATTAAATCTTAATGTATTGTATATCTGAATGTATGTGGCTTCAAATTTAGCAAAACTCTAAAACATATGCTCCATTATTTCAAGGGAGACATTTTTTTTGGGCGATATAATTCAAATTTGAATACCACCTAAAAATGTCTCCCTTAAAATAATGGAACGCATCTTTCAGCGTTTTTTGAAATTCAAAGCCATTCTTGAAACATTCACAAGTGTTTCTTTTCTAGTCCGCATCCTGCGCATATATGTTTGTAACGAGAAAATTAAGAAGAAAAACTAAAATATTGCTTATTTTGTCAAGTTCAGCTAAATACTTAAAACAAAACCAAGCTAAGGAAAGCAGTAAATGAGAAGACTAAAAGACAAAATCCAACCAATTTAAAAATATTTTAAAGTACTAAGGGTGAAAAAGATTAAAGCAAAATGAACCAAAAACCAAAGATAGAAATTCAAAAGTTAGAGTTCCTTACAGAAATGGAGCCAGGGTCGATCTGTAACCTTTGGCACATATCAAAAGTTTTTCCCTTCAAAACACAAAAGAACATCTAATTTAACAAAAAGTTGTTGAAATATGAGGATTCAGAACTATTCAGAAAGAAGTTTTGAGCCTCCATTTGGTTTCATAGGGTTTAACCCTTTCAAGGGAAATGGTACACATTTGGTTTCGTAGGGTTTAACCCTTTCACGGGAAGTGGTACACATGTGTACCAGTTTAAGTAACATGGGATTCAATGAAATTTTATAATACATTTTGCAAACAGTAGTGTGACCCATCGAAATTCTTAGAAAAATCAAAAAAGTCAAATCCCATGAGTGCATGAAAGGGTTAAAGGGTAGTATTTTTTTTAATCTTTGAGATTAGAGGCTGTAAAAAGAGCCACCTGCCAAAACCTCAGTCCCTAAAGCAAAAAAATTCCAAAATAGGCGAGAGGAGCGAAATTGGGGGCCAAAAATACCAAACTTTCAAGATTTTTTTCTAAGAGTTTCAGATTTTAAAATGGGTAAACATGCAAAAAAATTGGAATATTTCAAATATAGCTGTTAAAAGAGTTTTGATTAAAATTTGCAAAAACATTCTGCTACCAGTCTACTGTAAAATCAACATCTTGAGTGGGGTCTGGTCCCCCAGAATATTACAGGGGACTGGGGTGGGGGGTCTCCCCCAGAATATTAAAGGGGGGTCTGGGGGTTTCCCTCAAAAAATACAAGGGGATCTGGGGCCCTCAGATAAAGTTTGATGTGAGAAAGTGTTCCTGGGGCATTCCCTACAGTTTATTTACTTAAATTTGCCTCAGTGGTACTTTCAGCGATAGACCTGTTTAGTGATGATGTCACGATCATAATTGGTTCCAAACAAATGCTCCATCTCGCTCACTCTCGTGGATTTACCCGTAAGAAAGCAGATCCAAATTTTCGAATGCAAATTCATGCTAGTTAAGTTAACAAGCAGTTTTCTCAAATTTTACTACACCATTTGATTCCACGTACCTTAAAGTATCTTTTTACTCCGACATAATTCCTGAATGATCACAAGTAAATTTACAATCACAGTTTTACCAAGAGTTGTTGTATGTTCTTTCCTTTTCTTATTCACAGTCTCTTATAGACTTATCAACGCCATGACACTCAATCATTGTAACCTCTCTTCATATCAAAGCTTGTTCAAGGTATACCACATGGTGTGGTGGTGCCGATGAGCCTATATCCTAGAATTCTGTGTCCATAAGAAACTGTGAGTGGGACAAGGACAAAACATTGGACTTTCTTCGAAATAACTGTGATTGTAAATTAATGCGTGCATTGTTTCACAAATGTTGTTGTAGCGTGATTACATTTTAAAGTACGTGGAATCTGATGCAGTAATAAAATCTGAGAAAACTTGTTGTTTACTGTTACCAATTTGCATTTGAAAAGTTGGATCCTGTTCCTTACGGGGAAACCCAAGAGAGCGAGTGAGATGGAGCCTTTGTTTGGAACCAGTTTTTTTCGTGACGTGTCACACTAAACAGGTCTATACATTCGATTTTTTAATACTAAAATTCTGTACACCTTACGTTGAATTAAAATACTTTTATTTGCTGTGAGGGTATTCCATACTTTCTGGGCATGCTCTCCCCAGTTAGCGCATTCGCTTACTGGCAACACGGTGAGTTTTTATTGACTTACTCTCAGCGAAAATCACTGCAACATTGCAATTCCTGTGGGTGCCTTCTTCTGTTTTTCAAATTAGCAAGCGGAAAACAGGAGTTTGCAATAAAGGAGCAAAAAAAATCAAATAAAGTACTAAGTTTGCCAAATAATTGGAGCCTTTGAGAAAAATTAGAGCGTGATAACCGTCTGGGAATGAAACCAACGAGTTCTAATGTAGAATTTTGACTGATGTGAAAATTGATGGGTATGTGCAGGATTCAAACTTCTGATCGCATTATAATCACAGGGTGGCACTCTCACTGCAATCGCCACCTATCCTCGTTAGTGAAAGTGACCAATAGCTAGCATAAAAGCCAATACATTGGTGCTTGCAGTTCAAACACTCTCCACAAAATGGCAGGCCGTTTGAACTTCACTTTTTAAATACCATGGGACCGGATTACAAAACCTACAGCTCTAAAGTGTATCGGGCTGATTTATGTTTATTCGTTGTCAATCTAAAAATGACTGCTTCTCTGCAGAATGCAAAAACCCTCCCCAATGGGCCGATGGCACTTCAGCAACCACAAATTTGTTAAATTTTGCAACGAAACCACCTCTGGCCACTGATTACAAGCAGTCAAGATAAGTTAGCATCTTGTGGGGGCTTCCAAATCCACAACCTTCCTACTTCCACAAACATCAGCTTCTTACTGCTCCTAACCAATCAGATTGCCCTATATGAGGTTTGTAGCTGATGTTTTCATTAAAGCCTTAGAACTGTCAAATCAAATCTTTTCTGGGATAAGATACAGCCGCCTTGACTTGATTATAAGCGACTTTTATTTACAGTGTCGGGTGAAGATTCGGGGCTCGGAACTTTTCGGGGGACACCAAACACCAAGTCAACAAAACCACTTCTAGACAATCAGGAGCGTTGTTTATTGTTGTCTCTCACCGTTGAGTTATTCTTTTTGCCCCCACCTTGCGGCACAGGTACAAATTCCGAGGTTCAGATACAGCATCGGTGTCATCCATCGTTGCTGAACAAACAGTTCGGGTGAAAATCTTCATTCTACACTGTAAATAAAATTCGCTTTATTTAAAGTGAAGGTCCTGGTTTCTTCAGAAATACATGCACTTATTTCTTTTCCCATTTGATGCTTTGTCGATTGATTGGAGCTTGCCTCAGATTTTGATCTAACCATTGATCTCACTTTCCATGGATCTTATAGTTAGATGGATTTTATCTGCCCTAGATTCCAGCAGCCTCTGGAGACCGATTGGGTGTGCTTCTCCGTTCACACTGTGCTCGCTCAATGGCAAATTTTGTGACATCTTCAATCTAAATCATTCAGTCGAGAATTGACGTAAATGCTTGGATGGATGGATGAAGAAATTTCAAATCGATTAATGCAGTTAGAGTAGCTTAGAAAAGAAAGGCATCTTATTAAAGGGTCCCAGAGACCCTCCCCCCCCCCCACATCTGATACAGAGGGATGCAAAAATTGGCAGGCGAGTAAAAAACAGAAAAAAAGGAAGGAAAAGAGAAGAGAGAGAGGATCAGCAATATGAAAATTGAAGATGAGGAAATATTATCAGGATTATAATTGTCTGGCATTACAGAGGCCATAAAAAGTTTTGACGCAATGTTTTCGAGAGAGAAATGATCCCTTTTCTGACATGGAGTACCGAGAAGGAGCAGGCTTGAAGTTTCAAATACAAAACGCCAATTCTGATCAAACCACAACACAGTGCAGCCAGATTCGGAAAAATAGGTAAGTATAAATTTGACTTAAAATTATAAAACAAATGTATACATTTCATGTAAAGTTTGGCAGCACTGCCATGTCAGTTTGTACACTGGTCAGCTGTGGGAGGACATTGCTTACGAATATCCTTTTTACATCACACAACTTCGAATTTCGGCCTGAGGGGGGGGGACTTTGTACGCCACTGGCATATTTCCCTAGGATTTTGATCTTCATGCCACAGGGACAATGAACTGAGCAAGAAACAGAAGGATGGACAGCAAAATTCCATAAAACACAGAAGGTTGGAGAACGTTCTAGAAAAGCAATAAGGTTACAAAATAAATGTTGCGATGGAATAAGGTCAAAATGCCAATAGAAAAAAGCAGCGCATGGTTAGTGATCCACTTCTACAGGAGAGTAAAAGCATGGAATAGGTAACAAACAAATGGAGTAAGGCAACTGATGCTGCCTCATGGACAGAACATGGTTACCAGAAAGAGCATGACATTTTGGGCTCCCTGGCTTGCTGTAGGAGGCTTGACAGCATGTCGGGTTAATAGGATTGTAAGTGTGTAAAGTTTACTACACTTCAGGGCCAAAATAACAAAGAAATAGAAGCTTTCCGTTGAGCAGGTCTCGGGAATCATAGTAACAAGAAATTGTGCGAGAAAGATTAGAGAGGGGGTCCAAAGTTTTGTCAGAATAAACCCGGAACTGTCACTCAATGGAGAAGCGCATAACCCCAAAAATAAAACAGATTAAAATACCTTGGGTTAAACTAAAACTCTTGGAAAACCAACAAAAGCCGGACAAGCTGCAAGGCATAGAGAGGCTTGAACAGCTTAATATAAAAGTTTACTTACAGATCTAACCTGTTTTTTCAAAATAAAACTAATGCAGCTCCAAACTCTTGATGCTAGGAGTAAAAACGCACGAAGGCCCATTTGCAGTTGCTTCAGCATTGGTAACAGCTAATTGGAAGAATGAAATAATAACTGAAATTAATAATCCTAAAGTTTCTAACACAAAAAGAAATCATTTAAAAGTATTTCCGGCGGTTACGATAAGAGAGAAAATAAATAATATTGCCCGACGTCGGCCATAGTGAACTGAAGAATCACAACTTTTGACAGTGATAACATTCTGGGACACCGAAAAATTTCCATCAAAGGCATTGAAATGAATACGATATTTTAGGTCCATTGATTTCCGGAATAGTTTTGCTCAATCTACTCTAAAAAAATTTGCTTTCCAGCTTTTCGGTTTGAAAATTACTAGCCGAAGTCATTTTACTCATTTACTGATACCTTTTAGGTAGGTATTTTTCTTTTCAGCTTCTTTCGGCTAGAGTACCTCCAGGGACTCTCCTTTCGGCTGGCCTCAGGTAACCATAACCAGCGCATTTTTACGTTTATCTCACAGGAACACCCGTGAATAATATCGCGGCAAATTTAACTTTTGACTTTTTTACCAATCTGCGATGAATTTTCTTGTAATTTAATGGCTAATTTCGATTTCAATCATAAGTCACATATTGATAGCTAGGCGAGACTGACCAATTGAAGAATCTGAGGTACCATATATGTTCACGGTATGAGCAAAATAAGCTGTGATTAAAATTAATTCTTCCCTTTGTACTTACTTGCTTTTTTTCACACCAATAAGTAAAAGTATATCAATTGACGAATGTGTATCCCTTTTAAACTTGTGAGTGTAAGTTAATGAGTAATATGTAGATCCTATTATGGCTTTTTCCTAAAATCACTCGCTCAAATTCCATCTCATGACCAGCAGAAGCAGAAGCAGACTGCAGAACTCAACTCAACTCACCGCTCCCACCCACCCATCGGTGTTATCACTTTCACTCTTATCATCAAAACAATTTATGTAAACACTACTGAACAGTCGCGGTCGGAACGCTCAAGGTCAGTGTCCAACAATCTGAGTGGATCGTGAATGCTGAATGAGTTTGAGAGCAATTTTTAATTGAATTTTCCTGCTTCATTTATTATCTTTGCCCCCCATTGCCAAAGTTGTTTCTTTTTATTAATCCTCCATCGAATTTTAAAGAGTACCTTACTTAAGCAGGTTCTGGAGAGTCTTGAGTTTGAGTCATTCATCCGTAGATCTTAACCTCTGTCGTAGCATGTTGGCTTCGAAAATAGCATTTGTCACGGGTAAGTACCATATACTTTTACTATCACAAACACTGTATCTACAATTTTACTCGCTGTCAGACAGACTTTAGGTAAGTACTTGGAAGCTCCTCGATGTAGGGTGTTGTAAAAAACGGAACCATCCACCATCTATAAGCCACGTATCGGAGAATCTGCTTCCAGCACCTATTCCGGCACAGAGCTGCCGATTTGCGTAGATTTAATGACATTTTTAAATCCACCGATGATTCCACCGATTGAGAATAGATTACAGAGTTTAGCTCAGTGTATGACTGTAATGCACAAAAATACTGTGATCTGTAATCTTTTCTCAATAGGAGGAAACGCTGTTAATTAAGTAAAATATACCTGTTGAGAAAAGATAAAAGACGCTAGTATTTTCGTGCATTACAGTCACACACTGAGCTAAACTCTGTAATCTTTTCTCCACCGGTGGAATCTTCGTTGAATTTCAAAATGCCATTAAATCTACGCAAATCGGCAGCTCTGTTCTGGCACTCCCTTGCTGATTCTAAACCCTTGGATTGCTACTGCAGCTGTTGTCGAATGAAATAGTATTGCAAGGCAGGGTACCAGTGGGTCGATTCGAGACGAAACTAGATAGTGGAAATAGATCAATCTCATTGGTTTATCTGCGGCGTCACGTGATAAATTTGAGGCTCATCGAGCACTCGATCAGAGTCTTTTGTCTTCAATGAACGACCCAAATTTCTTCGAATCTATCACATGACACCATTTAAACCGTAGGATTGACGGATTTCTGCTATCTCGTCTCTTCCTGTCCCAAGGTGTGGAATCAATCCACAGGTGTCTTGATATCTTATTATACTTAGTCTGAGTTCGCCTCTTAATTTTGTAGACATTTCGGTCAACCTCATTGCTGCTCTGCCATATTACGGTATTTAGCTGTTCAATTGGTTTCTGTAGGTATTGCACCTTTTTTTAAGACGTGTCTCTAGACTGAAATACAGAATATAAGTAGGTGCACGTTTTTACATGCTCCGACAGTGGCGGATCAATTCCCTCGCCAAGTGCAAATTGACCCAATGACCCTTTAATGGTCTCGCAAATCCTTTCCCTCAATTTGTATCTTTTCCCAAATCCCTTGCCCCCCACAAATAGAATCCGCTGGCTCAGAAAGTAATGCTTTCAATTTGTCGCCCAGTTTTTTAAAATTTCCTTAATACTCAAAGGCCAAAAATACTCTCAGAAGGCCTGTTAAAAATTTAAATAAGAATCTTCAAAAGGAAGCTTTTCGCCGAGTCTTCATTCCTATTTTAAATGGCACGGCCTTAAAAACTACAAACCCCGTTAATTTTTTAAATTAAGGACTTTTGAAAATTTAATTCATGAATTTTGTCAAAATTATTTTTCCCCTAACGAATTTTTTTTTCCCCACCCCCCAAAAAGGGTTTCTTTAGGTAGCATAATTTTTGTTTTCCTTCAGTTAAAATATCTTTCTGAATAAAATTATCTATTTATTTTTATCTATATCTAAATTATTCTTTATATCAACTTGTCAGGTGCCGGCAGTGGCATTGGACGTGCAACCTGTCAACTTTTTGCTCGGGAAGGGGCAACAATTATTGCCGCAGATGTCAAAGGTCTCTCAGCAGAAGGAACGGTGAGAGAGCTCCCAGGTTTGTGCTCGCCTTGTTGTAACATCAGCCGATTATTTACTTATTTGTTTGTCTATCACATTGGCATGCTTATTAAAAGGCATATTTTATCGAAAATTAGAAAGTGATCAAAAATCTTTATCAGAGTTTTCCTTGCCGAATTCATTGAAAACAATTTCAGAATTCTTAATGGCAATGTGAAATGTCAGCGGTCAAATGAGCAAAATTATCAGAAAAGTACGCAAGACTTATTTCATGATATTCTCTAGCATTTTTGAATTTGACACCAGCGATTCATTGTGTACACTGTTCACTCTCAGATATACAGACACAGACCCAACAAAACAATAAAACAATGAATCCTCAAAAACAAAGGACAACGCTGAGTCCAGTGCGAATAACTAGGCGTCGCACACCGGCATTGTCACGTATTCCGCTCTTACCCCTTCCTGTCTAAACTTATCTACTTTTAATCGCAACCTATGCAAAAACGGCTCAGTCAAGTTTTTTGGTGAAGTAAGTTTTTTTATCCAGATTAAAGAGACGAATCTAATGAAGCCACTCTTTTCAAAAATCATATAGTCCCTCCGACAAGATTTGTGGAGGAACTTATTTCTTGAGTGATTGGTATACTTAATTATCATTTGCAATTTTTTAAAATCACTTCCAGGTAAAAATCATGTTGCAATTGAATTGGACGTATCAAAGGATGAAAATGTCCAGAGCACCTTCAAAAATCTCAAGTCACAATCAATCTTACCAACAGTGTATGTGAATTGCGCAGGAATCCTCGGAGACATGTTTTTAACAGACGGGTCAAAAGAAGTATTTCAAAGAGTCTTGGATGTGAATTTAGGTGTAAGTAAGTTGAAGATCATTGCGTCAAACCTTCAGTCAACCCTCAGTACCCAAACCAGATTTTATCATATTTACCGCAAGTTTATTCTTTTGCTAACTCTGGACAAAGGATCCTTCTTATTTTATTCAGTAATGGCGGATCCCCTGGGAACTAAATAGGCTTTAGTCTCCCCCCCTCTTGTGCCAAAATTTTACCCAGCATTGAAGGTCCTTTCGGGGAAATTTTGGGCTTTTCGTTGAAAATTTAGGTTTCAGCCCCCCTTCCCCGATTTGGACAATAGCCCTTCCCTTGAAAGATTTCTAGATCCGCTACTGCTGCACAGAAAAACGCCCATGATATGAAACCAGGAATTAGATTGTGTTCACATTTGGATTGTACTTAACTGTGCACTGTTCTAAAGAAAAATTTTCAGAGCCCAAGTATGTACGTAAAGTCGGTGCTGCTTTTGTGCAATTCAATGTCAAATTGTAATTCTTCATTAATTGCAGGTCTTTTTGCTAGCATATGGAATTTCATTTGAAAGGCATCATTGAAACTTTTAAAGCTACCACACAAATTAATTTGTTGGTCACAGAGACCACGCACTATCTCTATCTTGCCCTTGTTTGTGCGCGGTGGCAATTTTTTTTTTTGGGGGTCTCAACAGAACACAGCAAACATGGTCCATACGTTGACTGATGAGCGAAGTTGTTTAGGTTTTTGGCTAATGAGACCGAAGCACCAAAATTGCATGAGTCAACATTTGGACCATGTTAGATGGTTGGTACTCTCACATGCTTTCCATGTTAATCTCTGTTGAGTTCCGAAAAGAAAAAAGTCAGCCGCCGCGCGCACAGCTAGTGCATGGTTGCTATTATATATTGTCTCTGGTTGGTCAAAAACATTAATGATTTTCTGCAAATTTTAACCTCATCGTTTCTGGGTATTAGCTACACCCCTGACCTCGGGTGTCGGGTATTTTTTCCAAAGATGTAAATTCTTACATTTGGATAAAATCCTCTTCACCTACTTGTTCGGAGATCTTAGAACAGATAGAATACGTTTCCAAGGACCAATAAATGTTCGGTACCGACAGTCTTCCACCCATATGATTGGTGAGCAAGTACGACCATTTAAAACCACACGTAAACGCTCACCATCCAATGTCTTTCGAGGACCATCTGTACGGAACATTTACTGCTCCCATGTTAACTCATGGTCGGTGAGAATCAGTGGCGTACGCGGGATTTTTTTTTGGGAGGGGCTTGCTCTGATGAGCGTTTGACTGAAAATTATTCCCCCCTGCCCCTCCACCCTTGAAAATCTGAGGTTGGGGTTGTGCGGTACTGATTTCGGTATTTTTTCGGTATTTAGCTCTGTCTTTGACTGCAGCCTCTAAATGAGTGAGATTGATAAAACTGCCATGGGTGACGTAAGCCAGAAGCCAACTAAACACTATAAAACTGTCAAAGTATTGATACATAGAATTCCCGCATCATAGTACCTTCGAATTCCCTAAAAGTTATGTAAAATGCCAAAAAAATCAGCCAGTTTGGTATTTTACATAACTTGAAGTTGTGATATAGAAATGCTACTTTGACAGTTTCATAGTGATTTAGTTGGCTTTTGACTTACGTCACCCACGGCAGTTTTATCAGTCTCACTCGTTCAGAGGCTGCAGTCAGAGATATAGCTAAATACCAAAAAAATATCGAAATCAGTACCGCACAACCCTATGTGAGGTCTGGGGGGGATTCAGCCCCCTTAGCCCCCCACCCCCCCTGCGTACACCACTGGTGAAAATGCACTACTTTTTTTTCCTGTGAGTTTTATCTTGTAGGTGGCAATGAAGAGGTTAACACTATTGAACTATTTACCAATTTTTTACAGGGCACTTTCTCTATTGCACAGAATGCTTGCAGAGTATTAATAGAGGCTAAATCACCAGGATCAATTGTTAATATCTCTAGTGTGGTAGCGCTCATGGGGAACAAGGGACAGTGTAATTATGGTGCAAGTAAAGCTGGAGTCATTGGATTTACAAAATCACTTGCAAAAGAGGTGGCTCAGTAAGTATGCATTACATTTCTTATTTTTTTTATCAGTGACAGGTGTTGAAGAAAGAAAGAAAAAAGCGCCCGCAACTGCCTTCCCTGGAATTCAAAACAGTTAAAATTTCACGATACAAAATGAAGGGAACAAAAGAAAATGAAGTGTTAATCAAAGGAGTAATTACTAATTAGTTGACAAACTTAACTATTAGTTTATTTTGTAATTTTGGTTCATTTGTTGCAAGGAACAGTAGAATTACACATTTTTTTCACTACCATTATCATCTGTTGTCCAGTGGCGGATCCACGGGGGGGGGGGGGGGGGGGGGGCACGTGCTCCTCCCAGAAGCCTTAAATTGTGCTTTTTTCAATAGAAAAGAGCCCTAAATTGCTTCCCCTGACGCTTCAAATTTCAAAATTTCACAAACTTGCCCTCCCCCCCCAGAAAAAATGTCTGGATCCGCCACTGGTTGTACCTATATTCATTATATAGAACACATTAAAATTATTACTATCACTTGATACACCTAAAATGGCTCAGTTATTGTATACTAGGTATTTGGATGGAAAAAAGTCAACCCCCCTGGGGAGGGGAAGAGGGGAGTTCCCCTCGACCTTTCAATGGGTTTCAACAATTTTGCCCTTCCTTGGAAATTTTTCTGGGGGCGTCCATGGAAAAAAGCTCCTATATTTTGCAAAATCTTGTGAGGCTGAGATTGAGCGATTGCTATCAATTTTTGTTCTTGTAGCTTCTTTTGTATCTTTGCCAGACATTGGAAAATTTGTTTTTCTTTGAGAGGTATTTTAGTACTTACACTATTTTCACCCCTGTAATAGGTATCAAGGAAAGAAAGGGAGGGAGGAAGGAGGGAGGGAGGGAGGGAGGGTGGGAAGGAAGAAGGAAGAAAGAAGGAAAGAAAAAAGCTCATAAAGGAGGAGTGTCAATAAGGCCGGTTTTTGGCCCCAAAAATGGTCAATATTTAAGATGGTCTAAAAGTTCGTGTAAAATGGCTCTACTTACTCTTAAAGGCTTATATTTTTAAGTTTGGGTGGTGTTTTTGGGTTATTCGAACTATAGAGGCGTATTTTACCACCTCAAAGTGGGTCGGTTTTGTGTTTTTCACGGAAAATGCCCGATTTTGCGTTAAATTATTGAATATTTAGATGTGAGCCGGACATAGATCGGTTTTCTCCTTTAGGTATGTTATTATACCCCTAAAAATGAGTAACATACTGCAATATAGTCACCGAACTATGTCCAGCTCGTACTTAAATATCAACTTTTTTGATTTCGTGAAAATGAAAAACTTGAACGAATTCGATTAATATCAATGTAGTAATGCTTATATTGCAACCTGGCCACCTGTCAAACCATGAAATACGTTTTGCAGGTTGCAAAGATGCAGTTTTGTATTATTGTACGTAAATTTTTAGAATACGTTCAAGTTTTCCATTTTTACGAAATTAGAAAAGTTGATATTTATGTACGAGCCGGACATAGTTCGGTGACTATATTGCAGTATGTTACTCATTTTTAGGGGTATAATAACATACCTAAAGGAGAAAACCGAACTATGTCCGGCTCACATCTAAATATTCAATAATTTAACGCAAAATCGCGCATTTTCCGTGAAAAACACAAAACCGACCCATTTTGAGGTGGTAAAATACGCCTCTATAGTTCGAATAACCCAAAAACACTACCCAAACCTAAAAATATAAGCCTTTAAGAGTAAGTAGAGCCATTTTACACGAACTTTTAGACCATCTTAAATATTAACCATTTTTGGGGCCAAAAACCGGCCTTATTGACACTCCTCCTTTTGAAAAATCTTGTGAGGCTGAGAGTTTACGGTTGCTATTAATTTTTTTTCAACTTACCACATTTTGCAGTCAATCTTACGTATGTAAGCGTAAGTCGAATCCAACATTTCAAAATTTCCTTACTCATTTTCACTTTTTCAACCATGATCAATCATTAAATTACTTGAATTAATATTTTCCTATGATTCTATGACTCATGAAGAACAAGGACTAAAATGTTCACAATTATTAGTACATGCACTGTCCTTGGAAAAATTTAAAACGTGGAAGATGGTGATAAAACGTTGGATTTGACTTATGCCTATACGTCAAATGGACGATGATTTTGTATCCCTGCAAGGTATTGGAAAATTTGTCTTTTATTTCCAAAGGAAGTGTTCAGTTTGAATTCAGTAACTTGCTGAAAATTACTGGCAGGACAGACTCCATTACTTAAACTCTTGCTTCATCACCTTTTTTTCAGGTATAACATTCGATGTAATGCCGTGTTACCTGGATTCACAGAAACTCCTATGATCCAAGGCATTCCAGACAAAGTCAAAGCAATGTTTCTTGCCACGATTCCTTTAGGAAGAGTTGCCAAACCTGAGGGTGAGTAGATATTGTTGCTGTAGTTTATAGAGTGCCCCAAAGAGGGGAGGAGTGACTATTTGTCTCTCCCGGAGACAACTTGTCTCTCATCATGTAAGGGTTCAACCACTGGCTGGCTGGTCATGAATACACAGGATGTCCCAAATCTCCCCTCTCACCTTGAAAACGGCTGGGAATTACCAGTTTGAACTGGCATGTCTCTTTGTTCGACATAATGAAAAGTTCGACTTGCACTTGGTTCGACACAATGAACTTTTACTGTGTAGTTATTTTTGAGCTTTCAGTATCAACAGATTGACAGTAATTTCAACTTAAGGTGATTCCAGGGTGGATTAGTTCCAACTGTAGACACCACGTCGTGCTAATCAAAAAGTCAACAGGTTTTTGCTTAATTTGACGAATTCACGCTAAAAACACAAATTTGAGAAACGTCAGCACCTGCAAGCACACTTCAGGAAGATACCCCGAAAGTTTCAGGCTGAAACACTCAAAAATAAAGCCGGAAAGAAATACAAAACTTCCCATAAGCCGCAATGAGTGCGAGTGAGACAGAAAGACGTATCATCACTCGCGCTCACTCTCACTCACTAAGCTTATGGCGAAACGAATTTCATAATTTACGGCTTTAATTTTAAACCAATTTTGCTCATTTTGGGCTCAAAAAATCCCTAAAAAAATTTTGCAGGTGCTGACGTTGTTGGATTTTGCGTTTTATCTATGGTTTCAGTTTAAAACGCCAAAAACACAACTTTTCCAAAAAGTGACTAGTGGCGCTATCCATCGGATTGAAACCTGAAAAAGTTTCGCCTGGAATCACCTTAAAGACACTTTGTTTCAAACTTTTGTTTTTTTACTCAGCACAACTCTATTCACCATCTACCCTTCTTTTGTTTCTAGAAATTGCAGAGCTGATTGCATTCCTGGCCTCTGACAGGAGCTCGTACATGACAGGTACTGCTATTCCAATCACTGGAGGAATGTATTGAATTCTTGTCTTGAACATTATCATTATTTGAAAGCAGAGAAAAGAAAAAAAAATTGTCAAGTTTCCATAAACTTTGCATCCATTGTTTAAGAATTCAGGATAACTGACCATTAGTGCTTCTTTCATCTGTTTTACGGCCTTAGAGATTGAGTGAGATTTAGTTTTAAAGGATTAGGTTTAATGTTTATCTGTGAGGATTTATTCCTTTGTGTATTCCAAGTGCCTTTTAATTTATAAGTGACAGAATCATTAAGGTTCTCTAATTAAGACTGGTATTTTTATTGCTATTTTCCTAGTTTTCTGAACAATATTTAAAATTAGGTTTTGAATTTCACTGTGAAATAATTTGCCTTTTAATTTATAAATGATACAATTGTTACGGTTCTCTAATTGAGACTGGTATTTTTTTTATTGCTATTTTTCTAGTAAATATCTGTACAATATTTAAAATTGGGTTTTGAATTTCGCTTTGAAATACTTAATTTGCCTTGTAATTGATAAGAGATAGAATTGTTAAGGTTCTCTAATTAAGACTGGTATTTTTGTTGCTATTTTTCTTGGAAATTTCTACCCAATATTTCTAATTAAGTTTAAGATTTTACTTTGAAATAAATTTAATGGCGCTGCAAAAACTTGCTCTCTTAAGTGAAACCTTTGGCAGGTTACAGTATCAATCTAATATTAAAAATTGCTGCATTAATCAAGTTTTCAAACATATGTCTACAGTAACCAATGTTTTAAATTGGTTGAGAATTGTGTTAGGAAATTTCTATTGTGTTCAGTGCTTTAGTGATTTTCAATGTTATAAACCATCAAAACTCATTTTGTTACTCTATCACTTTTTAAAAAGATGGACGGTAAAGTGGGATTTCATCCAATTGAACTTTGAAGTGAAAACAAACAAAAGCAGAAAAAATAATTTGTTGGAAAAGATTCTGTTGGGTTCATTTTGATGGAAGCATTTTTTTTGTTGACTGTTATTTGGTTTACATATATTTTATATTTACTTTTTATAATTATTTAAAAATAAGTTTTTTTTTTTTTTTTTTACTGTTATTTGGTTTACATATTTTATATTTACTTTTTATAATTATTTAAATTTTTTTTTTTTTTTTTTTTTTTTTTTTTTTTTTTTTTTTTTTTTTTTTTAAACTGTTATTTGGTTTACATATTTTACTTTTACTTTTTATAATTATTTAAATTTTTTTTATCATAGTTTTTTTTTCTATGTTTTCTTACCTTGAAAATCAATAATATTTTTCATTGAACACAGTAATTTCTTTCATAAATGTTATCAACACACAAATTATTAATTACCTACCCCCAAAATCCTGACCAAAAATATTTTTGTGTTTTTAAGAAGGATCCGGAGTCGGAGCCACAGTCAAAATTGAAATTCACACTTCTCCTGGAGAAAACAACAAATATTACTTTCAGAACTGAAATTTACAATTCAATAAGTAATTCAAGATGTTTCAGCTTAGACAGAAATTACTTTTCATGATCAAAGTTTGAATTATTGCAATCGGAGCTCCCAAGCTAGAGCTGCTCCGGCTAAGGGCTCGGATCGCAATAACTCAAAACTGTAATCATGAAAAATAATTTCTATGCGAAAACATCTTGAATTATTAATTGAATTGTAAATAGTTCTAAAAGTATTATGTATTCATGGTTTTCTCCAGGAGACTAGTACAGATTTCAATTTTCTTCATGAGCTGATACAAAAGATGCCTTTGGTTTCTAATTAAGTACCATTGTTCCGGAGATGAAATTTTGGCCCAAAGCACATTGTTTTAATGATACAACCAGAACGGAAACTCTGTCGGATTTTGAAGCAAATTTATTTCGCGTCCGCCATGTTGGGATATAGGATGTTTACATCTGGATTCGCGCGCAAAAAAAAAAAGTATAGCACATGATTTGCAAAATTTTCATTCTGAAATGCCAATAGAATAAAAGTGAGGCCGGAAACTAAAGATTTCTTTCCAGAATTTACAGAAATAAATGAGTTTCAACACAAATCACAGACGTCCGCCATGTTGGGATATGGGACCACAGCGTTGCCTATTGGTGCCATTAAATTCCAAACTTGCTTCCATTAGCTTTTATGGGAGTTTCCGTTCTGATTGTATTATTCTGTGGTGACGTCACTACGCGCACGGTTTTTTACGACTTCACATGTGTGTATCTCCAAAACCGGGACACTTAGGAATATGTAAACCAAGGGCCCAATATTCTCAGCTTATCAAGTACTATCATTTTCTTTATAAAATACACACAATATCAGACCCTTGCAACTGCCCCATTGTTGATTATTTATGACTCAGTGGGGTGTTACGGTAGGTTTAAGTAAAAGAAATAAAGTAAACCGATGGTATGGAAAACATACAAATATAATGTCTACTAAAAAGAAAATAAATTACTCCAAATTACAGCTCAAAATGTGGTTTTGCTCAACTAGAGATAAAAGAGACCTTTTGATAGTTCTTTATTGAACAATGTACTCAGAGAAAAATGCTTCGGTTGTTAGAACTGAAAATTTGACTAATTTTGATCACCGAAATTTTCGGTTGAATAAACCAAAATGTTCAGTCGTAAATACCGAAGAAATCGGTAAGTGTAACCCAAATTCCGTCCCTACCGAATACTCAGTATTACTAATGAAGCATTCGGTATCAGGACCGAACATTTTGGTTCCTCAAACCGAAAACTTCGGTGATCAAATTTTATCGAAGTGTTTTTTTCTGTGTAATCCATTCCTAAGTCAAGGTCTGAACAACAAATGTAAGAAATGGGTTTATGGAAAACCTGGCCTCTGATAGGTCTGCACTAGCTGCAGGGTCTTTTAGGGCCATCGACTGTGCGAACAACTGGATCAAACCTGATTTGGGTTCTGTTCTTCTTGCAAGTGGTAAAATAGATACAAATTAAGACCCTGCAGCTCAAAGCTTGCGGTGGGTAGAGGTCATTTCAGAAGTGTAGGTGCACCTAGACCGATAATCTTTGGAATTTTCAACATTATTTCTTATGTTACAATAGGTGAAAATTAATGAAAATTAATTCAAGCGTTAGCTATTGATTGAGGAACCCTTAAAAATCTAAAGTTTAAAGTCTGAAGCAAGTTTTGTTGCGATTTGACAGAATGAAAATTGAAAATTCCCTACCTACTTTTCTGAAACGAGCTCCCTTTTTCCAGCTTAAACTCATCGAAACAACAGCCATCAATCTCCTATTGTTAAATGATGGACAAAAGTTAGGTTTCCTTCACGGCTCAAACTGATGTTTTTTGACAGAATAACAGTTTCTGATCAATTATTTCACCATGATTAATTGAAATTTTGACTTGAAAGCAAAATTCAAGTAGATTTTATATTGGAGCATTGTTCACTACTCAACAACAGGTGACTGTTGGCTGTTGTTTTGTTTGGCTGATAAAAATGGGCTCATTTGACCTCTCACTTTCATAACACAGGAAGTATAGCATGTGCTGGGTCTTTTTGTCTCCGCGTAAAAATATTGACTGAAATGATAAGTGTATTTTAATCATGATGGTTCATGGTAGACTTTTTTAAAAAAAAATCAAGGATTTTCAAGGAATTTTCACAGGATTTCAAGGACTTCCAACAAGCAAAAACATAGTCACTTTTTTGCCACTTTTCTAGCAGCACATAAAACACACGGTGGCTCTCACTTAAGGGTGCACTAACCAAAGGAAAACAGTACACAAAAAAAATTAGAGGAAGAAAAAAGTTCCTGCTGACTCCTGCAATCTTCCTCGCGACTTTGCAACCAAAACGATGCGACATACCTCAGGCACTCAGACAAAATTATCATCAAAATGGGTAGCTAACAAGCTGGAAGCCGGTAATTTTCAAGGATTTTCAAGTACATTTGACTATTTTGTCAAATTTCAAGGATATTTACGCACATGAACAACGAAAAAAATAATCAAGGATATTCAAAGATTTTTCAAAGCGCCATGAATCATGTTAATTTGTTTTGTTTTTGAAGCAATCAAAGGAGTTGGGTGAAAATGCCTTAGAAAGATGCTGCACATTTTCTAGAGAATTATCTTCTAAATTACTGACTTCTGACTGATTTAAGAATAGTATGATTGGCAAATCAGGATTTTAAATTCATGCTTTGCGCATGATACGATATTTAACATTGATTTAACTAAGTTTTCACCAAAACAAAATAAAAAATAAAAAAAATAACCAAGCATAATAACCAAAACCAAAGGTTGTAATTTAGAATGACTATTTTAAGACACAAATAAACAATGAACAAAGGAAAGAGTCCCCAAAATTTCAACAGAAAAAGGAACCACCAAAATTGCTTGGACCCTATTAAAAACCAATTTTGTAGAAATAAATCACAGTAAAATAATAAGAACATAATTACTCTATAGTGGATGATGAAAAAAAAATAAAAATAAAAAAAGGGACAAAAATAATGGGACTGATGCACAATTTTGCTTTAAGCGATTTAATAGTCGCTTCTGATGTAAAAACCTCCAAAAATAACAATGACAGCACTATACTCACCGGCAGCCGAATTGGCAGGTCAAAATCGGAATTAAAACGCAAAAAAGGCAACACTGAGGACCCTTGCGCGTCTCAAGTCGAGTGAATAGCCGAGAGTCGGCTATTGTTTGGGAGGAGCCCCGTCTCCAGCCACCTCGGACCCTTTTCTTTCGCCCAAAATTTCTGACGATTTTTTTTCGTCGGACAAACGGGCCGTTTTTATGTAGAAATTCGGTTTCAGCGTGAAATTTCAATGGAAATGAACTAAAAAACTAAGCTGATTAGCTTAATTTGAAGCTGTTTGATTCATCACCTACAACCAAACAGTGATGAATCAAACAGCTTCAAATTAACTCATCAACTTAGTCTTTTAGTTGATTTCCATTGGAATTTCATGCTGAAACCGAATTTCTACATAAAAACGGCGCGTTTGTCCGACGAAAAAAAATCGTCAGAAATTTTGGGTGAAGGAAAAGGGTCCGAGATAGCCATACACCGGGGCTCCTCCGAAACAATAGCCGGCTCTCAGCTATTCACTCAGAGCGCGTCAGCAGTGGCTTTCACTGCGACGACTCGAGGCTCAAAAGGGTCCTCAGTGTTGCCTTTTTTGCATTTTTATTCCGATTTTGACCCGCCAATTCGGCTGCCGGTGAGTATAAAAACTTCCGAAATCCACTCCTAAACTCAATAAACACTTTTATTTGCTCGAGCGTAATGGTTGCGTAGGGCAGTAATAATGGGAAATTCCCATCTAATAATACTGTAACTCCATCAACAAGTGACCAATAAGAGACAACTTGCCTTTGACACCAGTGTCACCAGGTGTCACGATACCATTAATCGGATGTGGATCACAACTCTGGTGCCTAATTATTCTGTGAACTTTCTTTGTCAGTATAGAGGGAGTAATGAAATAAAGGTAGGAATCTCCTATTATTACTGCCTTACGCAACCATTGCGCTCTCGCATATAAAAGCGTTTATAGAGTTTAGGAGATGATTTCGGAAGTTTTTAGTGCTGCCAGCATTATTGTTTGAGGTTTTTACACCTAAATTGATTTATAAAGCTTATAGAAAAAGTGTGCAACAGCCCCATTGCGTTGTAATAATAAAAGTGGCTATGTACCAAGACACACACTTTTACCTTAGTTTTCAAGCCCTGATACCAAAAAGAGACAATGATGACAACATAATTAAACTTTTCTTGATTCTAAATAGGTAATCCCAAAGAAATGTCTTGTAAGAGCACTGGACTTATTGTTAGATAAAACTAAAATTATAACTGTATGGAACAATAGTTACTGATAAATCTATCTAGAGATACCAATCAAATGTCTTGGTAGGAACAATTGTCAAGTAAGAGACAAATAATTTGAACCCAACACAAAATTTCCTCAAATAATGGAAACTACAGTAGAAAAATGTTAGACGACTCAGCATATTTTGAGGTTCCTGATTTATAATATCATTAAACTCGCATACACCATACATGATGAAAGTGCTTTGATAAAGTGCATTTATTGGTGAGTTTGAATAGACATAACCAAGAAAAATGGCAATAAAATTATGAAAATGAAGAAAAATTACTAAGACATTCCTCCTGATTCATTTATTTTGACAGAGAACGGGTAATGTATACACTAACTTGTTATCATACATTTAATCAAAGCACTTTTATTGTGAATGGATGTTACCACCACCAGTTCACCAAAAATTGTTGCCACTTTTAAAAACTTCTACAAAACCAAGCCCGAACTAGAGTCCTTTGATGGAAATAATGGATAAGGAGTACTGACACCAGCTCAACTAGTCCTGATTGGCTGTTGATCTAACACATACAGCTCAATAAGACAACGCCCTTTAGCGGCAACTCCTGGAGACCAGCGGAATCAATTTACTATCTCGCCAAAGTTAATATTTTGACTCCTCCAAGTTCCATGAAGCGTCATATACGTACTCCCTATACAATATTTCCGTCCCGAACTAACCCGAAAATTGGGGATATATCAATCTGGTAGATAGCGTCACTTATCATCTTCCGAAATTGTTTCTATTTTGGAGAATTTGAAAGAGATAGCAGACAATTTTGCTCATAATTAGCGGAATTTCACAGTGGTCTAGAATTTTTATGAATTTTTTTAGCCGCCAATCATCAAATTGGTTGAGAAATCAAGTGGTAATTTTGAGAACAGACTTAGGATATCTCTTCCACGTGTACAAGCAAGACAGATTCCAGTTATGTTTCCTCATTCGAATTCCTCAAAATATAAAAAAATTTGGAAAAAGACAAGTGGCACTATCCCATGTAGCATGGATTGCAATTTATCGCAAAACAGTCGTCAAATTTTTGCAATTTTATCATCTGACTATAAAATAGCAAATATATGGCGTAAAAGTTGCGACGAAACGGCAAAAAAATTGAAACTTTTCGTAGCTGGCTATTTTTTCAGCCTTACTTTTTGTGTATGTGTCACTTCCACCTATGCTTTTATGTCTATGTGTCAAAGTTGCAACTTGAGGTTGGAAAATTGTCCATATGTTGTTAAAAAATTGCCATTTAATTGCAACTTCATTGCCATAAATTGCAACAATTAGATTAAAAAATGCTACTTGGGATCTCGCCGATTGATGGATCCCCAATTTTTGGGTGAAATCACATTAAAATCCTTTAAACTAACAAACAAAGTATTCAAAAAGTTGAAGGCTGCCTGACCTTACTCAACGAGGATTCTACCTTTGAAAAATAAGTTCACGCTAAGTTCATAAATGATCTTAGTTGTTCTCATTACCGGTAGAATTCTCATGACAAGATCGTATCATTTCAAGGCTACTATCACTCCCGTTGGTGTTGGAGATTTCGACGTCACTAGCTCCTGAATTAGATCCATTTCCTGCTTCTTCATTTCCATCTTCATTTGTTAATTGCCACGATGGAATTGATACGGGTCCAGAAACAGCAGGGGTTGCCGGAAATTGTTTCCTGGTGAAAATAAGTCAATACAAGCAAAAATTATATCAAGAGATAGGAGAGAAAAAAGGAAATCAATGTGATGATTAAAGTTCTTTAATTGTTTTTCCTTTTTAAAAAGGAAGGTAACTGAGACTAGACATGAAAGGGTGGGTCAGTTGTGCGGGTCTCTAAAAACTAAATTTGATGATTGATTTCCACTAGCGGATCCAAGTTATTGTCCATCTCTTTCTTCTCCCATTAGAATGCATGTGTTAGCAGAGGATAGAAGAGGGGGCAAAAATCACGTGACTGCCCCTAATCTGTCCTTTTCTATCATACACGTGTTCTAATGGGAGAAGAGAGAGGAGAATAGATTCCTGGATCTGCCAGTGTTGATTTCTCTTGATTTTATGGCGAGAGAAACAGTAAGGTTTTATGAAACATCACTTAAGTACATTACATTACTTCAAATTTACAATTATAGATTAAACTCTTGAAACCTTCCCTATCCTCAATTTGCAGACATCTTTCATACTTGAGTCAAGAGATATAAGAATACCCAGGTAACAATATTCGTCGTACCGATTTGATTTAAAAAGGCAGTATTAAGACGTCGTTGCATCTTGTCTTAAATGCGTCTTTAATCCATCTTAAATTTGTCTTTGGAAGACACCATGCATTCCGACTTTAATCTGTCTTTTAAGATGTCTATTAAGATGTCTTTTCATCCAGACTTATAAAGCGTCTTTCATCCGTCTTAAATCTGTCTTTAAATAAGTCTCTCAAGACAGATTCATAGGACGGCTTTCAATCACTTTAAAGATTCCATCTTAAAGATAGGTTTGCAAGACGGCTGCTAATACCGATTTGGGCGTAACTAGAGGCGGTTTAACTAGACAACTCTAAGACGTATTTAACAAGTTACTTGTCTTTAAAGATGTCTTTAAGACAGATTGAACATACTTTTTGTTAACTGAGTAGATATGAACCTGCTATCTTTTAAAGTATGGAACAGAATTGTTGAAGAAGGATGTTCAAAATCATTAGTTCTCCGAGTTTAAAATCTTCTCGATAGAATTCCAATCCTATCCAATCCTATTTCAATCCTATCTATCCTATTTTTTATATATCCTATTTCAATTCCTATCTTTTTTATCCTCAATAATTTACAAAGGAAGACTTCATGGTTTTTGTGGATATTAAAAGAATTTCTATCCACTAGGAATAAAAGAACAAAACAAACCAACTGGAAACGTTGGAATCAGAAAAGAACATTTTGCTAAAAAAAAAAAAAAAAAAACTTTCCCCTTACTACTAACCTGTTTAGCAACAGGCCTTTCAGAGATGTAATCTCAGACTTTAGCTCACTAATTTGGTAACTCAAAGAGGATTTCACTGAGTTCTGACTCTCCGTTATTCTTTCTAATTCTTCGTGGAGTTTCTGCACCTCTTTATTCGAATTGATGGCTAACTTTTCAATATCCTCTACTGCAGTCTCAATGCTCTTTGGTGAACTTGTTCCAAACAGCCACGGCTTAATGAATTTCTGAAATCAGACAGTCGCTTCGATTAATACTTGAAAGCGGTAAAGCAAACACAGGTACCCGAAACCAGAAAATAGCATAGCACAGAATAAAGAATTGAGTGAGGTAAATTATGGAGCCCATCTCCTCTCAGCTAATGCTTTTAAACTATTTATTTGATACACAAATTCAATCATAGATCCAGTGGCGTCGCGTGCGATTTGGCATCAATGTAATACATCCATTTAAACTCAAGTAAAAGATCGAATTCAGGGGGTGCACAGTGCACAAGTAAAATTCGATATATTTAATGAGTTTAAATGGAGCAGTTGCATTGTTGCCAGATGGCACGCGACGCCACTGCATAGATCTGCAATCTAGATCACGGAAATGGTCAGGGACGGCTGCGAGAAAGCGTCTAAAATTATAGTCAGCAAAATATAAGTTGAGCTCTGAGCCTCGAGCTGCTTTAAATTTGAAAAACGGAGAATGGAAACCACGTACTGATGGTGAGTTCTGAGGTGTCCCTGTTGTTTTCGGTGATTGTCAGAACAGAATACATAGAGGGTGAAAATCAACCTGGCTCTTGAGGGCTCAACTTATACTGTGCCGATTATAAATGGATGTGCTTTAAAACTGTCCACAAATCAATAAAGTCTGATTTCGAAAAAGTCCCGGTAAAAACGATTTCCAATAGGCTTTAAATGTCCAAACAAAAATGACTAACAAAAAAAAAAAAAAAAAAAAAAATGTGTGAGTTATAAAGGCCAATGACAAAATTAAAATTCCATCTGGCAAAAGAGATGTGAGCAAAAATTTGCATGAAAATGCCGCATTTATCATAGAAATTAAACGTGTCTAAAAAAGTCACAGCGTGAAGTCAAGAAGTCAATGGGATGGGAGAAAAACTCTGGTCGTTTTTTGCTCAGACATTCAAAGCCTATTGAATATTTTTCTGACTTACAATAAGACTTGATTTTTTTTTTAAATTGGACATAATTAATTTGGGGACAGTTATTTCTAGACATTTCTTCATAGACCCAGTCGGGAATAATTAACAATAAGTCAAATTGTTCGGAGCTGAAAGCCAGCTTAGGGCGGTGTTTACCGTGTTTTTCTTGTTGAAAATTGATTTCATTGCGCCCACGAGAAATGCTCATGATTTCAAACTGCGCGGCACGCGTTGCGAGTCCAAGCCGCGATTCCAAGCAAGCAAAAATTCCGGAACGGCGCGGCATTGCTGTGTTAGGATAGGATTTTACTCCTTGCAACCAAATTTAAAGATGACATTGACACCGAAGCGCGCAAATGCAATCATTATTAGCATGAAAAGAATCCTTCTGGAGCAGTTCTGGAGTCAGTAATAGTTGTGCTTATCTTATCAGAGCAGACAAATGTAGAGAGGCTGAGTGGTCCAGTGAACTTTGACGCTGTTGTGTGGGGCAACCCTGCACACAAGAGCCGCCAAGTGAGGTTATGTTGACATGTGAAATCAGTGTCGCCGAATCTGAAATCTGCCTACTCAATTTGTTCCCCCGAAGTGTGATTATTTCTTTACTTTGTGCGGACCTGACATTATTTTGAACCTAATTAGTAAAAATAAAGTTATTACGATAAATGACAACATCATATCTGTGTGTGTCAATTTGGATCATGCCAGTTCAGCATTGTTCTCATCCTCTCAAATGAAGTGAAATATTCCATCAATTTTCTGTCATCTCACTGTTTCTGAGTTATTCTTCACCAACAGTTTTGTGTCAATATCTATCATGTCATTTTCTAAGCTCACAAAGAGAACGGAGGGATTCCGTGAATCGTGGAATCATGATCTGGCGATCGAGCGGTTGGGGTTAATCCAATGCAAATCTGAACCAACTGTGCAAGCTGCTCCTATATTTTGCTGCAAATTTTGCCCAACTCCTGGACACACAGACATTCTTGCATATGCTGATGAGGAGGGAAAAATCTTTGTCATGAAAACTAGGAATGGACAAGACTTGAATGGTAGAAGGAAGGAAAATGTCGATGAAATTATTGCTAGCTATGTCGCTCATTATAATGCCATATTTGATTTAGCATGGTCAGCGACTAACTACAGATTGATTAGTGTATCAGGCGATCATGCTGCCCATTTGTGGGATGTCGAAACCCAAAACTGTGTCGCAGTTTTTACTGATAGTACCAGATCGATTAAGTCTGCCGTGTTTAAACCGGAAAGTAATTCTGTATTTGCTGTAGGAGGGAGGGATGGCAACATCTATGTTTGTGACACAAGAGAAGATCCTGCTCACGCCGATCGATCCATTATTCAGTGCTCAATAGAAATTCCTCAAGCCCATGGAATTATTGGTTCAGTGAAGCGTAAAAGACCAAATACGGCTGTGGCATCTCGCGCGGACAGCATCACAAACCTTTGCTATCAAGATGAGAATCATCTCATTTCTTGTGCAGATGGCGATGGGATCATCAAAATTTGGGATCTACGAAACATACGCTCAGGAAAACTCTTTACTAAACCCCCTCAGCCGTATGAAATTTTAAAGCACCCTGGTAATAGTAACAATAGAGGCTTCACAAGCCTTGCTGTTGATCCAGCAGGAATACGTTTGTACGCCAACTGCTATGATAGTCATATTTATTGTTATAACATTTCAACCTATGAGACCGAACCAATGTATTCTTTCACGGGTCATGAAGCCGGTTCCTACTATGTTAAAATAACACTCAGCCCAGATGGGCGATACCTCCTCTCTGGTTCCAAAGACTCTTCAGCATATATATGGAGAGTTGATTCATCTCCATGGCCTATCATCACATTACCGGATCATGTCGGTGAGGTGACGGCTGTAGCTTGGTCTCAAGATGCTGACACGTATTTCAAAGTAGTCGCATGCTCTGATGAACCGAGTCCCGCAATTTGGCGAGTAGAAACTAACATACCCGAAAAGTCTTCAGACCTAATAGTTGTACGTGCAGCACAGCCCTACCAAGTTCCGGAATCTTCTAAAAGACCTCCACTCCCTAATCTACCTCCTGAATATCAGAAGAACTTAAAAGCTCAGCTCCCTTCTAGTGATTCGTCCGAAAGCTTCTGTCCATTAGATTGTTTACCAAATTTTTTATATGATAAGACTCATTTTTTATCTAGGGAAGTAAAATGTAGGACTCCTGAAGTTAAAAAAAATTGGCTAGCAGAAATATCTCTCAACAAGCAAAATGCATTAAGTTCTTCTCCTCAGCCTATAGGGAAGAAAAAACCAAAAAAATTACAAATATTGAAAAACACACCTGGTAACTTGAAAAGCACGCCAGGAAACAAATCTGTAGCTAGCAAAGACAGAGGTTCAACAATCACAAAGTCAGTCAATCTGGCAAATCTAAATTTAGTTACTCCAGATAGGAAAAATTCACCCCAACCTTCTAAGTCTACCTCAAAGATGACTATCACTCCAAATCAGAGGGTTACTGCTAGGAGCTTGTCAAGTCATAAAAGCTACAGAAAGAAAGAATCAAAAGATTCACGCCAAGTCAATTTACTGAAATACTTTCAGGCTTGTTCAGACTCTTAATTGCGTACTAGCTTCTTGATTAGTAGTAGTGATGAGTAGTTGCTCTACTAATTCCTTCACTCCTGTCACAAAAGAACTGCCCTAAAGTTCAGTATAATCTACATTCTATTATAATTAAGTAAAAAAAGAAGTTGAATGAATGTTTTGATCTAAATTTACCCGGTGACTGTTTAGGTGAAAAAAGTGATGAAACAGTTCATTTTATTTTACTTTACTAGATTTTTTTAAATTTTATTTTTATTTTTTATTTAACTAAAGGAAGTATTGTTAGTTGCTTGTCTCATGTTATTAAAATTGGAAAAAATCATTGTAAATAAAACTTTTAAGAATAAGGAAAGAAGGAAGTTTTGCGAAAATATTGTTTTAGATTGAAGTTGTAAATAAATTAATTTTTAAATTTTGTTAAAGGAAGGATATTGTATCAATGACAACCAACTTGCTGCATACAGTTTGCCAAAAATTTCTGCCACTCACAAAAATGTGTTTCACTTGGAAGCTTGGAGTTCTACGTACTTAATTGTGTGATAAATTAAAAGCGTTTAATTTAGTTAAGCATCTAACTTGGTTTTGTATTTAATTTAGTTAAGCGTTTAATTTAAAAGCGTTCATAAAATTAATTAGTGAATTTTGGAAGTTTACAGTGTCACCATTTTTTTTTTTTTTTTGGTCTGGTTTTTCAAGGGCAGCTGACATTCTATAAGTCTGCAGCTACAATGAGACACAGAGCTGCACCATTACTGCTGAGTTTATTGCAATCTATCATTTGAGGCCAAAAAATTAAAAAAAAACAAAAACAGGGAGGTAAAAAATCACTTCTATGGTGCTTTCAATTGAAGTTACTTGGGTTTACTGAATTGTTTGAGCTCTTTGTAGCTATAGCTTGTTGATTGCGTGGATACATAAACTTCCTTCAGTTGAGACTGAACGTGCATTTTCTATTTTTTTCTGAATCAGAATTTTAAATAAAGTCATTCTAATTTATGTAAGATACCAGCCTAGTTTTTTATTAATATTATCATAATCATATGTCACCGACAACATTGCAACTGACACCAATCAAAAAGTTTTTCTCTTTAAAACACGTGATGAAAACATCAATGGCATAGCGTTCAATTTGGCAACAATGTATTCTGCCCATTTAAACCCATGTAAAAGGTTGAACGCGAAGGTGTTTCCTGCAAACCCATTACTTCGATCTTTTTCATGGCTTCAAATGGATGAGCTGGAACGTTGCCAAATTGCCCGCTATGCCACTGGACAATATCTAATATGAGATATTGCGTCGAACAAAAATGTTCAAAACTTGTAAGGAGAGGTTCTTGAGCCAGTTTTCTTCAATGCAATGTGTTTTGAAAAAATAAATTGCTGAATTTTTTCCCCTAGATTCAGATGTCACCTTTATCATCTGATGTTACGACTACAGGTGCTAACCATCTATATTTATCAAGAAATGAGCCGTACATTTCAGTGGCGTAGCGTGCAATTTGGCAACGTTGCATTGTGTCCATGAAAACCCATGTAAAAGATCGAAAGCGAAGGTGTTCACCAAACACCCAATAGTTCGATCTTTTGAAATGGATTTAAATGGACACATTACATCGTTGCCAAATTGCACGCTACGCCACTGGTACATTTATCTATGAGTGGCAGTCTACTAAGAAACCAGCAATACCGCCATGAAGAATTTTCTGGTTGGGGTCAGATGTTTAATTGAGTTACACTTAACCCTTACCTAAAACTCCTCCTCGTCGGCAATGCAGGTCATCCATTAGACAGCCTTTATAGATAGAAGTATAGCTTGTTGATATAGGACATAAAAACCAGAGGAGTTATAACAGGGATTTTAAGGGTGCGCCCCACTATGAAAAAAAGAAAAAAGGAAAAAAAGAGGGAAAAAGAGATCAAATTATAGAAGAAAGGAAGAAATAGAGAAGAGAAAAGAAGGATCTCTTTTTCAGAGAGAGAGAGAGAGAAAACAGAGAGATGCAAGAAAAAAATAAATAAATTAACTTCACTAATGGTTATCGATCTTTCAAAGAAATAAAATTATAGAAGAAAGAAAGAAATAGAGAGAGAAGAGAAGAGAAGGATCTCTTTTTCAGAGAGAGAGAGAGAAAAAAAGAGAGATGCAAGAAAAAAATAATTATATTAACTTCACTAATGGCTATCGATCTTTCAAAAACTGAAAGAGATTTAGAGCG
Source organism: Trialeurodes vaporariorum (assembly GCA_011764245.1). Classification (NCBI taxonomy): domain Eukaryota; kingdom Metazoa; phylum Arthropoda; class Insecta; order Hemiptera; family Aleyrodidae; genus Trialeurodes; species Trialeurodes vaporariorum. The sequence continues at coordinate 8,185,424 of VMOF01000220.1, forward strand.
GCCGTAATTCAAGTAATAGGATTAGTAGATATGCCCATAACCGAAATGTGTTAAAGTAAGTCAACGAATTAAATACTGTCAGCCAACTCCTTCAATTTTGGTAAGATAGGCAACCTGCAATGCTTCAATTCGTTGAGTTAAGTATTGCAAGTTGCCTACCTTTACAAAAATCTAGGGAGTCAACTGACATTATTTAATTCCTTGACTGTATATTCTTGAGTAATTGGTTAGCGACGAGTCCATGCTTTTTGCTGACAAAACTACTCTCCAATCAAGTTTGAAGCATTTAAACTCAAAATATGGCAGCTTTGAATAATTTCTAAAAAAAAGGTCATTCCAAGTTAAGTGTCCCACCTGTCACATTTTAAAACTATTTTTCTTTTCTTTTAATAAAAGAAAAGAGAGAAAAGAACCATCTGACATCTTACCCTTTCCATTGCTTAAACGTGCAAAAATCAACGTTTGAGAATTTAAAAAGTCATTCTCAAATGTGACGTGTGTGGGACAGTAACCCTAGAATGACACAAAACTACCATAAAACAGAATCTAAAAGTGCAGAAACTACACAATTTGTGGGGGTGGACCTGTAGGCCCTATCACTATTTAAGGTATGTTTTTATCCTGTGTAAGCTAAGTCAAAACGAAAGCAATTTTTTCTCCATTTCTCAACGGAATAAATGAGAGAGGATGGGATTTTTGCACACCACTTTCAAATTACAAAATTAGATGAGAATGTATAGCAACTCAACAAATTTTTGTAGAAGGAGCTTTAAACCTTCTGAAAAAATTTTCAACTTTCAACCAATAAAAATTTTCTGAAGTTTTGATCGAAGAATCAAAATTTTGGAAGCAGCTCTTTCTACCATCACTTGCTAGCCTTGTACTTTTTATTTAAATTAAAAGTTTCAATAATTGGGAGGAGCTAAAGTTTTGATTGATAAAAGTTTTGGACTTTTTGTTGCATTTCGTTTTCAGTAATTGGGCGCATAAGGCTAACACATTCTTGCAGCGCCACAGCCAACCGGGAACAGTAATGAGAGACTATTGGTGCAAGGTGAAACAAAAACAAAATGAGAAGAAAGCATCATCAATATTCTGATATGGATACTGACACAAAATAATGAAATTAGGAAAAATGGTAAATAAGTGAGGAGAAAAACAAATATGTAAAATGACCCCCCCCCCCCCCCCCCCCCCCCCCGGCAACCAAGTATAGATTTGGGATCCTCTGAGACATCTCGCTTTGATATTGATCACTCTCGTGGATTTACTTACCCATAAGAAATCAGATCCAAATTTTCGAATGCAAATTCATGCTAGTTAACAACCAGTTTCCTCAAATTTTACTACACTATTTGATTCCACGTACTTACCTTAAAGTATCTTTTTACTCCGACATAAATCCTGAAAGATTACAAGTAAATTTACAATCACAGTTATACCGAGAGTTGTTGTATGTTTTTCCTTGTCTTACTCACAGTCTCTTATCGGCTTATCAACGCTATGACACTCAATCATCCTAACCTCTCTTCGTATTGAAGCTTGTTCGAGGTATAACACGTGGAGTGGTGGTGCTGATGAGCCTAGATCCTAGAATTCTGTGCCCATAAGAAACTGTGAGTGGGACAAGGACAAAACATTGGACTTTCTTCAAAATAACTGTGATTGTAAATTAATGCGTGCATTGTTTCACAAATGTTGTTGTAGCGTGATTGCATTTTAAAGTACGTGGAATCTGATGGTGTAATAGAATCTGAGAAAACTTGTTGTTTACTGTTACGAATTTGCATTTGAAAATTTGGATCCTGTTTTTTATGGGGAAACCCACGAGAGCGAGTGGAGCCTTAGTTTGGAACCAATTTTTTTTGTGACGTCACACTAAACAAGTCTATTTGTTTTCAGCCTTATTTCCCACGTTTCATTGTTTCATAAACGAGAACAAAAGGCATTAGTAATTAAAAGAAATGTAGCATCTTTGCAACATTGTTCTTATTTTACAAGCAAAGAATATTCTAATGCATTTTTATATCCTTTAGAGGGTTCTGTCCCTTCCACACTTTTTCTTCTGCGGGTCTTTCATCTGCCTTAAAAATTCCAGGTTTTCATGTTGTCAGGGGAGGAGGGGACATTGCTTGGCTACGCCACTGTTTTAAGGCACAAAACACATTCCATAGAAGCTGAAGCTCAAAGAGGGAATTCTATTCTTCTATTAGAAAGGAAAACCTAGAAAATAACTGTACATTTAGAAAAATTTTCCCGTTAATTTAACTGGAATTTTGCTTAGGAAAGTACTAAACAGATTTCTTGTTAAATTAATCAGAAATCCAGTTGAATTCAATATTTACTGAAATTTCTGATCAATTAACTGGAGTTCTGGTTACTTCAGCAAGTCTGTTTCATACTTTCCTAAACAGAATTCTAGTTATTCAAACAGGAAATTTTTCTCAGTGTAAGCTGTTAGATGCCGTTTAGAAGATACATGAAATTGAGTTAAGATGATTCCTGGGTCAAATAGTTCAACCGTTGCACGCACAAAAAATCAACAGTTTAGGCTAAAATTGCCGAAATTACGCAAAAAGCACACATTTAAGGAACATCAGCACCTATGAGCTGAAACACTCAAAAATAAAGCCGGAAATTATGAAATACGAAAGTTCCCATAAGCCACAATGAATGCAAATGAGGCAGAAAGACATATTATCACTCTCGCTCACTAAGCTTATGGCAAAATGAATTTCACAATTTACAGCTTTCAATCTAACCAATTTTGCTTGCTTTGGGCTCAAAAATCCATAAAAAAATTTGCAGGTGCTGATGTTATTGGAGTTTGCGTTTTTTCCTTGGTTTCAATTTGAAATGCCAAAAACAAGTCTTTTCCCAAAATCGACTAGGGGCGCTATCCATCGGATAGAAATCTGGACAATTTTCGCCTGGAATCACCGTAATAGGTAGTTATTTGACTACTTGCCAGCAGAGGTTAACTTCAAGACCCACTTCTTACAGTGGGAATGACACTCAGAGTTTCTGCACATGGTGTGAATGCTCCTAGCGACTCCACTGGTAAAAACAGAAAATTGTAACACACTAACAAAAATAATTTAACAGAATCTTACTTTATAAAACAGGTATATCGCATAGGCTAATCCGCTGACAAAACCAAGAGCATACACAATGTCTTTCACTTTTTGGACCCAACTTGATGTCAATGCCATAGGTTGCCTAATTTGATGATTGACAGATAAAGAAACATGGTTGTGTCCTGAAGTATCCTGTAAGAATAAAAGAGAGGAACACAATATAAACAGATCATGTTTCTAAATAGGAAAATAAATAGGAATGGGGCTCTTGCAAACTTTTGCTGTAAGCAAATGAATAGTCCAATCAGTCGTAAAAACCAGCGAAAATCACAAAAATCACACTAAAAATGTCTACAATTCAGGAAGTAACTCACATAACTGCTATAACGGCAAGATCGTAATGGCGGTTTCAACGCAGGTATCATTAGAGATTCCTGTCTAATTTGTCACTTCCTCAACGGAAACACAGAGATATGTCTCAAATTAGATAGGAATCTCCCATGATACCTGCGTTGAACTGCCACTAAATCCAATTCTATGAGTAAATTTCGTGATTTTAAAGTGTGCTCATCGTCATTTTTAAAGGTTTTTATGCAAGAAAATCAACTCTTCAATCCACTGTTGCAAAGTTTGCAAGAGTCCCATTGCACTTGAAGTCAAACCAGTGGCGTCGCCTGCAATTTGGCAACAATGTATTCTATCCATTTAAACTCATGTAAAAGATCGAATTCAGGGGGTGCACAGTGCACAAGGAAAATTCGATATATTTAATGAGTTTAAATGAAGCAGTTGCATTGTTGCCAGATGGCACGCGACGCCACTGAGTCAAACTGTTCCGTGAAATAGGACTCAAAACGAATACAAGCAATGGTAGCAAAACCAGAGATAGAAGTATTTAGAATCAATCCATAATTCAATCTTCGCTTGAGGAGGGACTTTAGAAAACATTCCTTCGAATCAGTTTTTCTTTTTTTTCAAAAAACAAAGAAAGAAATGAGAAAAAATTTATAACTGGTAATACGTAGTTTCAAAGAGTGAGTCATGATTTTTTTTCACCAACTAGCAACTATGATGACAAAATTTTCTTCAAACAGAAACTATGAGGGAAAAAAAAGCTACTAGCGTTCCTTATTTGCTGGAAAAATTGTACAAACAAATCTTTACATACCAACTGTGTGTAAGTGTTAACTCCAGCTTTATCACATGCAATGTTGATCTCATCATCAGTCAACCCCTTTTTGCGTAAAAACTGTTTTCTTAATTCAATGGGCGTTGTCTGAACTTTCGGTCCTTGCAGGAATAAAACTGCCGTGTCAATCTGTTGGATGGAAACAGAAAAAAAGCTGATGATTAAAGAACACATTTTATTCTGATAAAAGGGAGAGAGAAAACAACTGAGCATGGGACAGAATGCTACTTCATTTACAATTCCTCTTCTCACCAACCAGTGGCGTAGTCAAAAAAATTTCAAGGGGGAGTCTGGAGTCCGAAAATTGTCAAGGGGGGAGTCCAAAGATAGCAATTCGGTAAAATTCCTCTGAAAATGCAAGAAATTACTTTTTTTCAGGGCATATTTTAGGGTCATAGGAGGGGCGTCCAGACCCCTTGGACCAATCTCCTCCTTGGCTATGCCACTGCCACAAACCCCTTTACCCATTGGTTTGCAGCCGTGGGTACTGGCTATAATCAAACTGTGTGGTCAGTACGGCCAAACAAATTGCAGCAAACTCCGGTGCAAACTTTCATCTAGCGTAACAATTTTAAAGTTACTGAAGGCTTTCTTTCAATAAAATTTTTATATCAAAAACTAAACAAACGTTCTCCTCAAGACAGCGGTTTTGAGGATACTCTTCTTTCTTCGGGTACACAGTTTAGCTCAAGAAGCAGTATTTAGACAAATCTTGAATTATCACGTTCTAAAAGAAGACAGATTTTCCTAAACAATTCAGCAGTCAATCAATCTCAGGATTTCTTAGCAAAACGAAAGCAGCTATTAGGTGAATATACAGGCGAACATTTTAGTCAGCAATGCAACTGAGCATTAATCCTCAAGAAGATTAGTGGCACAGTCTCAGTATCTGATACTCTTCGATATTTTAATGTATCTTTTGCTAGAGTATAGAGCTGAGGAAAGAATAGAATGGACTAATGTCAAAACGGTCCATGTCGCATCGATCGGTAACCGTAAGCGATCAACAAATGCACCGAGTTCCAAACATACTTACTTTTCCAAAACCATTCTACACAATTTTGTGGCAAACAGACGAGTTGCACTAAGCGTGTCATACGTTTAACGAGGCTAGTACAACTTTGTTGAATGTTGACGGTTACCGGTGCAACTCGACCCGTTTTGGTACTTGCCTATTCTTTCCTTTCCCCAGCTCTACCAAACGACTCCATATTTTGGATCAAGACGACTCAAAAGAGAGCCGATTCGGTCCAGAAATGGCCGCAATTGGCCTCTTAAATAGTTGGCAATTGCATTGTGCAAGTAGCGCCGTAATTGCTAATGGCTTTTAGCCATTAAATTATACAAGATGGTCTATTTAAAATGGTAAAATGAGCTAACCGACCAATTGTGATAGCAAAGGGGCTGAAGGAAGAGCACTGTGTATTATTTGAACAGTGCACCATACACCAATCATAAGTGGCGGTAGCCGTCCAGACCAAGTCAGAAAACGCAACCTGGTGGTTTATCTTACGGAAAATAGTATCGTCCAGGACATTCTGGTTTACTAGTATGCTCAACTTTTAACCATACAACTGAAACACTGCGGAGGAGGAGAAAAAACAAGCTTGATATCTTACCAGTTTACTTCTTTCCGTTGAAAGTAATTCATTGCTAACAGACATTCTTCCAAGTAGATTGGAAGTACTACCATATGAAGTTGAAAAAGAGGAGAACTTTTTCTTTGCTCTCGGCAAGAAATAACACAGTAGGTATCCGGCTGAAGAAGTACGAAACGGGTTTAACAGGTACGAGATAAAATGCTTCGTACACCAGAAAGAAACATTTCCGTGTTGACAGAATATTACAGTAGAAAATAGGAGAGGTTCCTCTTCGAGAGATTCTTCTTCAGTTTGCGATGATTATTAGATAAAGCACTGAGCAGCAAACATAAGTATAAAGTAGCTCAAATTTGAGTACGAAATCAAGTTAATTTACACGATTCAGCACATTTTTCAAAGGAATGATGATAATCACAAACATAAGATAAATATCTGAAATTAGAAATTAAATAAATTTGACAACGATGTTTTGAGGTTATGTTGTTTTAGGTTATGTTTAATTGTTTACTTAGTTTGTCGTAGAGTTTGTCGAAGTCGCACACCTCACTCCAGTAATTATTTTAGCAAAAATTCCTAGAAAACTCGTTATTGAGTCAGTGAGTTACCGTTATGAATATCTCAACGCTGCTTATTAAAGTGTCGTGGCTGTGAATTGCATTGTTGTTTAGAGCTCTGAAATATCTTGCATTCTCTGTTAAAAGGAGTGTCTTTAAGTACCTCTCTTCCTGTTACTCTCTCTTCTGTAGATTTGGATTTGTCACTATTTCATGTGAATTTTCTTCCTTACGATGTATAATTCTAGGAAAATTTTAGCAAGGAAACTTTTTGGACTAGGTATTGTGGGAATTCCAGCAGGTAGTTTCCTATATTCTCTACATTCGAACAATTATGATTTGGGATCTGTCGGAGCCATACGATTTGGAAGAGCTGCTCTGACGGTATTACCTTTCTTATTGCATCATTTTTCAACTATTCATTCCTATGCATTCCATTCATGAGAATTAAATTTTGTTATAGAATTGCATAATCGCCTGTGACAGGTTGAGTTCAGAGTGTCATCAGAATTTTAATAATTTTGACTAAGTGCGATTAGAGACGTTTGTACGCAAAAGCAGTGCCCTCAGCAGTATTGTCAAGCACGGACAGAACTGTCCATGCATAGACAAAAACTAGCTTTGCTGATTGTATGCATTATATGCTGGCAATAATGTTGACAATTTTCTGTGGCTCGGACCTGGCAACTCAAGCCCTTAGTAACAAACTTTGAAAGAAACATTGTTTGTTTAACATCAACCCTGGCCTTTACTGCCTTTTGTCTTTCTAGATTGTATTTGATTTACATGTTTCAGAACTCCTCATTATTCTAAAAAATCCTGTCAATTTTATTGCAAATTTGACTAAACTTTCTGATCCCAATAGTTGAGAACCTTCCGTTTAAAAATGAAGAATTTGCCTAATTTCTCCTTCCCTTATGATTGCACGAGACCCCTATGGTTGACTTATGTACTAAAGGGAGTTTCCCCATTTTCTAATTCTGAAAGATCTGGATACCTATGAAAACTGAAAATCCACATCCCTATCTTTCAGTTTATGAAACCTGGAGCTGCTAATGCATTAAAGGTAAAGGTGGCTCTGGTTGCGAGCTTACCTTGCTAGAATCTGCATGTTGAGTCAGTTCTTCAAAGAACTAGCGTAGGACCTACGCTAGAACCAGTCTGTCATTGGGAATGCAGGTCTGTCAGTTGCCTATTGAATAAACTAGACAGTGTGTCTTTCCTCTACCCTTACAGACTGTGCTAATTCTTTGAAACATGTACCCTAATTTAACGTTTTGTTGTTTCCAGGTTTTTGACATTGGTGTGTGCTATAAGAAACAAGGGGGACGCAGGCTAGATCCCGATTCGGAAGAATATAGAGAAATCCGGTCAAAGGTATAATTGCATACAAACGTGTTTTTAAAAATATTTGAGTAGTTTCAAATTTATTTTAGTTCTTAACTTAGTAATTCTACGTCTGGAATATTTTCAAACAATCTTTATGGGTACGTTCATTGAAACAAAACTGAAGAAATTAATGCGAGCCCAACGTGAATAATTTGCCTGTCCTAAACTCATTGGAATGTATAAGTGGCGGCTTGTGCAATGTAGCAACAACAGAATCTCTCCATTTATATCTACATGAAAAAATCGATCTTCAGAAGATTTGCTGAAGCCTTGAGAAATCAATATTTTTGCATCGGTTCAAATCAGGGCTTCTAACCGAACCAAAGCAAAAACCTCTCCAAGCCGCCTAATTTTGGAACCGCAAACTGTCTTGCAGAAAAACCAAACTGAACATGCTGAACCGGATTGGAACCGGTTGGATAATGTTTCAAAAGTGGTTCCATAAAAACAGCAGCATAGGAAAAATTAATACTGAGTTGATGATTTTCTGATCCTGAGTACAAAAACCATTGTAAGCAAGGAGAGTGGCTAAGCAGTAAAAAAGTGAAACATGTGAAAGCGTTTGTGCTTTAAATGATTTTTTCTCTTGAATTTTATTTTTAAGTTGAATTGGTTTGAACTGGTTCAAGAGTTGTTGAATCGGTTTGAACCGAACACATCGTCTCCAATAACCCAAACTGAATGACGAACCAATTTTATTCGCAGGTTTGGAACCATGAACCGAACCGAAATTGTTGCCATTTCAAAGCCCTCGTTCAAGGGGCAGAGAACATGGTCATCAAATAGCATGTCCAGCAGTATAAGTCAAACTCCATTCAACTTCAAATGTTCGCATAAATTAAGTTATTGTATTTTAGGTATCAACATTTTATATATGACTGTTAAAGACTATTGTCAATTTAAACTCAAGGTCGCATAATCAGGTTAGTCGCTGTTTGGGGTTATCAAATATGTCAAGGATTTTGCTGTTGGTCTGTTAGCAGTCAACAAAACTCTATCTCAAGCTGTGTTTTGAGCAAGCATTTGCCTAATTTTCCTGATTTTTTTTGTTTTTTATTATTTTTTTTATTTTAAGAGCTTTGTTGCGCCTATCATGCTATCACATAATTATCTGACTTTACCTGATCTAATTTTAACAAACAATTCAGCACTGATGGGCATGAAAATTAAAGTAATTTGGGGGGGAGGGTGAAAAATTGGCTAGTTTAATTCATTTTTTAAAAATATGTCTTAAAACATCCTCACGATAGAAGCGGGGTAGAAACAGGGGTTTGGAAGTCCAATCCAGCCAAGATGGTGCAACGGAAAAGTGTCTACAATGGATCCCACAGGCGGTGATTCCAGATATGGTGCGTTCTGTCTACTTCATATAATGTCTTTGGCCGGACCCAAAAAAATGAGGGATTCTCAGGCCAGTTCCTGAAACTTCTTACCATGTTCTTTAAATTTTATAGTAGACTATTTCACTCTAAAGTATTTTTATCTTTCACTTTTTCTTTCTATTTCTTAGGCTCATCAGGAGGGAGCGGAGAAATTGCTTGAACTGTGTCGCGCTAACAAAGGTGTTTATATTAAAGTGGGCCAACACATTGGAGCCCTTGAATATCTTTTACCAAAAGAGTATGTCAACACACTGAAAGTGCTTCACAGTCATGCTCCATGTTCGTCCCTTCAAGAAATCAAAAATGTTATCAGAGAAGATTTGAAAAAGGATGTGAGTCATTTTGTGCCTTTTTCCTTTCAAAAATGATGTCCTCCTCAAACTATTATCATGGTTCAAACGTTGCTTGAGTTGATTTAATTTTCTCTGAAAAATAGTTTTCAGCTTGGTGGAGTCCAAAATGTTTGCTAGTTGACTCCATAAACAATTTGTCTTGTTTTCAAACTTCAAACAGAGTGCTGTAAAGTGGTAGAATTGAGGGTTTTAAATTTGTATGATAATGCAGGATGCAAAGTTAAAATACGTTGTCGCTTTGTATTTCTGAAAAGACATTGTTATTTCTCAGTTTCGTAAGTTGGCAGTATGTTCAAACCAGTGGCGTAGCGTGCAATTTGGAAACGTTGTACTGTGTCCTTTTGCACCCACTTAAAAGGTCGAATACGAAGGTGTTCGCCGAACACCCAATAGTTTTTATGCTTTGTGTTTGTACGTACGACATCCCTATTTTACTTACGTAACTTAACTTTGCAATGAGCACGTTTTAACTTTGTTACTCTAATCATCATGATTCAAATTATTAATGTATTAAATCTGTTAAATTGTGAAATTTATTTCAGATAGTACTGTAAGGCATCTTAAGTGACTCATCTTGATGTACCTAGTACCTTGATGTACTAGCGGAGACAAAGATACCTAGCCAGGGTATGCAATAAGCAATACACAGCATCCCATTCAACACATGTATTAGGTGTGTTGCGTGTTGCGTGTTGCATACTCTGGCCAGGTATCTTTGTCTCCGCTAGTACCTTGACTCACAATCAGCAGTGAAGATGTATATCTTTGTAGTAGGGTCATTCCATGTCAAATTAGACCAAGCTAAAAATCTTGACTTCTCCGATTTCCATTAAATTTGGTACACTTTTTCTACTGTTAGAGAAAGAGCAAAAGCCAATTTTTTTTAGATTTTTTGAGGCCCCCAATTTTTATCATGAAATTTCAAAGTCGTGGAAATTTGCCAAATTTTTGCAGAGGCTGCCATCTTTAAGCAAGCATAATTCAGTCACAGCTTGTTGTAGAATATTAAATGTGGTCTCATTTGTGTAACAACATAAGATGTATCAAAAAAAAATTGAAGAAGTTTTTAGTTGGCATTTTTGAAAAAAAAAATTCTCAAAAAATGGCAATTTTAAAATTTTGAAAAAATCGGGATATGTTGGTAATGGAGTACTTACTTGCTTCATTTAAAATGGATGTGAGTAGAGTATGACTTGGCCTGGGCGGCTACCGCCACTTATGATAAAGCTGACTAATTTTAACTATCAGATTTTTTAGATGTTTTCAATTCATTCGTTTTGCGTAGAGAGAGTTTTCAAGTCAGTATTGACCTTTATTTTGTTTCCCGGTAATTGAACAGGTTCATGCGAAAACGTCCGTTGTCCATTTTTTTTATATTTGACTTTGTGAGCGCACATCACTTTTAAAAAGACACTGCGTCTGTGTAAGTCCTGATCAGAATTTTTCCTCGGCTTCTTGCTCATATTTCCCTTGTCTTGGCAGTTTTCTTTAATTTTTTATTTTTTAATTTGCTAATTTTTTTATTTTTTTTATATTTGTCTTCTCATTAAAAATATTTTGGACATCGGACGTTTTCGCATGAACCTGTTCAATTTTTTCGTTGACCTTAATTTTTATTTTCAGTCATTTACATCTTCAAATCTTCATTGTTCTGTTTAAATTCTGGTTTTAGCCCGCTGAAATTTTTCAGTCGATGGAAGACGAACCTCTTGGTGCAGCCTCTTTAGCCCAAGTTCATAAAGCAGTTCTACAAGACGGGCAAACTGTGGCTGTCAAAATTCAGCATCCGTACGTCCGATCTCATGCTAAAGTGGATATGAAAACCATGGAGGTATTTCAAAGTGTTCTTTCATCCCTCTGTTTAGTTTTATTCCTTGCCTCTCGACATGATAAAGGAAAACTATCCTATTTTTGTCCTTTACTTGTTTTAAAAAATATTTTGCAGTCAGATGAAACCTGCATCCTTGAAGACCTTAACCCATTGGCATGTATACGAGTCTGACTCCTCCTCGGTTTCCTGGGACAAATATGCATTGACAAGTCTCCTTTGTCGAGTTACCAGGCCATCTACGATTTTCTCCGTTTCCCAAGAGATAGCGCCACGGGCAATGGTCACGGGGTAATTAGAGACACGGTGACTAACATGTTCCAGTTTTTCTCTCTTCTCACATTGGTAGAACTGATATTACTTATGAGAACTTAACCTCAAAATTGTCTTGAATTCTGTAAACAAATACAAGTGCTCGTGTCTCTGTTACCAATGTTATGTATACCTAAATCCTATTCTCAAGTAAAAATATCAAAAAATTTAAAAGGAAAATAATAAAGTCTCAAAAATTGGCAGGGGAACGGTTGGAAACTGATAATTTCATCAAGTATAAGAATTGGCGACGGGCGTTTTACCCTAAAATTTGTTAGTATTTTCTTCACAAGTCAAAAAAAAAAAAAAAAAAAAAAAAGGAAGAAAGGAAAAAAAGAAAAATTGCGAGAATGGGCTGGGGAACTGTTTGGAACTGAAAATAACATCAAAACCTAGCATGAGCGTTTTCCCTAAAATTAATTCACTTGTCAATGGGTTAATCAGTTAATCTCGCCAGGCCTCTAATTTATTCCTATTTCATGATCTCTATTAATGTCCATAGTGCCGATGCCTTATTTGCCAAAAATTCTTATGAGCTATCTACTTTGAAATGTCTTAATTCCTCAAGACGTGGCTTTTTAGATTCTCTTTAGGGCCAAAAACAATTGGTTAAAAAAATGCAGGAACGAAAGTGAAAATATTTTGGGGGAAAAAAATTTGCTAAGCAAAATTGTTGTATGCAATCAGGCAACGCTGTATTTTGTTCATTTAGACGCATGAAAAAGGTCGAACTATTGGAGGTGTGCAGTGCGCTTCCTTGAAATGATATTTTGCATAGGTTTAAATGAACTAAATACCGTGTCGCCAGGTTGCATGCGATGACACTGATTTGGGGGGCTGCTCCAACACTAATGGCCAATTTTCCAGCGCACCCGAGTTTATAGCTTGCAAATAAATTGCACTGGTGTGATGGTAGTTAATAGTATTGTACGTTGCTGTAAATTTGAAAATTAAGCTATATTAAGATAAATTGATTGCTTTATCCTACTTTATTTTATTTATTTTATTTTCTGTTTATTTGTTCATCTATTCAACCCCAATAGAGCTGATTAAACATCTGTATGATGCTGGACTTGAGCCTCACTGAGCGTCGCGTGCTAAATGTGTCTGCAATTTTTTTTTTTTTTTTATGGCGGATTTTTTATGGAGCTCTAGTAGCTCATAAAAAATGTCTTATGGTCCCTAAAGTCATTCTTACTACAAAGCACACTTTTATTACTAATAAAAGTGGGCATCAGCACTATTATCATTTTATGACAACATTGATTAATATTCTCGTGTGAAATAGTTTTAATAAAATCCTCAAAAAATAAGAATGAACAAAAAAAAACAAAAAACAAAAAACAAAAAAAAACAAGAAAATAATGGACATTAAAAACTGAACCTTTTGACCGAAATAGCTCCTAAAAAAGTTAGATGAGGTTCAAACCCTGCTTACATGCTGTGAATATTACGTAGCCAAGAAAAGAAGAAAAAAAAAAATTATGAACTGTCTTGTTTCATTTACCCTTTTTTCCTTCCAGCTCATGGTTTATATTGTATCCTGGGTCTTCCCTGATTTCAAATTCAAATGGCTGGTGGACGAAATGAAAAGAAATATTCCACAAGAACTTGACTTCAGCCATGAAGCAGACAACACTGAGCATGCACGGAGTATATTCAAACACTTTTCTTGGCTCAAAATTCCCAGAATTTATTTTGACCTAAGCACATCTCGAGTGCTTACAATGGAATTTGTAGAAGGCGGCCAAGTCAACGATCTAGAATACATTCAAAACAACAAGTGAGTATCAGCATGTGAAATGTTGAATTCTTATATGCGGAGACCTACTCCCCTAGCATTTTCTTCTCATAATCAAGTTAAAGTGATCGTAGAACAGAGCTACCAATTTGCATAGATTTAATGACATTTTGAAATTTACCAAAGACTCCACTGGTTGAGAAAAGATTACAGAGTTTAATTCAGTGTATGACTGTAATGCACAAAATTACTAGCGTCTGTTATCTTTTCTCAACCGGTATATTTTAATTAATTAACGACGTTTCCACCGATTGAGAAAAGATTACAGATCAGAGTATTTTCATGCATTCCAGTCATACACTGAATTGAACTATGTAATCTTTTCTCAACCGGTGGAATCATTGGTGAATTTAAAAATGTCATTAAATCTACAAAAATCGGCAGCTCTGTTGTAGAAATTAATTTTTGTCAAAAGTTTCACAAAATATTCCTGTATGTATGATTTCAGTGATGAGAGTGAGATAGCAATATGTAGGAGTCAAGTGAGAGAGAGAAAGATAGTCTAAAATGCTCAAAAACCTTTTTATGAGATGACCTCATCTCTAAAACAATGCATTCAATTGAAACAAATTAAAAGAAAAAATGTTGTTCCGAAAGTAATTTTATTAAGAAATTAACTTTGTTAAGGAATTTGACAGTTCTGTTTGCTTGTCTAATTCTTTTACCCCCACCTCGGTTTTGCTTTCAGAATAAATCCTTATGATGTGTCGGACAAACTTGGAAAAATTTACTCAGAGATGATTTTCAACTCCGGCTTTGTTCATAGCGATCCTCATCCTGGTAACATTCTCGTAAGGAAGCATCAAGGAAAGACTGAACTTATTCTTCTTGACCATGGACTATATGCGGTAAGACTTGCTTTCAGATTTTTATACTAGTGAACTCATGCAAACATTCAGGGGAGTTTTAAGATTGACAAATAATTGTGAGATTGCAAACTTACAAAGCAGAGTTAAGAAATAATAGCTGGATGAATTTTGATGACAGTTGGGGAACACAATCTGCTACGATAGTACCAAAAATTTTATACCATACAGTCAAATTCGACAGAAACCACACCCTAGCCAATCGCGTGGTGGACCACGTTATTTTAGGAGAGTCAACAGAAGAACCCAAGGAACATCATCCAACGGCTCCTTTGTTGATTGGTGACCAACAACCGAAACAGTGATGCTTTGTTTTGATTGGTTGAGTGACATCAACATCTTTGCTCAGCTGTCAACGTGGGAGCTGTTGGACGTTGTTCTTTTGTGACCCCACCAAAAAAAGTTGCCACTATGGGCCAGAAAGGTAGTGCGTGGTCTTTTTTGTCTCTGCATACTGTCACTATTTTAACCAACTCTTAAGACCGTTTTAAGGTGTACCATAAGTGCAATGGGGCTGTTGCACACTTTTGCTATAAGCGATTTATTGTCGATTCTGATGTAAATACCTCCAGAAATAACAATGACAGCACTAAAAACTTCTGAAATCCACTCCGAATCTCAATAAACGCTTTTATTTGCGAGGGCGTAATGGTGGCTGAGGGCAGTAATATTGGGAGTTGCCCATCTTAATTTCGTCTCTCTTTCTATGCTGATAAGGATAATTTACAGAGTAATTAGTCATCAGAGTAATGATTCACATCCGATGAATGGTACCGTGACATCTCCGGTGTCACATGAAAGTCATCTCTTATTGGTCATTTCTTGATGGAGTTACAGTACGGTTAAATGGAAATATCCCATTATTACTGCCCTCAGCCACCATTACGCTCGCGCAAGTAAAAGCTTTTTTGAGATTCGGAGTGGATTTTGGAAGTTTTTAGTGCTGCCATCGTTATTTTTGGAGTTTTTATACCAGAATCGACGATTAAATCGCCTGTAGCAAAAGTTTGCAGCAGCCCCATTCATTAAAAAATTATTTTATGTAGATTACTTTTTACTGACAATCCCTCTTATTTCTCTCTGAAGGAGAAAATAATTAAGTAAGTTACTGATGTGATTGCAAATCTGAATCTGGGAGTGGTAATTACAAACTTGTGCTGTCAGCACTGGCGCAACCAGGATCTCTTTCATCTCTCTCTTTTCTCACTTGAATGTATAAGTAGGAGAAGGACAGAAGGAGGGGGTTTTATCCCGTTGTCCATCCTTGTCTAACATACGTTTCTTAATAGAGAAAAGAGAGAGATGAAGAAACTCTCGGTGCGCTACTGGCTGTCCGGGACAAAAAGAATGTCAGACAGCTCCTTGAATTAGGCCACCCTCAATACTTATCTCAATGAATTTAATAATTTACTCATCTCACTGCAGGTGGCGTACTTCAAGGAGTCGTCAGACTTTCTTTTTGTCCTCGACTGTAAACTTTATAAATCATTTTCAAGAGATTTTGCTGTTTGTAATGATTTGCCTTGGCCAACAGTATTTTCATTATTTAATGTTTTTTTCCCCCTCTCCCCATGCAGGATTTATCTCCTGACTTTCGTTTTGAGTACGCTAAATTGTGGTTAAGCATTCTGAACAAGGATAAGGAAGGTATGAAGAAACATTCTACGTACCTTGGTATTGAGGAAGCTTTCCCGTTGCTTGTATGTATGGTTTCTGGTAGAACGTGGGATGCAGTTGAGACTGGCATAAATGCAGTGCAGTATACGACAAATGAGGTAAATTTTAAATTTTGCTTCCTGCTCTTTTCTTTAGTCCCAATTCTTTAGGCTAATTCTTTTGATTGGAACGCCATGGAACGTGATGAAACGCCACATTCTTTTTTAAGACGGATAGTCATTCAAGGGTTCTATGGAAACAGAACGGAACAAGTTATCCACTCTAAATTGTCGGACTTCCGATAGTGGTTGCAAAAAAAATTTTGCCTTTTGCCTTTGTGAATTTAATTCATAGATAACAACAACTTGTATGAAGTTTGGATGAATTTCTTCAACATTTGCAATGAGTATTTTTGTTATTGTTTCTTTAGTTTGCTATGAAACTGTGATTAATTTGTTCAATTGGGTGGTTTTTGCTGCCAATGGTTATGAAGTCATGACAGTCTATTAATTTTTAAGTGATAGTTCTCTGGTGAATCATTTTCATTGAATTTATTTTACTTTTCTAAACAGAGAGACATGTTCCAAAAAGAAATTCCTGGCCTTCTGCCCAAGTTGACTGAAATCTTACAGACTGTAAACAGGCAGATGCTTTTGGTTCTAAAAACAAACGATCTTTTAAGAGGAATTGAGTTTACGCTTAATACACACTCCAGGTTTGTGGACTTATTTTCTATTCAATTCCACTGTATTTACTTTTTTTTTCTCAGTATATTTTGTCCCTTCTGTCTTTTGTCATTCTGCAAGATAAACTAAGATGTAAGAATTCAAGGTGATTCCAGGGTCGATTAGTTCCAACTTTGGACAACTTTCGCGCTGCTCAAAAAATCAACAGTTTTTTGCTTAATTTGACTAATTCACGCTAACAGCATAGAATTGACACACAAATTTGAGGAACGTCAGCACCTGCGAGCATACTTCAGGAAGATACCCTGAAAATTCAGGCTGAAACACTCAAAAATAAAGCTGGAAATGATGAAGTGTGAAACTTCCCATAAGCCGCAATGAGTGCAAGTGAGGCAGATAGACGTATCATCACTCGTGCTCACTCTCACTCACTAAGCTCATGGCGAAACAAATTTCACAATTTACGACTTTAATTTTTAACCAATTTAGCTCATTTTGGGCTCAAAAAATCCATACAAAAATTTTGCAGGTGCTGACGTTATTGGATTTTGCGTTTTATATATGGTTTCAGTTTAAAACGCCAAAAACACGACTTTTCCAAAAAGCGACTAGTGGCGCTATCCATCGGATTGAAATCTGGAGAAGTTTCAGCTGGAATCACCTTAAGAATACGGAGTGTCAGGCATTAGATAATCATCTGAAGAACGTCTTTGCAAAATATCCTGTCAATAACTTCAAAAATAAGGCTGAAAGTACCAAAAAATGAAATATCGTATTTCAATATAAGAATCGATTTGCAGTTTTCCAGTTTTTGGTACTTTCAGCATTATTTTTGAAGTTATTGACGGGATATTTTGCAGAAACGTTCTTCAGATGATTATCTAGTTATTGACACTCCTTTTTTTAAATATAAATTACTTCCGGCCTGTAATTTGACGTAAATCGAATGGTAGCACGGTGGCTAAAGAATCACCATAAAAGCAATGATTGCAGTATTGCACAGCAGACAGTCAAAGAATCAGTTGTGAAAAACTGATTTCAAGTTTGGCTCTTCTTGGTTTATTGCAAATGCAAACTTTAATGCATTATTTTGAGCTGTGAATGCTGCGATAGGTTAATCCTCCGAAACAAAGCAATTGCTCAAAATCGTCGAAATTCAGCACCAAAAGCAGCAATTGCTTTAGATTTGCGATTCCTCCAGTGTGAAAAGTGAAAACGATTAAAAGCTCGAAAATAGGTACATAGTAAAAATGATTAGCTATATTTATTATGAATTTGTTTTCATTTTTATTTCTCGTTTTTTCTTTGGACGGGCGTGTTCACTAGTCGTCCGCGAGACTGTGAGCATTAGGCACCTCCTCGTGGTCCCGTCCGGACGCCAAGGAGGTTGATCATCATGGATCGTCTGCTGTGAGAGGAAGCAGTTGTGGTACTGCTTCGGTCTCATAGTGGACAGAGTGGTGACATCTGATATGGTGACCAAGGTTCTACGCGTCGGTTGTGAAGTGAAGTGAGATGAAGTGAAGTGAAGTGAAATGAAGTGAAGTAAATGAAATAGAGTGAAGTAAAGTGAAGTAAAGTGAAGCAAAGTGAAGTAAAGTGAAGTGAAGCAAAGTGAAGTAAAGTGAAGTGAAGCGAAGTGAAGTGAAGTGAAGTGAAGTGAAACAAAGCGAAGTGTTGAAATGGAGTCAAGTCAAGTGAAGGAAAATAAGGTGCAGTAATGTGAATGGAATAGCATGATGGAACTGTCTAAATATTGCTTCATAGAAATGATGGCGCATTATGTATTCTTGTATACCTCAAAACTATTAAAATTATGATTGCTTTTACATTTATGAAGGAGAATATTATGCGGTCCAAGAGGCAGTTACATCGTCCGAGTCATCTCAAGAAGCTGCATTGAAATTAAGCTTCAAGAACGGGAGTGCACAGGCAAATGCACGGTAGTCCAAGTTGATGAGGTAGTGGACCATGTCGGACTGCGACAATGTGCTGCAAAGTGTTGACCGCAAATGAAAACAGAACTACAGGGACAGTAAATGATCCAAGAGTCATGGATGGAGGAAGCCCCAAGTGGATTTTTGATTATGATGGAGCTCATGGAAGAATTTAAGCTGAGCCCAACCATAGACAAGTTGTCAGTCAGAAGTCTCAGTTGGTTGGACAGGCCTTTGATGGAGGGAGTCAAACTAAGCAAGTCATCCGTAAAAGCAAGAATACATGAGCATTGGATGGAGCCAGGAGAGTTAACCGAGTGCAGTGTATCTGGGCAGCAGTGGAAGGAATTGCTTATGTAGAGCCTAGATAAACTAGTAGCCAGAGATCGAGCAGTCTACGTTACGTCAAAATGAGTGTCGAAGAACGGTGTTCGCTGTCCCTTCCACTGAATGCAGACCTTCCCTCTGAGATACTTCTAGAGGCTTTTCTGGAAGTCAGACATTTGGATATTAGAGATTTCTGCAGTGCTGCTCAGCAAGGAAGGAGCGGTATGATCAATGCTGCCAAAGCTTTCTGCAGATCCAAAGCAGCGACAGCGTGTTCTGGAAGCATTCTGTTGCTCAGCTAAGAGATGATGGACAGTGGAAAGATGATCATGTATGATGCATGGTTGCAGGAAACTGGCCTAATATGCGGGAAATGCGCCTCTTTCTGATGGAACTAGATATGGAAGTAAATTTTGCTAACACAACCGGGGCCACAACCATTGAAGAACTTGGATCATGAGAAGGGTGATCCTGGGAAGAGGAGACGCAGTAAAAGTTGGTGTGAAAGGGAGCAAAACAGGCAGCTACCACCCGAGAAACTTTGCAACTGTGAAATTGCCAGGGTCGCATGGTACGATTCCTAAAGGGAACTGCATGGTAACGCGAAATTTGAATGTGACTGGGACTGGGACTTTCGGACGCGAAACAAACCGACTAGTAAAGATCGAATGTGTGAATCAGGGGGTAAATGCCGTAAAACATCGTGAGGTTGCAGGATGTTTCAGGGATGAACCGGTTACAGAAGATAGAAAATATGCGATTTCAAGTGATAGGTACCGTGATCCGAGGCGTGAAGAAGACGTAGATGGGCGGAAGGCCAGGAAGCATTGGCCGGCGACCATGATTTGGGTTGTGCTGAGGAGACAGGTGGAAGAAGGGGAGGGGGAGGGAGCGTTGCTAATGCAAATGATGAGAGGTAGAGGTATATTCTATCATGGACAATGATAAGAAATGAGTTGAGTCACCCATAATACTTAGCACTGCAGTGGACCTCCCAATACCTTGTGCACTGCAGGAAGACCTTCCTTATTCAGGGTGTTCCGCACTGTGGCGGTATCCTGGTGTGTCTTTCCGCATCCTTTTCCCTTCTTACATGTTCAGGCCTGTCGTTCGCTCTGAAATATGGGCATAAGAGCTACCTCCGAAAGCTAGGGCGACAGAACCTTATCTATCTATCTATCTATTTTTATTTCTCGTTTTTTCTTTTACTCCAATACATCTTGTTACTTGCAATGTTTCAAACGGATGTATCAGTTCTGCTTCCCTCATAGACCTCATTTCCCCGAGAAGCATTCATGATTGACCAATCAGATGTCTGAAAACAGCTTATTATTTTTGCTCTCCAGCTCTGTTTCTTAATTCTCAATGGGGCTGTTGCACACTTTTGCTAAAAGCGATTTATCAGTCGATTCTGGTATAAAAACCTCAAAAAATAACGTTGGCAGCACTAAAAATTTCTGAAATCCACTCCGAAACTCAATGAACGCTTTTATTTGCGCGGGCATAGTGGTGGCTGAGGGCAGTAATATTGGGAGATTCCCATCTTAATTTCGTCACTCTTTCTATGCTGACAAGGATAATTCATAGAGTAATTAGTCATCAGAGTAATGATCTGCATCCGATGAATGGTACCGTGACATCTAGTGGCACCGGTGTCACATGAAAGTCATCTCTTACCGGTCATTTCTTGATGGAGTTACAGTATTGTTATATGGGAATCTCCCATTATTACTGCCCTCAGCCACCATTACGCTCGCGCAGATAAAAGAGCTGAGGACAGTAATAATGGGAGATTTCCATCTAACAATACTATAACTCCATTAAGAAGTGACCAATTGGAGACGACTTTCTTAGACACCTGCACCGGTGTCACCAGATGTCA
Source organism: Trialeurodes vaporariorum (assembly GCA_011764245.1). Taxonomy (NCBI): domain Eukaryota; kingdom Metazoa; phylum Arthropoda; class Insecta; order Hemiptera; family Aleyrodidae; genus Trialeurodes; species Trialeurodes vaporariorum. Next base: position 8,206,264 of record VMOF01000220.1, read on the forward strand.
CGGTACCATTCATCGGATGTGCATTACTACTCTGATGACTAATTACACTTTGCATCATCCTTGTCAGCACAGAGAGAGTGACAAAATTAAGATAGAAAACTCCTATTATTACTGCCCTCAGCCACCGTTACGCCCTTGCAAATAAAAGCATAAATTGAGTTTAGGAGTGGATTTCGGAAGTTTTTAGTGCTACCATTGTTATATTTTGAGGCTTTTACTCTAGAATCAACTATTAAATCGCTTATAGTAAAAGTGTGCAACAGCCCCATTCAAGTGATCTAGCCTCCCATGAACTTGCTTTTATTTTAAACTTTTTGGTTTAGCAAAGCACCTTCTGTCGTACATTATCCCCATTCCTAATTATTTTTGTCATCTCTGCTCTTAGGAAAGCATCGTTTTTTGTCATGTCCAAATGTTGCGTGAAAAGTGTTTACGAAGACAAACTATTGAACGCAAATGATCGGTGGACGCGTTTCAAGCTAATCTTAGCAGAGCGTTGGACTCTCTTCTCGTTATCTTTGTACTATACATATTTAAGTATCAAAACGTTTTCCTTTGCAGATACTTTTAGGATAATTTTGTAGCACTAAAAATTATATACGTTTAAAACTGTCTCCAACTCTTTATTTAATTTGGTAAATTTTGTACCTACTTATTTATTTTTGTAAAATGAATTATTGTTATTATTTATCAAACTATTTCTCTTGTGGTGTTGTGTATTGATTTTGTTTTTTTTTTTTTACAGTGGTAATATCTCTGTCAAAATTGGTTCAGATATGTTTCTCACTAGTTAGACTTTTTAAGCGCAAAAAACTAGTTTGCATGTACTTAAGTCAATTTTATTTCCTTTGTATCTCATTAAAATTATTTGAAATAGAACCGTGGGTTGAAATTATAACTTAAAAATCAAAAAAAGAGAATCAAAATATTTTAATACTTGATCTGGAATTTTGTAATGAGTTTTTGTGCATTGATATCCGTGTAGCTACTGTCCGGAAAATTTTATCGAAGATTCAATATTTATTTCTTACTCTGAATCCTAATTTTGGTCCTCAAATCCTTTTACACAAACGCACTCTGTATTAACATTTATCCAATCATGTACTATCAAACACAAAAATTCAAGATAAGTGGCAAATCCTTGAGTAATCAAAGCAACCATCTGCGCCCAGGGTGGATACTTGACCATCTAAACTTTTTGGTTCGCTAGTACATATGCAATTCGCTTGTGTCCTTCAAAACTTTCAAAATATCACTTCTATGACAGTTTTGTTGAAATTCTGATGACTTATTTTTTTACCTCTTTTTGAATCGCATACATTAATTTTTTGCCTGTAATTATCACTGTAAACTTCAAACTTCTTCAGTAATTATAAACCTCAGGGTTATTTCAGATTTAGTCAAATTAAATCAATCAGGTATTCGGTTTTACCATTTTTACAAGTGAACATTGTTCCTCGGGGTATAATGTGCGCATTAAAGTTTAAAAGGCGATGGGAAAAAAACGTATAAATATACTCCTTCCTGCGGTCGCTCTTAATCACGCATTGTACTCGGGTAAATGCGGTACTCCAGAGGAACTAATGGTCAACTTATTTTTTCCAAAACTGATGTAATTTTTAGCTTTGAATTTGAACAAACAATTTTATGCTCAATTCTTTTACCAACTATTTTTATTTTACAGATTTTGCTTAGTGTTTTAGTTTCTAGTCCTCAGGATGTTTCAAATGTCTCCAATATTTAAATAATGCTTGTGCTTGTCAGATGTAATTTACATTTTATCTAGTTTCAATCAGATCTTTTTGTCTAGCTTCCGTTAGTTATTTTAGTTTCCTTTCGCAAACTTGTCTCTTTAGTAGAGATCATGCGTAACTCATAACAAATACTTTTTCTTTCTGCATCATAACAAGTATTTTCAGAGATTCATCATCTACTTTTGGGGCACAGCTCTATGAGTCACAACCATAGTTTTTGAACTCTTTAAGCAGATAAAAATTGAGATTGTTAAAGTCTCATTAGTTTCAATTGAATCTCAAATAGAATTATGAAATCAACTGAGCCTTATTCCCATCTTTTAAAATGCATCTGTACAACAAAAGCTGGTTTTAAGTACGACCCTTGGGAGTGCTTATTTTGTTTTATTTTTTGTAATGTCTCCTTTTTACAAATTTAATGAAATCAAGTCCATCGTAACAAATTCTTTGAAAGTTGGTCGAGCGAAATTTTCAAATTAGCTTCTCGACGAACTGCCTCGAGGAGGCTTCTTAATTCAATGAAAGAGAACGCCCTGATGTAGAAAAAAAAGTAGAAAAGTTGCCTTGCAAGTTAAATCTGAGAACTGAGACAGTTTTTAGATTTTGAGTTTGAATGTGAATGGCTTACTTAGAGTTGAGGTAACAGATCACCATAAAATAATCTTGCGTTTCCTCCCCTTGAAAATGGCCACATCTCTTTGTTTTTAAAAGACAAATAAAATGGAATCCTTAACAATATATATTGAGTGAAATAGTTAGTTTTAATCCATTGCCTTACTTTGATACGATATCATATCACGCATGCAATGGGCCAGATATACTTGCGCGTCGAACCAAAAGCACTGCTAATTCATTGTAAACAAAAAACAGTGAAAAAGTGAAATAAAAAAAAAAATGTAGAAATAAAAATAAAACAAAATTAAATAAAATACAATAAAAATGGCTAAATGGTAAGGCAATGTATTAAGATGTGTTTTCAAATGGACTTGCTTAATGCTTACCCCAATTGTTGGGTACAAACAAAAATTCTAGGCACTCTGTCTTTGATTAGAATTCAAGGCTGGCCTACTTTAATTTCCTATAAAATTTTAAAATTAAGTATGCAATGTGCCTTTTACTGACAACCTGTGGTTGTGCATTTTAGGATGCTCCAGTTTTTTAGCATTTCTCTAAAAACAATTACCAATTCTCTGCTGACCCATGGAATGTCATCAGGTTGTCATAATTATTTTATACTTGATTATTTGATTTATGCTTCATTATTTTTGTTAATGTCCTGTGTTTTTGTTAAATTTTTATCTTTGTTAGTATTCCTCTTTTTATATTCTTAAACGAAGAGATCACATCAAGAAGATAGAGCCGGATGTGTGCTAACCAAGCCGTAAGCGGATACAGGAATTCGTCTCTGTCTCTCTCCTCCCATCTGAACAAGTGCATTAGAAAAGGATAGCAGATCACTCTACCATCACTTGATTTTAGTCCCTGTCTTTGTCCTTATCTAACGCACACGATCAAATGGAGGAGAGAGACGGAGATATTCCTGTATCCGTCTAACGCCCATGAACCAAGCTCACAAACTCCGGAAATTGACCCTTTTCTCCATTTTGGTGACTTGCAATGAACGAGCGTTGTGTGTAATCTGGAACTGTTGTATTTTGTCAAATTAAAACCATGCAAAATATAAAATTAATGGTTGTTCAATGAAGCCCTTTGTTATGGTTTTCATTGGAAAAATGTGACATTGCCAGATGTTATGCTCTGCCTGTGGTTGAATGCCAGGATACTTATTATTTCCACCCTGCTGAGTCCTAACATCGCTTTAAAATGGATCTATAATCCTCAGAGACAAATAGAGACCCAGCACGATGCTTTCGACAGGTGTCATTTTTTCTGGCTCAATTTTGGTCGGAACTCATCGAAACAACAACCAACATTCGCCTATTGTTGACTGATGAGCGCGTGGTTTGCATTCGCCAAGCAAAACCTGTTTCCGTTTTCGGGACCGTGGACCAATCACAGCCTTTTGTTGAGCTCACCATCCAACATTAGGCGAAGGTTGATCATTGAGGCCAATGAGTCCCGACAATAGTGGTTCACGAAAAGTGGACACCGCGTGCAACCACGGGAAGAATAGGGAGTGCATGGTCTCTATTTGTCTCTGAGAAGCCCTTAGGCAAGCCAAGGTTTCCGAAGAGGGGGGGCAAGATTGCAACTTTGCCGCCCATGAAAATTATGAATTTTATTACTTCTTTTTCCTTTTTTTTCCCTTTCTCACCTTAATTTTGCCGCCCCTGGAGAGTGCCGCCGGGGGCAAGGGTACCCACATGCCCCGCTTCCCTCAGCACACTCCTGTCTACATATACGGAAAATGAACCTGACCAGTTAATCTCGATGCATCATAAAATACTGTTATTAGTAATTTTGATGCATTACACAACTCATAAGAATCTTTTTGATTATTGGCGAACACATGGTTTGGGTGGGCAACTGTACTTTACTACTACTACAACTACTACTACTTCTACTTTGACTAAAATTGTGGTAATGATGCTTTCAATGTACCTACAAGCGCTACACATTTTTCTGCTCAGACCTAACCATTTGAACTCACCTACGCGCTTACTTTGGTGACCTCATGTTGTTGGATTCAATTTCAAGTTTTGTCCCCCCCCCCCCCACCTGGTCACAGTGTACTGCTCTCCTATCTTCTTGATGTAATGTCTTTGATTCTTTACTGGTTCAAGCCAACAAACCAAATAAATCAAAGACTGTTAGTATTATTTGTAAGCCCATAAGATGTAATTACGTAATCCAAGTATTACAGGTTTCCTTTGTTTTTATTTCAAGTGTATTTTTGATTTGTTGATAGCTTGATAAGAATTATTTATTGATGTAAGACTCAAAAAAGCACCCAAAATTATATGCTGTTGAATATTAATCTGTCTCCTTCTTTCATATTTGTCCATCAAAGGTTTTTTTTTAATTCTGAACTGGGCTCTCATATTAAGGTAATGGGTCTGTTGCGTACTTTTGCTTCATCAATATGACACATTGTTTCTAACGTAAAATTCGGCGAAAATAACGATGCGCACATTAAAAACTTTCAAAATCCACTCATTAACTCAGAAAATACCTTCCATTTTAAACAACCCGCGCTACACTAGATACTATATCACCGACTTATAACTACATAGATGAAACCATCTCGTTTATGTAAACATGAACAGAACTTACAAACATTGGAATGTTTTGTTTAGATGCATACATTTCTTATATTATTTTGTAATCTTTGATAAACCGAAAAGACCAGACGGCAAATGCAGCCAATAGTTCATGTATTTAGAACGGAATTCCATCATTTTGTAGTTACGATGTTGTTTACTTATGCACGGTGGTTCCGTCTATGTAGTAGTATACCGGTGCAAATAGTGTCTAGTGTAGCGCGGGCAGTTTGAAATTGTAGTGATTTCCTGAGTTAATGAGTGGATTTTGAATGTTTTTACTGTGCGCATCGTTATTTTCGCCAAATTTTACATAAGAATTAAGGCTCCATATTGTTGCAGCAAAAGTATGCAACAGACCCATTCCAGGGGCGATTAGTTTGAACCATGGACACCACATCGCGCTGCAGAGAAAGTCAGCAGTTTATGGCTAAAAGTGATGAATGTACACAAAAAGTACAAATTTGAGGAACGTTGGCACCTGCGAGCATACTTCAGGAAGATACTCTGAAAGTTTCAAGCTGAAACACTCAAAAATAGAGCCAGAAATTATGAAATATGAAAATTCCCATAAGCCTCAGTAAATGTGAGTGAGGTAGATGGACGTATTATCACTCGCACTCACTCTCACTCACTCTCACTCACTAAGCTTATGGTGAAATGAATATCCTGAATTACGGCTGTAATCCCCAATCAATTTACCTTGTTTTGGGCTCAATAAATCTAGTAGTAGTAGAAGTAAAGTCCAGCCGCCCAAACCTTGCGTTCGTTATGCTTGTATTTCAAAGCGAACGACTGGACTGAGAATACAAAAAGGGAGTAGGAAGGAAGGGAGATACCTATCGAGGTACCTCACTATGAAGAAAGGGGACAAGAGGGAAACCGCACCAAGCGTGACACCCTGAGAGGAGGAGATATCTCAAGAGCACACTAGGACTGGTATGCTCTTGGAATTTTTTTGGGCAATCTGTGTGTCTCTCTACGATCTTTTCTCTCTCTCTTGTCCCAATGCTTCTTCTTCTTCCCCCCCCCTTCTTAACGCTCTGAAAACTTTCATAAAAAAACTATGCAGGCGTTGACTTTCTTGGATTTTGCATTTTTCTTGGTTTTTCATTTAAAAGCCAAAAACACAACTTTCCTTAAAGGTGACTAGTGGTGCCTGGAATCACCTTAGTACAGGGTGTCTCAAAATTCATAGTAAAGATTTTTACCACAAATTTTGGGACGCCCTGTATATTTGTTTTAGTTTTTTTGCCCCGAATTTTAGTTTCTTTCAACATAAATACAATTTTAGTTTCAGCTTGATAATAAAACAATTTATTAAACAAAGTGATTCAGTAAAAACATATTAACAAAATATAATGTATCTCAACTATAGAAAAACCGATTCATTCGTTTGGCATGAAAAACATTGCCTAAGAATACAAAAGAGAGAGAGAGGGGTTTTTTTTTTTTTTTTTAAAGGAAAAGAAAGATATATCCGTCTCCTTCTTTTCCAATGTGTTCAAAAGTTAGCTTGACATCAAAGTGGATCGACACGAGGTAAGCGGAAGTCCTTACGGTGAGCGCTAATCACAATCAGAATCAAAATCGTCTGAATCAAAGTCACTGCTATCAAAATCCTCCAATTTCTTACTCTTCTTCTTCTTTTTGTTTTTATCTGAAATTAAAGAGCAGTTGAACCAGAGTTAATATACATAGAACATCCTGATCAAGCTATGGTGATGTTGAAGTGAGGAGCAATGGAAGAAACATGAAAGGACCTGGCGTTGGCCTTACGGAAAATGGCTTTTCATGGATTTTTGATACTTAGGCCTCAATGGGGCTGTTGCACACTTTTGCTATCAGGGATTGAACAGTTGATTCCGTTGTAAAAACCTCAAAAAATAACAATGGCAGCACTAAAAACTTCCGAAATCCACTCTTAAACTCAACAAACGCTTTTATTACAAACGCTAGGTTTCTGTTTCACCTGTAATCTTTACTGATACAACTCCAAATTACACAAGATTTTTTCTTTGCATAGTTACGCCTTTATTTTAGAACCAATATGGTCCATTTATGGCTCAAAAAATCAAGCAAAAAATTAAGCAGGTGCTGACATTTCGATTTTTCGTCTATTATTGGTCTGTTCAGAGAAAACAGCCAAAAACCGTCAAAAAACGGCTGTTTTCGGAGCCAGCGACAAGTAATGCCCTCTATAGGATTAAAATTTTCAGGAGTTTGCCATGGAATCACCTTAAATGGAAATGGTGATGGAAATGAAAGAATGATAAATTGATTACGAAACATTACCTTTGACAGTTAATTTTTCAACGCTAGCTGCTACCTCTTCAGAAGGATCTTCTTCATTTCCTTCTTCTTTCGGAATGTCTTTCACTAGTTCACTTTCCTTACCGCACTTTGGGCAGACTCTGAGACTCCTGGCGCACGGATGACAGATAGTATGATAAGCTTCTAAGACATTCCTTTGATTACATTTGACACAATTTGCAGCTTTAGAAAGTAGCTTGTATTTCTTGTACTTGATTTTCCAATCTAATATCTGCTTACATCTTGTGCAAACATTCATAATATTCTTGTTCACAATTTTGATTGTCTGAGGAGTTCTATCGTGCAGTGTGTTCTTGAAAGTAACGGCATTTTTGTGTTTTTGAGCTCTTGACCGGCTAAGGTTTCCTTTCTGGGAGCTCATTCTGATTGCGAGCAGCACAGCAACTGAAACATAAAACAAACATTACTTTCATAGCTGATGTCACAAAAATACAGGCAGTACATGGACCAAGCTTAAGCGAGAATGAACATTTCTGTGAATACAACCAAGAGTCCAATATGTACGGCAGATGAGGGCAATCTGTAGGCGAGTCACCGACGGTTTCAGCTGTTAGGACATCAAATGGTACAAAAAAGTTGATTGGTTCTCCTGTCTTACTCAGTTAAAATTATGACCGATTATTTTGAGTATAATTTGATGTCAGGCTAGATGAGAGAAAAGAACTGACGATTATGAGCACATTTCCCAGATCAAAAAAACCCCTGTTTTTCACAAAGTGCCAACATCTGCTTCTGTGTGTGAAGGAAGCCTTTTGTTGAAACTAAGATTTAAAAAAAATTTGGACTTGCGGTACTTGAAGCAGTGATGTCGCGTGTGGTCTGCCAACGCAGAATTCAATCCATTTAACCCATGAAAAAGTCAAACTATTGGAGAAGCACAGTAAACTCCCTCGAATTGATATTTTGCATGGGTTTAAACAGACGGAATGCAGCGAAAAAAATATCACAAGAAACCGAGGCAGATGCTCACCCAAGTCTACTGAAAATTTTGAATAGTTAAGTATAGAAGATGATAGGGAAGTGGAACTTACCAAAATTAGGTTCAGCTTTGTGGCATAGATCTTCTTGCGAAACAAAAGTGAGAAAAAAAAAACAAGGAGTTGAAGCCAATGCCAAATATTTATCCTGGTTGACGTTCAGTAAGAAAAATCACAATTCTGACAATTCACATCAAAACCATCAAAACATTGAACATAACCTGTAAAAACACCACGTTTTTCAGTTGTCAACAAAAACCGCAAGGTATCGCTACTGCGACCGCGACCATTTAATAGCCAATCAGATTCAAATACTGGAGCGGGAACTTTCTCCGCACCTTAAAAGAGTCGTGTTTTCGGTTTTTTTGTTTGTTTTTGTTTCTTTTTTTTATCACTACTATTGACATAAATACTGATTATGACTACGGATTTGCCTAGGCAACCAGGGATTTTAGCTTGCAATGGGGCAGTTGCAAGGGTCTGAAATGTTGTGTTTTTTGTACTTAAAGAAAATTAAAGTACTTGATGAGCTGAGAACAAAGATGCCTTTGGTTTCTCCTCAAGTCCCATTGTTCAGGACATGAGATTTTCACCCAAAATACATTGTTTTAAATGGGAATTCCGCGTAGTGACGTCACTACGCACCCGATTTTTTACAACTTTACACCTTTGTATCTTCGAAACCGAGACGGGTAAGTTCAAATAACTTTCAACTTTTTTATGTAATTTGTCATTTGAGCAAGGCAAAAATATCAGGAAAATAAAGGTTTTGACCAGAATTCTTTCCTGATAAACAATAATTTATATCAAATTGATGATGGATCGATGATAAATCTAAAGAACTACCGGAAAAATTATGTCTTTTTACAAGTTTTAATGAGTTTTACTGGGTCTACGGTAATGACAAAAACTTGTTTTTTTTTTTTTTTTTTTTTTTTTTTTTTTTTTTTTGTCATTACCGTAGACCCTTTGAAAAGCATTAAAACTGGTAAAAAAACATAATTTTTCCGGTAGTTCTTTAGATTTATCATCGATCCATCATCAATTTGATATAAATTATTGTTTATCAGGAAAGAATTCTGGTCAAAACCTTTATTTTCCTGATATTTTTGCCTTGCTCAATGATCTACGGTAATGAGAAATTACATAAAAAAGTTAAAAGTTATTTGAACTTACCCAGACACCTAGGAAAAAACCAAAGACACCATTGTTCTCAGCGCATCGAGTACTATCATTTTCTTTATAAAAAACACAACATTTCAGACCCTTGCAACTGCCCCATTGTCGCGGAGAATTACCTATGTCTGAGAGTCGATTCTCATGTATTTTTGGTCCCTGAGTCTAATCTGAACTTTGCGTACGAATCAGAGGTCTTTTGATGCCTCCATTATCCTAAATGACTGTCAAAATCACGTTTTTTTGGCTCATTTTGCTTACAACTCGAGTGCCATAGTTCAAATGCAAAAATTACTTTAGTACAAAATTAAAGTTCGTCTTTACAACGAAAAAGCATCAGATTATTATCCCAAAAAGATCAAAACTGAATGCGCTACGGAGCCACGAAAAATTGTGAAATCAGTCCGTTGCGGCGCATGACCGCTGAACGGCCGCCCTGCGCCGCGCCACGCGCTCGCTCCTCAAGTCCTCACATCACCTTTGCAATATGTGAATAACAAGCTGGGGTTTTGCGACATCGCCTTTTTGCCCATGTTACTTAGCCATGAGTTGCCAGTGAAGTGGCCCCGGTTTCAAAAGATATGAAAACCCTTGAGGGCGATCGACTCCATTTGCCAAGCCGAATCGATAGATGGGTCACAAGCTGGGGTTTTGCGACATCGCCTTTTTGCCCATGTTACATAGCCATGAGTTGCCAGTGAAGTGGCCCCGGTTTCAAAAGATATGAAAACCCTTGAGGGCGATCGACTCCATTTGCCAAGCCGAATCGATAGATGGGCCACAAGCTGGGGTTTTGCGACATCGCCTTTTTGCCCATGTTACATAGCCATGAGTTGCCAGTGAAGTGGCCCCGGTTTCAAAAGATATGAAAACCCTTGAGGGCGATCGACTCCCTTTGCCAAGCCGAATCGATAGATGGGTCACAAGCTGGGGTTTTGCGACATCGCCTTTTTGCCCATGTTACTTAGCCATGAGTTGCCAGTGAAGTGGCCCCGGTTTCAAAAGATATGAAAACCCTTGAGGGCGATCGACTCCATTTGCAAAGCCGAATCGATAGATGGGTCACAAGCTGGGGTTTTGCGACATCGCCTTTTTGCCCATGTTACATAGCCATGAGTTGCCAGTGAAGCGGCCCCAGTTTCAAAACATATGAAAACCCTTGAGGGCGATCGAGTCCATTTGCCCTGCTGAATCGATAGATGGGTCACAAGCTGGGTTTTTTCGAAATCGCCTTTTTGCCCATGTTACATAGCCATGAGTTGCCAGTGAAGCGGCCCCAGTTTCAAAAGATATGAAAACCCTTGAGGGCGATCGACTCCATTTGCCCTGCTGAATCGATAGATGGGTCACAAGCTGGGTTTTTGTGACATCGCCTGTTTGCCCATGTTACATAGCCATGAGTTGCCAGTGAAGCGGCCCCAGTTTCAAAAGATATGGAAACCCTTGAGGGCGATCGACTCCATTTGCCCTGTTGAATCGATAGATGGGTCCCAAGCTGGGTTTTTGCGACATCGCCTTTTTTCCCATGTTACATAGCCATGAGTTGCCAGTGAAGTGGCCCCAGTTTCAAAAGATATGAAAACCCTTGAAGGCGATCGACTCCATTTGCCCTGCTGAATCGATAGATGGGTCACAAGCTGGGTTTTTGTGACATCGCCTGTTTGCCCATGTTACATAGCCATGAGTTGCCAGTGAAGTGGCCCCGGTTTCAAAAGATATGAAAACCCTTGAGGGCGATCGACTCCATTTGCCATGCTGAATCGATAGATGGGTCACAAGCTGGGTTTTTGCGACATCGCCTTTTTGCTCATGTTACATAGCCATGAGTTCCCAGTGAAGCGGCCCCGGTTTCAAAAGATATGAAAACCCTTGAGAGCGATCGACTCCAGTCGCCAAGCCGAATCGATAGATGGGTCACAAGCTGGGTTTTTGCGACATCGCCTTTTTTCCCATGTTACATAGCCATGAGTTGCCAGTGAAGTGGCCCCAGTTTCAAAAGATATGAAAACCCTTGAAGGCGATCGACTCCATTTGCCCTGCTGAATCGATAGATGGGTCACAAGCTGGGTTTTTGTGACATCGCCTGTTTGCCCATGTTACATAGCCATGAGTTGCCAGTGAAGTGGCCCCAGTTTCAAAAGATATGAAAACCCTTGAGGGCGATCGACTCCATTAACCAAGCCGAATCGATAGATGGGTCACAAGCTGGGTTTTTGCGACATCGCCTTTTTTCCCATGTTACATAAGTTGCAATTGAGGCGGCCCCAGTTTCAAAAGATATGAAAACCCTTGAGAGCGATCGACTCCATTAACCAAGCCGAATCGATAGATGGGTCACAAGCTGGGTTTTTGCGACATCGCCTTTTTTCCCATGTTACATAAGTTGCAATTGAGGCGGCCCCAGTTTCAAAACATTTGAAAACCCTTGAGAGCGATCGACTCCATTAACCAAGCCGAATCGATAGATGGGTCACAAGCTGGGTTTTTGCGACATCGCCTTTTTTCCCATGTTACATAAGTTGCAATTGAGGCGGCCCCAGTTTCAAAAGATATGAAAACCCTTGAGAGCGATCGACTCCATTAACCAAGCCGAATCGATAGATGGGTCACAAGCTGGGTTTTTGCGACATCGCCTTTTTTCCCATGTTAAGTACATAAGTTGCAATTGAGGCGGCCCCAGTTTCAAAAGATATGAAAACCCTTGAGAGCGATCGACTCCATTAACCAAGCCGAATCGATAGATGGGTCACAAGCTGGGTTTTTGCGACATCGCCTTTTTTCCCATGTTACATAAGTTGCAATTGAGGCGGCCCCAGTTTCAAAACATATGAAAACCCTTGAGGGCGATCGACTCCATTTGCCATGCTGAATCGATAGAAGAGTCACAAGCTGGGTTTTGGGCAACATCGCCTTTTTGCCCATGTTACTTATAGTCATGAGTTGGTAATGAAGCGGCCCCGCAGTTGCAATAGATATGAAAACCCTTGAGGACGCTTGACTCCATTTGCCCAGCTGTATCAGCCGATTTGAAGTATTGGGAAAAATTAAATTTTTAACTGTAACTTAAATTCACTCACCATTACTTAAGTGTCTTGATTGGATCAATTTTGAGAATCTCGGTCGAGTGCGGCACCGATCTGTCCAACGGATTGCATATCCAATTTGCCCTAAGGAGCCGGCCTAATGTCAGAGGCCTCATTTTGTTTGGCACGGAGGTCGGAGGTGTGAGCCATTTTTAATGCGGATATCCTCGCAGTCGCAGTCTGTTCATTGATGTAGACACAATTTGCGCCGACGTTACGTTAACTAGAGGACTGTCCGTGTCAAATAGAATGAGGCCCCAGATCTAGGTAGTGTAAGTATTATAAGTCTTTGAACTAAAGTTGGCCCAGGCCCTCAGAATCCTTTCGACGAGCAGTCAGGAGAGTCGTTTCAGGTTTTACCAAGGGATGGGATGAGTGCGTGGTGGGGGGGGGGGTGTGTGACGATCCTTGTCTTTGCTTCTCATGCGTTTTATCCTGAGAGGACTCTAACCTTCGCAAAGTCCTTGGTGTCCCGACAGTCCCTTTTCACCTACAATCTCGTCTTTTGGGAAATATACAGATTTTGTAAACATTTTTTTCTTGAAATAAAAAGTTTTCTTTTCTTGTTTTATCTTCTCGAAATTTCCTTGTGAGCCAAGAATTCGGGATGTGCCAAATCGCAGGAAGGTGCAACTGCTCCCTTCCTACCCCTATCCACCCTTGCCCGGTCTGGGCAGTTTGAATCGATACTACCAACGCACCTACATAACTACACCTAAAAAAACAAACAAAAATCCCCACTAACTGCACCATTTGCAACTGATAACAAGCAATTCTGATTCTCCTTATAATTTTCATGGTCATTCCTCAAGTTATGAGTTAAAATTATCAATCGGTCCTACTCAAAGGCGGCGCGTATATAAGGGGCTATTGGAGCTAAAGCCCCCCCTTTTTTGGGAACGAGGAGCTAAAAAAATTTTTGAACGAGAGAAAAAAAGGGAAAAAGGAAAAAGAAAGAAAAAGGAGAAAAAGAAGAATGAAAAAACGTTAACAATATCCCATCGCCATCTGTCTGCTTTATTCAGAAGTTGCTAAGGAAATGAGACTGTCACCTTTTGTTTATATTCTTCCAAAATTGGTTATTTATCCCCCCCCCGTCTGCGTCGAACGTTATTTTGAAAAAGGTCGGGGGGGAAGCTGTTGATTTTAAGCCCCCCCTCCCACTTTTTGACCCCGCGCGCAGCCCATGCGCACTCAAAGCCGCCTACGGGAACACTTTAGGAAACGGACCGTACCGCCATAAGACGCCACGAGTGCGAGAGAGAAACAGTCTTCACGAAAAAAGGTCTCTCTCGCACCTACAGGCGCTTACGGGAACACTTTGGGAAACGGACCGTACCGCCATAAGACGCCACGAGTGCGAGAGAGAAACAGTCTTCACGAAAAAGGTCTCCCTCTCGCACTCATAGCCGCTTACGGGAACACTTTGGGAAACGGACCGTATCGCCATAAGACGCAACGAGTGCGAGAGGGAAACATTCGTCACGAAAAAGGTATCTCTCTCTCGCACCTATAGCCGCTTAAGGGAACACTTTGGGAAACGGACCGTACCGCCATAAGACGCAACGAGTGCGAGAGAGAAACAGTCTTCACGAAAAAGGTCTCTCTCGCACCTACAGGCGCTTACGGGAACACTTTGGGAAACGGACCGTACCGCCATAAGACGCAACGAGTGCGAGAGAGAAACAGTCTACACGAAAAAGGTCTCTCTCTCGCACCTGTAGCGTCTTACGGGAACACTTTGGAAAACGGACCGAACCGCCGTAAGACGCAACGAGTACGAGAGAGAAACAGTCTTCACGAAAAAGGTCTCTCTCTCACACTCATAGCCGCTTACGGGAACACTTTGGGAAACGGATCCAACCGCCATAAGACGCAACGAGTGCGAGAGAGAAACAGTCTTAACGAAAAAGGTCTCTCTGTCGCACCTGCGTAGCAGCTTACGGGAACACTTTTGGAAACGGACCGTACCGCCATAAGACGCCACGCGCGCGAGAGAGAAAAGTCTTCACGAAAAAGGTCTCTCTCTCGCACCTATAGCCGCTTACGGGAACACTTTGGGAAACGGACCGTACTGCCATAAGACGCAACGAGTGCGAGAGAGAAACAGTCTTCACGAAAAAGGTATCTCTCTCGCACCTATAGCCGCTTACGGGAACACTTTGGGAAACGGACCGTACTGCCATAAGACGCAACGAGTGCGAGAGAGAAACAGTCTTCACGAAAAAGGTATCTCTCTCGCACTCGTAGCCGCTTTCGGGAACACTTTGGGAAACGGACCGTACCGCCAGAAAACGCAACGAGTGCGAGAGAGAAACAGTCTTAACAAAAAAGGTCTCTCTCTCGCACTCATAGCCGCTTACGGGAACACTTTGGGAAAAGGACCGAACCGCCATAAGAAGTAACGAGTGGAAGAGAGAAACAGTCTCCACGAAAAAGGTCTCTCTCGCACTCATAGCCGCTTAAGGAAACACTTTCGGAAACGGACCGTACCGCCATAAGACGCCACGCGTGCGAGAGAGAAACAGTCTTCACGAAAAAGGTGTCTCTCTCGCACTCATAGCCGCTTACGGGAACATTTTGGGAAAGGACCGTACCGCCATAAGACGCAACGAGTGCGAGAGAGAAACAGTCTTTACGAAAAAGGTGTCTCTCTCGCACTCATAGCCGCTTACGGGAACACTTTGGGAAACGGACCGTACCGCCATAAGACGCAGCGAGTGCGAGAGAGAAACAGTCTTCACGAAAAAGGTCTCTCTCTCGCACTCATAGCCGCTTTCGGGAACATTTTGGGAAAGGACCGTACCGCCATAAGACGAAACGAGTGCGAGAGAGAAACAGTCTTCACGAAAAAGGTCTCTCTCTCGCACTCATAGCCGCTTACGGGAACACTTTGGGAAAAGGACCGAACCGCCATCAGACGAAACGAGTGCGAGAGAGAAACAGTCTTCACGAAAAAGGTCTCTCTCTCGCACCTATAGCCGCTTACGGGAACACTTTGGGAAACGGACCGTACTGCCATAAGACTCAACGAGTGCGAGAGAGAAACAGTCTTCACGAAAAAGGTATCTCTCTCGCACTCATAGCCGCTTTCGGGAACACTTTGGGAAACGGACCGTACCGCCATAAGACGCCACGAGTGCGAGAGAGAAACAGTCTTCACGAAAAAGGTCTCCCTCTCGCACTCATAGCCGCTTACGGGAACACTTTGGGAAACGGACCGTATCGCCATAAGACGCAACGAGTGCGAGAGGGAAACATTCGTCACGAAAAAGGTATCTCTCTCTCGCACCTATAGCCGCTTAAGGGAACACTTTGGGAAACGGACCGTACCGCCATAAGACGCAACGAGTGCGAGAGAGAAACAGTCTTCACGAAAAAGGTCTCTCTCGCACCTACAGGCGCTTACGGGAACACTTTGGGAAACGGACCGTACCGCCATAAGACGCAACGAGTGCGAGAGAGAAACAGTCTACACGAAAAAGGTCTCTCTCTCGCACCTGTAGCGTCTTACGGGAACACTTTGGAAAACGGACCGAACCGCCGTAAGACGCAACGAGTGCGAGAGAGAAACAGTCTTCACGAAAAAGGTCTCTCTCTCACACTCATAGCCGCTTACGGGAACACTTTGGGAAACGGATCCAACCGCCATAAGACGCAACGAGTGCGAGAGAGAAACAGTCTTAACGAAAAAGGTCTCTCTGTCGCACCTGTGTAGCAGCTTACGGGAACACTTTTGGAAACGGACCGTACCGCCATAAGACGCCACGCGCGCGAGAGAGAAAAAGTCTTCACGAAAAAGGTCTCTCTCTCGCACCTATAGCCGCTTACGGGAACACTTTGGGAAACGGACCGTACTGCCATAAGACGCAACGAGTGCGAGAGAGAAACAGTCTTCACGAAAAAGGTATCTCTCTCGCACTCATAGCCGCTTTCGGGAACACTTTGGGAAACGGACCGAACCGCCGTAAGACGCAACGAGTGCGAGAGAGAAACAGTCTTCACGAAAAAGGTCTCTCTCTCGCACTCATAGCCGCTTACGGGAACACTTTGGGAAAAGGACCGAACCGCCATAAGACGAAACGAGTGCGAGAGAGAAACAGTCTTCTCGAAAAAGGTCTCTCTCTCGCACCTATAGCCGCTTACGGGAACACTTTGGGAAACGGACCGTACTGCCATAAGACGCAACGAGTGCGAGAGAGAAACAGTCTTCACGAAAAAGGTATCTCTCTCGCACTCGTAGCCGCTTTCGGGAACACTTTGGGAAACGGACCGTACCGCCAGAAGACGCAACGAGTGCGAGAGAGAAACAGTCTTAACAAAAAGGTCTCTCTCTCGCACTCATAGCCGCTTACGGGAACACTTTGGAAAAGGACCGAACCGCCATAAGAAGTAACGAGTGGAAGAGAGAAACAGTCTCCACGAAAAAGGTCTCTCTCGCACTCATAGCCGCTTAAGGAAACACTTTCGGAAACGGACCGTACCGCCATAAGACGCCACGCGTGCGAGAGAGAAACAGTCTTCACGAAAAAGGTCTCTCTCTCGCACTCATAGCCGCTTACGGGAACATTTTGGGAAAGGACCGTACCGCCATAAGACGCAACGAGTGCGAGAGAGAAACATTCGTCACGAAAAAGGTATCTCTCTCTCGCACCTATAGCCGCTTAAGGGAACACTTTGGGAAACGGACCGTACCGCCATAAGACGCAACGAGTGCGAGAGAGAAACAGTCTTCACGAAAAAGGTCTCTCTCGCACCTACAGGCGCTTACGGGAACACTTTGGGAAACGGACCGTACCGCCATAAGACGCAACGAGTGCGAGAGAGAAACAGTCTACACGAAAAAGGTCTCTCTCTCGCACCTGTAGCGTCTTACGGGAACACTTTGGAAAACGGACCGAACCGCCGTAAGACGCAACGAGTGCGAGAGAGAAACAGTCTTCACGAAAAAGGTCTCTCTCTCACACTCATAGCCGCTTACGGGAACACTTTGGGAAACGGACCCAACCGCCATAAGACGCAACGAGTGCGAGAGAGAAACAGTCTTAACGAAAAAGGTCTCTCTGTCGCACCTGCGTAGCAGCTTACGGGAACACTTTTGGAAACGGACCGTACCGCCATAAGACGCCACGCGCGCGAGAGAGAAAAGTCTTCACGAAAAAGGTCTCTCTCTCGCACCTATAGCCGCTTACGGGAACACTTTGGGAAACGGACCGTACTGCCATAAGACGCAACGAGTGCGAGAGAGAAACAGTCTTCACGAAAAAGGTATCTCTCTCGCACCTATAGCCGCTTACGGGAACACTTTGGGAAACGGACCGTACTGCCATAAGACGCAACGAGTGCGAGAGAGAAACAGTCTTCACGAAAAAGGTATCTCTCTCGCACTCGTAGCCGCTTTCGGGAACACTTTGGGAAACGGACCGTACCGCCAGAAAACGCAACGAGTGCGAGAGAGAAACAGTCTTAACAAAAAAGGTCTCTCTCTCGCACTCATAGCCGCTTACGGGAACACTTTGGGAAAAGGACCGAACCGCCATAAGAAGTAACGAGTGGAAGAGAGAAACAGTCTCCACGAAAAAGGTCTCTCTCGCACTCATAGCCGCTTAAGGAAACACTTTCGGAAACGGACCGTACCGCCATAAGACGCCACGCGTGCGAGAGAGAAACAGTCTTCACGAAAAAGGTCTCTCTCTCGCACTCATAGCCGCTTACGGGAACATTTTGGGAAAGGACCGTACCGCCATAAGACGCAACGAGTGCGAGAGAGAAACAGTCTTTACGAAAAAGGTGTCTCTCTCGCACTCATAGCCGCTTACGGGAACACTTTGGGAAACGGACCGTACCGCCATAAGACGCAGCGAGTGCGAGAGAGAAACAGTCTTCACGAAAAAGGTCTCTCTCTCGCACTCATAGCCGCTTACGGGAACACTTTGGGAAAAGGACCGAACCGCCATCAGACGAAACGAGTGCGAGAGAGAAACAGTCTTCACGAAAAAGGTCTCTCTCTCGCACCTATAGCCGCTTACGGGAACACTTTGGGAAACGGACCGTACTGCCATAAGACTCAACGAGTGCGAGAGAGAAACAGTCTTCACGAAAAAGGTATCTCTCTCGCACTCATAGCCGCTTTCGGGAACACTTTGGGAAACGGACCGTACCGCCAGAAGACGCAACGAGTGCGAGAGAGAAACAGTCTTCACGAAAAAGGTGTCTCTCTCGCACTCATAGCCGCTTACGGGAATACTTTGGGAAACGGACCGTAACGCCATAAGACGCAAAGAGTGCGAGAGAGAAACAGTCTTTACGAAAAAGGTCTCTCTCTCGCACTCATAGCCGCTTACGGGAACATTTTGATAAACGGACCGTACCGCCATAAGAAGTAACGAGTGGAAGAGAGAAACAGTCTTCACGAAAAAGGTCTCTCTCTCGCACCTGTAGCCGCTTACGGGAACATTTTTGGAAACGGACCGTACCGCCATAAGACGCCACGCGCGCGAGAGAGAAACAGTCTTCACGAAAAAGGTCTCTCTGTCGCACCTGTAGCAGCTTACGGGAACACTTTGGGAAACGGAACGAA
This sequence comes from Trialeurodes vaporariorum, assembly GCA_011764245.1. Taxonomy (NCBI): domain Eukaryota; kingdom Metazoa; phylum Arthropoda; class Insecta; order Hemiptera; family Aleyrodidae; genus Trialeurodes; species Trialeurodes vaporariorum. The sequence goes on from VMOF01000220.1 coordinate 8,225,389, forward strand.
CCGTCATAAGACGCAACGAGTGCGAAAGAGAAGCAGTCTTCACGAAAAAGGTCTCTCTCTCGCACTCATAGCCGCTTACGGGAACACTTTGGGAAACGGACCGTACCGCCATAAGACGCCACGCGTGCGAGAGAGAAACAGTCTTTACGAAAAAGGTCTCTCTCTCGCACTCATAGCCGCTTACGGGAACACTTTGGGAAACGGAACGAACCGTCATAAGACGCAACGAGTGCGAGAGAGAAGCAGTCTTCACGAAAAAGGTCTCTCTCTCGCACTCATAGCCGCTTACGGGAACACTTTGGGAAACGGACCGTACCGCCATCAGACGCCACGGAGTGCGAGAGAGAAACAGTCTTCACGAAACAACTTGGACTCCTCCTAGTTGTTATTATCTATGTAATTTTCATGGTCATTCCTCAAGTTATATGAGTTAAGATTATTAATCGGTCCTAGTTGTAAATTTTTCCTTGAGGTAGATAGAATCGGCTAGCGGCCGGTGACAAATTGAAGAATGTTGCGCTTGCTAAGTGAGGTCGAAGCAACAAGCGGCACACTTACCATTTCCAACCAAATGATCGGAAAATATGTGAGACGCGTATTGCCTATACGACACTTTGCCGGCGGGACTTTCTTCACATTCGTCGCTTTTGATAAGTTCTCATGCGTCTTGAGATATATAACGACGCTACGGTTTGAATAGTTGTTTAATAATGGAGTAACAGCAATCTGTACATCTAACCACGGTGCATGTTCAATAGATAAGTCGATATTACACCAAAGCGATGAAGCGCTGAAAAAGGTAGTTCGTTCTACTGTATAACACGACTTTTCGCTGAATCTCGCTATTGCTAAAATGGGTCTGCTGAGCTGTGAATTTTTGCTTCAGGGTTATGGAGGATCAAATTTCATACAAAATTGCGCGAAAATGACATGAAAAACAAGTCTCAAAATCCGAGTCACAAACTCAATAAGAGGTTTTCAACAAAATTCAAAGATGACGGGCGAATGAGCTGGTCACGCTGGAGGAGTACCTACCTTCTGATTCTGATTGCAACTTCCAGTGGCGGCTCGTGCGATATGGCTACCATGCTTTTTTGCCATTTAAACCTATGCAAAAGTATCGATATCTTGGGGGTGCATTGCACCTCCTGAGGATCGATTGTTTTACATAGATTTAAATTGAGGGATTACACTGTTGTCACATTGCACGAGTCGCCACTGGCAACTTCCGACGTGGAAAAAAATTATTAATCGTTGAGTAAGCTGTGATGAAATGGGAATTCCCGCTGGGTGACCCGCATTAGCGGATCCAGCAATCTGACAACAGTGTATTCTCCCCATTTGATTGCATTAGAAATAATCGATTTGCCATGGGGCTGTAGCCCCTCAAAGAATCGATAGTTAATCATACATTCAAATGAGAGGAATGCGCTGTCGCTAGATTGCTGGGTCCGCCTATGGTGACCCGATTATATTCGACAGCCATCTTTGAATTTCGTTAAACGGATTTATTGAGTGTGTGAGCAGATTTTGAGACTTTTGGATGCTTTCAATGTGATTTTTACACGATTTTGCATCAGATTAGGTCATCTGCATAGCTGTTATAAAAGTTTGCAACGGACCTTTCGTCCAAAACATTGATACATTTGACACATTGACACATTAAGACATGTTAAAGCTATCAAACGAAAGATTATTTCTGTCAAAAAGTTTTTCTTCAAGCAAGCTCAACAAAAAAAAGCTTAAAAAAAAGGATCTTTTGAAATCACACTGCTTTCGAAGAGTCAAATAAATAAATAAATAAATATCAAGCCTGTGATTTTGATGACACTCTCTGTCACTCACTCCAAGGATTCACTATAAGTAAGGGCATTTCATTTCCTTGCGTCTAATGGGGCACTTGCAAACTTTTGCTATAAGCAAATAAATAGTCCATTCTGATGTAAAGACCAGCGGAAATCACGCAAATCACACTAAGATAGTCTAAAATTCAGTAATAAACTCACATGACTGCTGTAACGGCAAGATCGTAATGGCGGTTCAACGCAGGTATCATGGGAGATTCCTTTCTATTATGTCACTTTCGCTGCGAAAACACAGAGATATGTCTCAATTTAGATAGGAATCTCCCATGATACCTGCGTCTCTCCGCCAGTAAGCCCGATTCTGATAGTGAATTTCGTGATTTTTAAGTGTACACGCAGTAGCGCACCGAGAGTTTCTTCGTCTCTCTCTTTTCTCCATTAAAAAGCGTATGTTAGACAAGGATGGACAACGGGGTAAAACAACCTCTTTCTGTCCTTTCCCTACTTATACATTCAAATGGGAAATGAGAGAGATGGAAGAAATCCTGGTTTCGCCAGTGAGTGTACTCATCGTCATTTTGACAGGTTTTTATGCAAGAATCAACTCTAGAGTTTGCAAGAGCCCCATTCTTCGTCCAACATATACTTACATGTTTTAACTAAAGGAGAAAATATAGAGATATTGGCGATTTCGTTAGTGCGCTACTTTTTCCTGACTTATGGTAACACCCGACCCTTTCTTTTCCAGATTAGTTTGGCAACTATGCTCAAGTTTTGAGTACATATACCTACCTACCTGAGGACCAGATCACGTGTAAACGGAAAACCAGCCTGCGTGGCCCCTCTGCAATGTCACCGGTCAAGTTTTCCGAGCTAGGAGTAAAAAGGGTAGGCAGAGGGCAAAGGGGGGTGCACTTGCTCTTTGTACCTTATAATTCAAGGGTTATGGGTGAATAGAGGTTGGTACGCGGCCGGGGCAGGTACGCAGAAATTCCAAGGACAATCGAACCCTTGTTATTATTATTATTATTTTTAAGTCAAATACTTTCACAGTTGAACAATAGGGTTTTTAAATCCTTCGACCTCAAACCGGAATTCGAAAGAGTGCACATGCTCATTGCTTGAATACTGAATAGGAAACCTGAGAGCGCGGCCGGAACGTATACGTAAACATAATAGAACAGCCGGCGCCGTACGGTGATCTAGAATCGAACAAAAATGGGCCAAAAACAGTGGCGACTCGTGCAATGTGGCAACAACTCAGTGGCGGCTCGTGAAATGCGATAAATCGATGTCCACTCCATTTAAAACTGTAGAAAAGTATCGATTTATCGGTCAATTGCACCCCTTGACGATCGATACTTTTCTATGGTTTTAAATGGAGTAGACGTCGATATATCGCATTTTACGAGCCGTCACTGCAACAACTGCTTACCTCCATTTAAACGCATGTAAAACAATCGATCTTCAGGAGGTGCAATTGCACATCCAAGATATCGATACTTTTGCATAGTTTTAAATGGCAAATAAGCGTGGTTGCCGAATTGCACGAGCCACCGCTGGCCAAAAATCAGTGAGGAAAAGTCATCAAAAATCTTCATTGTCAACCTTAAGGTGAATCTTCAGCGTTTAGTGCCGATTTCTGCCACCAGAGCGCTACCGTTCGATTAAAGTCAAATTACAGGCCGAAAGTAATTTATTTTTAAGAAAACGGAGTGTCAGTTACTAGATAATCATCTGCAGAGTGTTTCTGCAAAAAATATTGCCTATATAACTTCAAAAATAAGGCTGAAAGTACCAAAAAATGAAATACTGCATTTCGATACAAGAATCGATTAGCGATATTTCATTTTTTGGTACATACAGCCTTATTTTTGAAGAGATTGACGAGATTTTTTGCAGAGACACTCTTCAGATGATTATCTAGTAACTGACATTCCGTTTTCTTAAAAATAAATATTACTTTCGGCTTGTAATTTGACTTTAATCGAACGGTAGCGCTCTGGTGGCAGAAATCGGCACTAAACGCTGAAGATTCACCTTAACCTGAATTCAAAACTCTCTCAAAACTCTCTCACACATATGCTGACTTCCACTGGTTTAAAGTATTTATTGAAAGTGTTCTCTGTGATTAAAATTAGTCTTGAAAGTTTAAGACTGATAATTTCAGTGGCGAGGCGTGCACTTTGGCAACGTTTCTTTTTACCCCTTTAAACACATTAGAAAGGTCGAAACATCTGGTCATTGTCGATGACCAAAGCATTCGATTCTTTCATTGAGTTTAAATGGAGAAAGTATATCGTTGTCAAATTTCATAAATTGATGAATTATTTACTTTCTGGTTTTTGGCCACCGTTTGAAGATTCCAGACCATAGTGCGCCAGGCCCGAGAAAAGTTACTTTCACTAGTTTCGTTCTTTCGATGAGTTTGGGGATATTTGTTGGATACAAAATAATTGGTATGAATGAATGGAGAAGGTTGTTTTAGCGATGTCCTCTGCGAGTCAAGGACTGTATTCCACAACAGTTTCCTGCGTTACATGTAAATATTGGAGCTCCAAGCCAAAGAGGCGCCAGAATAGATCTTAGCACGCAGGCGTAAATGGGACAATTTTCTTGATCGGTTATATCGCGAATATGAAATTAATTTTTCCTCAAAATCATAGGTTTTTCTTTCTTCTTTTCGCTCCTTCTCTTCTCCTAGTTTTACCTACTTTTTTTTTCCAGGGATGAGTATATAAAATAAATATCTAATCAGATGGAGTAGGTAAATTATTTGATTATTAACTAACTGATTGATTATTTGATTTTTTGACAAAAGTGGAAATTTAGCAATTTTATTCCTCCGAACCGGTCTGAAACCAATTTATGAGCCTAAACCATAAGGAAAAGGTGTTTCATGAAGTTTCATGACCAACATTTGTTAGACACTAATCCCACGGATTTCTATGAAAGTAGGTCCATGCATGCCAATCCCATGGAATTCCATTTCCATACAGTAGCGAAGCGTGACTTGTGGCAACGTTCCCTTTCGCCCCTTTAAACACATTAGAAAAGTCGAAACATCTGGTCATCGCCGATGATCGAAGAATTCGATTCTTTCAGTAAGTTTAAATCAAAGAGTAAACAAGAGTCCCAACAAAACGGTAGGAAAGCGTGGCAGGTGAGGTTAGGTTGGCGATATCGAAAAGTCGGCTTCTGATTGGCAGGCGAAAGCCTGGGCCCTGTGAGATCGCTCTTATGGAGATTTAACACGGGGTTTTCGACTTTGCTTCATTTAAAGTCGAATTCCAAGAAAACCATTGCTCCATACCTTCGGGAAATTCAAATTATATTTTTTTGAGGATATAACAAAGATATTGATGGGTCATACATAGTACTTCATCGAAAAAGTAACAGAACAATATGAATTTGAAAGTAAAATTACGGGCAATTTTTTCCGCCGCCACGTCCGATAGTGAGACGCTAAACCTCGTATATTTTTCTTGTGAATTTGTGGTTAAATCTTCGGCTTTCTTCATGAAATTGGTGTATTTCCTTCTAAGAATGAATTTTACGTGCATTTCAAACTATCTGCACTAAACTAAAACAAGATAAATGGAAAAAACAACTGCTACACCGCACACTCGGCCCGACCTGTGCGTAGAGTGGAAAACACGGCAAAACATTGCCCGTAATTTTACTTTCAAATTCATATTGTTCTGTTAATTTTTCGATGAAGTGATATGTATGACCCATTAATATCTTCGTTATATCCTCAAAAAAATATAATTTGAATTTCCCGAAGGTAAGGAGCAATAATTTTCTTGGAATTTAACTTTAAATGAGGCAAAGTCGAAAACCCCATGTTAAATTTCCATAAGAGCGATGTCACAGGGCCCAGGCTTTCGCCAGCCAATCAGAGGCCGTACAATCGATAGTGACATTCGATAGTAATTCGACTATGCCACGCTCTCCTACCGTTTTGTTGGGACTCTTGTTTACTCTTTGGTTTAAATGGAAAAAGTACATCGTTGCCAAATGTCACGCCTCGCTACTGTTTCCATATAATTGTGTGAAATTCTACGGGAGTTTCGGTCCTACGAAACGTTGGTAGTTGAAGTTCACGAAACACTTTTTTACCAGGGAAATGCCCGAATCTAAAACAAACCGCAAACCAAAATATTGGAACCCGAACCGAATTGATCTGAATCAACTTTTTGGCCGATTGAACCCACGAAATGGGAACAATGTATAGGTAGTTAATCCATTTAAACCCATGAAAAAAATAGAACTGTTCAGTATTCGATGAACACCTTCACTTTCGACCTTTTACGAGGGTTTAAATGGACAAATTACCACCTTGCCAAATCTCACGCTACGCCACTGGTGCCATTTGCAAATTGTGCTTTTCTGTCATTATAACCTATGTAAAATATTGACATATTCGATAAACACCATCGCATTCGACCTTTTACGAGGGTTTAAATGGACAAATTACCATACTTTGCCAAATCTCACGCTATGCCACTGGTGCCTTTTGCAAATGGTGCTTTTCCGTCATTATATCAGTGGCGGCGAGTGAAATCTGCCAACAACGTATTCTCTTCATTTGAATTTATGTAAAACAATCGATTTTCAGAAGGCGCAATGGCACCCCCCAAGATATCGATTCTTTTGCATAGGTTTAAATGGAAAATTAGCATGGTTGCCAAATTACACGAGCCGCAACTGCATTATATCCTATGTAAAATATTGACATTAGGAGGAGGATCGATTATTTAACATAGTTTCAAATCACAAACAAAATAATAAGTATTAAAATGGGAACTATATAGGCCAACAATAAATAAAAACTTCCGAGACATTTCGGTGCACTCACAGCACCATTATCAATCGGGGGAGGGGGGGGGAGAGGAAAAAAATTATCATTAAAAATTAATTATTTTGTTTGTGATTTTTTTTTGGTCATTTAGTTTGTAATTGTTTTAATATAGTTTCAAATGGAGAACATTCGATGATGTCGAATTCCACAAACGGCCAAACTACGAATGATCTGGAATGTGGAATAAAAAACAACTAGAGTCACAATAATGAGCAAATAATAATTTAAAATTATTGCGTATAGCGTACGTAGGGGCTGGAACTTTGATTGCCCGCGGCAAGCAATTAAGCCTCCGCCCTCAGTACGCTTCTCTAATTGTAAGTGAACGAGAGTTGACTTTGTCCCTGTGGGTGGGGAGCTCAGCAGCTCGCAGCTCACGTCACAGCCGGGGGGCATCCCGCGACCCCAGCACCTGGGTATCATAATGAGAGCACGCGCCTCGCGGCTACAATTCAAAATTCCCGCCGAGCGTGGGATACTCGATTTCATGCACTTCCTATAAAACAATGGCGAGACTTTCCTTTATCTTGCGGTCAATGGGGATAGACTCGTGTAAAAAGTGTAGAAAGGGATAACTTGCTTAGTTTTCTTTCATTATTTCTTTAAATGAGGTTATGCTTCTGTTGATGAGTAAAAGTCAACACAGTCCCTATCTATCATCGATTCATAATCGGGAGGGTGCTTACTGATTATGAGAGATCAGGGGCGTAGCTAGAGATTTTGATGCCCGGGCCGGAAGTTGAAATATATGCCCCCCCCCCCCGTAATCGCAAACCAGATATTACATCGATAGACGTTCAGAATTTCAACCCCCCCCCCCCTCCCCCGCCCGGCTCAAAACTTAATTCAACTTCCATTTCTCTTTTTCTGATTGTTTGCGGAAGAACATAATTGGGCTTTTTATCTAGGTGTTTTGCGTAGAGAAGAAATGTGAGGATTCGAACTCGGGGGGGGGGGAGGGCATAACTTTCGGAAGATGTATAGGAAAGTGGAACCAACAATAAGAATATTCCTAGTTCCAAGAGATATCTATCGATCGTTACAAAATCGGGCCCTAAAGACTATTTTCTTTTAATCGAATTATCGAAATGAAAAAGTAGAGGGGGGCATCAATAGCTTTTTTAATTGCTTCTGTTTCTTAAACAATAATTAACTAGGTACTTATTACATTTTCTTAAAATTAAAAAAAAAAAAGAAAGGGGGAAAGAAAGAGTTTTTAACCCCTTTTTCATTTTATCCCTCTTATTTTTCCTTTTTTTCTTTTCCTTCCTTGTTTTGTCCTCTTTTTTTCTCTTCTTTCCTCTTCTTTCCTCTTTTTTCCTCTTTTTTCCTCTTTAATTTTAACCTCTAACCGTAGAAAATGCCCCCAGAGACTTGATACCCGGAGCGGGCTCCACCCCCCGCCCCCTGGCTACGCCACTATGAAGGATCGTATGATCCTATAGGGGTGTCTCCACCTCCGAATTTGAAAGCGCGAATAAACTGATTGAGCCAATGGGCTTCTTTGTTGTCGATATATCGGACTCGACCTATCGACTTCAAGGCAGCTCATTGGCTCAATCAGTTTATTCGCGCTTTCAAATTCGCAGGTGGAGACACCCCTTTTGATCGAGTACTTACGTGTTATTCTTAAGGGTGGGGTGAGCAGGTTCCGTTCCGATAGAAACCCTTTAATCTTTACGATGTACGCACGATAGCTCAGGAGTCGTCGATGAATTTCAGCAGAAATGGAAGGGCTTTTATCGGAATGGAACCTATCGTAATAATGACCAGTGGCGGTCCGTGGGCCAAAGAGTTGGGGGGGGGGCTTGATAAGTCAAAAATTGATGACCTCGTTTTTTTGTTTGTTTTTTGGTTCTGTTTTTGGTTCTTTTAATTCTTACTTTTATGTAAACTCTGTACAACGACAGTGCGCTTTGGCATATTCACGTCCATTGTCATGCATTCTGCCAAAGTTGGGGATCTTGAGTCATAGGTCAAGGAACATACATTCCCCATGCTTCTGAAAACTCGAGCACCACTCTTTCCCTATTGCAGAACAATCTAAACTTTAATAGTGGGAAGCGAAGGCAAGAAAAACAAGAGACAAAACTTACAAAACTGTAAGACAATAATTATTATAACTAGGTAGACTGTGCATTGATTTGATTGTTAGTGCGCAAAGACTGATCGGTGAGTTGCAGAATGATGCGCCGATAATTGTGTGGGTGTGCATGATCCCGTGTGTAAGAGTGAAGGGGTGGGAGTGGTGGGACAGGGGTTGGTGGGTGAGAGTGAGCGAGAGAGGATGAGAGTACAGGGGAAAAAGAGAGAAAAAGAGAATGGGAGAGAGAGAGAGAGAGAGAGAGAGAGAGAGGGGTGAGAGAATGGGAGAGAGGGAGAGAGAGAGATAGTTAGGGGGAGGGGAGGAACAGAGGTGACGTATTAATAATTGCAACGGCCGGCGCAATAACCGAGGATCAAAGATAAAACAGGAAGAACCGTAGACAAACTTGGCACTCGATGTGAATGAAGCTGTAGGTACAAGGTACATAACAACAAGTAATGAAAAAAAAAAAAGAATAATAAAGAATAATAAAGAAAATTAAAAAATAATAAAATAGGGGTGGGAGAGGTGGAAAAAGACAAATCTAGACGAATTCACGCTGTCATTATAGCTATATACATAAGTAAAGCGTGTCCCATAGTAAAAATCGAGAAATTAGAGGTGGCCGAACTTCAAGCACAGAATAACACAATCAGAACGGAAACTCTGTCGGATTTTGAAGCAAATTCATTTCGCGTCCGCCATGTTAGGATATAGGATGTTTACATCTGGATTCGGGATTCGCACGCGAAAAAAAAATATAGGACATGATCCGCGAAATTTTTATTCTGAAATGCCAATAGAATAAAAGTGAGGCCGGAAACTTAAGATTTCTTTCCAGAATTTACAGAAATAAATGAGTTTCAACACAAATCACACTTCTCCGCCATGTTGGGATGTAGGACCACAGCGTTGCCTATTGGTGCCGTTAAATTCCAAACTTGCTTCCATTGGCTCTTATGGGAGTTTCCGTTCTGATTGTATTATTCTGTGCTTCAAGTACCTGATCCTAAATATACCATAGCATAATTATGAGTAGATTACTCTCAACGAGCAGTGGCGAGGCGTGCGATTTGGCAACGTTCCTTTCTCCCATTTAAATACATTAGAAAGGTCGAAATGCCTGGTCATCGCCGATGACTGAAACATTCGACTTTTTTAGCGAATTTAAATGGAGAAAATACATTGTTGCCAAATCTCACGCCTCGCCACTGTGAACGAGCTGTAGTAATAGAGAGGATTTATGAGACCTGATTTTGAAATTCCAAGGAGGCGGCCATGAAGGAAATCTCTTATGGACATTTTACTCGGGCTTGGTTTATTTCAGTGGCGTAGCGTGCAATGTGGCAACGTTGTAAGGTGTCCATTTAAACACATGTAAAAAGTCGAATGCGAAGGTGTTCACCGAACACCCAATAGTTCGATCTTTTTCGTGGCTTTAAATGAACAAACTGCAACGTTGCCAATTCGCACGCTACGCTACTGGTTTATTTGCTTCATATTTTTTAATCTTGAAAAGAAAATTGGGACAACTCCACTTGAAATTGCGTATTTAAACGAAAGAGCAAGCATTAGAGGGTGGCTATCTGGACACAGAAATCGATTTAACTGTTTCTTAAGGAGGAATTATAGTACGATAAAGAAACTGACACATGACAGATACAAGCCAAACAGTGGCGTCGCGTGCCATCTGGCAACAATGCAAATGCTCCATTTAAACTCATTAAATACATCGAATTTTCCTTGTGCACTGTGGACCCCCTGAATTCGATCTTTTACATGAGTTTAAATGGATAGAATACATTGTTGCCAACTTGCACGCGACGCCACTGAAGCCAAATATTTTCACCTAGATACAGTTGTATTGGAATTCTGTGTCCAGATAGCACTCTACAACACTTGCACTTTTGTCTAAAACCAATTTTTACTGAATTAATTACAAATGATTTAAATTTAAAGTGAAAAAATACGAGGCAAACAAACCAGAATCAGTTCCAGTAGCGGCTCGTGCTACTTGGCAACAATGTTTCCACTCCATTTGAATCTATGTCCAACAATCGATTGCTGGTGAAGCGCTGCCTTACTTTCAAATCGATTGTTTTACGTGCAATCAAATGGAATGAAGACATTGTTGCCAAGTAGCACGAGCCGCCACTGATCAGTTCGTCCATGCTGCCTCACTTTGGGAGAGGACTTATAACATGTTATCAGCCTCTCTATTGTGACACCTCGTCATTATTTCTCATACTCTAACGAATAACGAAGTTAGAAATTGAGAAAGTATATTGCGCGATGGCCAGCGGCGGCTCGTGCAATGTGGCAACAATGGATTTCCTCCATTTAAAACTGTGTAAAATAATCGATTACTTGGTGCGGCGCAGCGCCTCACCTAGTATCGATCTTTTTGCATACGTTTAAATGGCAAAAGTGCACGGTTGCCAGATTGCACGAGCCGCCACTGGCGATGGCGCAGATGCCTGTCCGCATCCCGGCTTGATAACTTTTGAACCATTGCAATGGTCCATTTACATTATACATCCAAATTTTGCAGATAAGTTGCTTCAAATATTTCTCAGAAGGACTTCATTCCCCCCCCCCCCCCCTCGAAATTTTAAATATTAGCCCTTTAAAGGCCAAGCCCGAGTATACTCGTTTTTCTTCTCTAGCCTACTTCACATTGTTTCAATCTTCATTCCGGATAAACGCGACTATTGATATGAAAATATGTACAAAATAAGATGTCTTCGGACGCCTTCAATGCATCGTATAGGCAATTTCAACTCCCCCGAGTACGAAGAGTTAACTACCTTCCCTTTATAAACGAAAGAGTGGTGTCATTTTGAAATAACCTGGCCCTTAGAGGGTTAAGCAAGTTATGGGTTATGGAGGACAAAAGGTTTCCATTAAAATCAATGGGAAAATGGGGGAACATAGGGAAAAATTGGAAGACTTCAAATGAATACCTGCTTGAATTTTGATTAAACTTTGCGAAAACATTCTGCTACCAGCCTGCTGTAAAATTAATCCCTTAAGGGGGGATGGGATAATATATGGGGGTCTCCCAGTCTCCCCCAGAAAATTATAGGAGGGTCTGGGTCTCCCCCAAAATATTAAAGGGGGTTTGCCCCAGAAAATGTGAGGGATCTGCCCCTCCCCCCCCAGAGTAAGTTGATTTGATGTGAGAATTTATTCCCTATACAGTGCATTGGTGTAGATTGCACTTAAGTTGGAACAAATTCCTGTGACACCCTGTATATTTCACGCGACGAAAAGAGGGAGGGTTGGTGCTGCTGCAGTGAGTTGCTCCCTGAGTGGTGGCGGTGTGTAGAGGTTGTTATTCCAAGTGAAATGCTCAACTAAAGGGTCGCAATTATTTCCATCCTCTTATTCTCCACCCCTTACTTTATATCACTGCCTCTCTCCCACTCTCTCTCTCTCTCTCCCTCTCTCTCTCCCCCCTCTCTCTCTCTCTCTCTCTTTCTCTCTATCTAACACCAAGCCTGAAACCGTGAACTGCTCCTCTGTCTCTCTCTCTTACTCTCTCCCTGTCTCAACCCCGCGGGCCCCCCGCCCCTTTGGTCGCGTGCTCAATCCCTACGCGTCAATTACTTGGTACCCCCCACTGCTACTACTGCTAACCCCCCCCCCCCCCCCCCTTCCTTCGATACCCGCGATCCGCCTTGTGCCACCTAAGCTCGGAGCGTATAAAACAAATCTTGTGAGTTTTACTGAATTATTTGCCAAACATATTGTTCGGATATGAGATTTTAATTGTCTCCGGAAAATCCCACTATATACCCCGCACCCCATTATTCTACAGCCGGAATCTACGTTTTGATCTCACCATTGACAAACCGGGGGAGCAACTCCGATCAAACCTCTCTCATATCTGTTTGTCTTCGCTCGCACGCTTTGCGCTTTGTGCTTTCCTGGACGCATCTTGAAATTATTGCTTCTTTTACACTGAAATACGAATTAAACTGTTACAGATTTAAACCGGATTCATCTTGATTTTTTTCTCTTTTTTTCTATAAAGTTTATTTAATATCGTTCTGTTACATCAAAAATAGGATATTTACATTCATAAGTGACATATATATATATATATATATATATATATATATATATATATATATATATATATATATATATATATATATATATATATATATATATATATATATATATATATATATATATATATATATACATAACAATGAAATGGTATGATTGTTTTTACATTAAATATTTAGATTGGATTTAGATTAAGATGGGGAGAAAAATAAGAAAAAGAAAAGAAAAAAAAATTGAAAGAAAATAAAAATGAATAAATACATATAAGGTAAATAAATAACAGGTAAGTTATTTATTTACCTTATAAGTATTTATTTATTTTTATTTTCTTTCCATTTTGTTGTCTTTCTTTTTCTTGTTTTTTCTCCCCGTCTTTTAATCTAAATCCAATCTAAATATTTAATGTCAAAACAATCATGCCATTTCATTGTTGTATATATATGTCACAAATGTAAATACCCCATTTTTGATGTACAGAACGGTATGAAAAATCTTGAAACAGAAAACATCTTGAAAATGAAGTCAAAACAAAAGTGAATTTTCATAATCTGAGTTTTGAGGTTTTTGAAATATATTTCTTTTATACAAATGTAAATACATCTAGAGATTCGTTTTATACATTTTGGATTCATCATAATTATAACTATACACATGAGTCACCCTAGACATACGGAGAAATTACAAAGAATCTGATTAAGATTTCAAAACAATGCGGCAGCGGCTGGTGCAATCTGGCAGCCGTAGCGTGTCGCCATTTAAACCTATGTCTTGGGTTACTACCCAAAAATCGACTTTTTATATAGGTTTAAATTGAGAAAACTGCAGAGGTTATCAAACTGTACCAGCCACCACTACAAAAACGCATACGCACGACTTAAATTTTCTGAAAAACATCCACTCCAGACTGAGACAACTTTGAATTTGGCGGTCTTTTCAGTGAAAATAAATTCTCTAATGAAGCAGTCGAGATTTCGTTGTTCCAACAGATAGATGCAGTAACATGGGAGTGATCTTAAAATTAGAGCAAATTAAAAACTAAAATACTCTTCAATGGTGGCTTGTGCAATTTTGCAACAATGTTTTCCCTCCATTTGAATGCTTGTAAAATCATTAATTTGATTGTGAATCAGTGCGTCACCAACAATCGATTGCTTTTACATTGAGTCGAATGGGGGGGGGGGGCGTTACTGCCAAATTGCTCAGGACGCCACTGATTCTCTTATATTTACAATAAATGAGATATAGAAATTTGGTAACGAGAATGTAAACAACGCAGTTTCATTATTTACAATAATTTATTATTGAGGACGGGTTCAAAATACATCGCGATTATTTGAGATACTTAACCTTTAAAAATTTACAAATTTTACAACTTTTTAAAGCACAAAAGCGACTAAGTCAGCAGTGGCTTGCGAATTACGAAACATTCTCCCGCATATGAACGTATGGAAAAAATCGATTCAAATTAGGGATCCAATGGACTTTTTTTTTTTTTTTTTTTTTTTTTTTTTTTTTTTTTTTTTTTTTTTTTGCAAATCGATACATCGCGCTTCGATTGGTTTCCGCGGGCTGGTTCCAAACAAAAGCTGAATTGATGTAATTTTCCTTAAACAGAGCATGTTTCTTTGAAACCAGTCGGACACCAATCGATACGATTTTTTTTTTTTTTTTTTTTTTTTTTATTGATTTCCTATAACAGTCTATTTTATTGAATCTTCAAATAATCGATCCTTCGACAAAGGTTCAAATATGGGAGAATAATGATGGTCAGAACCTAGTGCAGTGGTGGCTCGTGAAAATTGGCAATAATGTTTTCCATTCATTTGCCTCTATGAAAAACAATCGATTTGATGGTGAAGCAGTAGTGATCGCAATCGATAGTTGTACATAGATTCAAATGGAAGAAAAATATTTTTGTCAAATTGCACGATTTGCCATTGTGATGGAACCTCGCGATCCGCCACTGCTGAGCTGCCCAGTGGCGAGGCGTGCGATTTGGCAACGTTCCTTTTTCCCATTTAAACACATTAGAAAGGTCGAATGCCTGGTCATCGCCGATGACCAAAGCGTTCGACTTTTTGAATGAATTTAAATGGAGAAAGCACAATGTTGCCAAATGTCACGCCTCGCCACTGGAGCTGCCGTTTTGTGTATGTAGAATAACATTTCGTAAACCATCTAAATTTCCACCGATGATTCCACCGATGACTTATTCACCGATGATTCCACCGACTAACCAAGTTAGTACAAACGCCAGTTTACGACTATGGTAGTGAAAACACTCGCATTTATTCCACCAGTTGAGAAAAGATTATACGTGAATCATTTATATACACTTAATATTTTCTTAATCGGTGGAATCACCAATCACTGGTTGAAATTGCTGAGAAAAGTTTACAGATGAGAGTGTTTTCCCGCATTTTTAACGGTGACATCTTTAGGTCAGCCGGTGGAATCATCGGTGGAATAAATAGGTGGATTGAAAACTGCCATTAAAATATACACAAGCCATACACAAAGCGGCGTCTCTGCAGTGCCACTGCAGACAATAAAGAAACGTACATTACAGAGGCGGTTTGAAGGAAAATTAAAATGAATTCTCAATATTAAAAAAAAAAAAAAAACAAAACAAAAAACAAAAAAAAAAAAAGCAAAGGAATTCTCAACGTTAAGAAAACAAGAGATAAGAGAGGCTAGAGAGGAGAGGAAGTTGAAAAATAGATAAATTTATAGTAAATAGATAGTGAAAATGAAATTTTTAAGGAAACAATAATCGAAGTTAATTTTTTTCAGCCTCGAGAAAGTCAGATGAGATCAGAGCATCAGTTATAAGGCTTGAAGAGAATGGGCAAGAGAATTGGCTATATTGTGACGGGCGGAATTTTTAGGGAGCCCTGGGGCTGTTGGAACGGCCAGTGGCAGCTCGTGCAATTTGGCAATGGGGAAGTTGCAAGGGTCTGAAATTTTGTGTTTTTTATAAAAAAAAATGATAGTACTTGTTGAGCAAAGAACAATAGTGCCTTTGGTTTTTTCCCCAAGTGTCCCGGTTTCGGAGGTACACGTGTAAAGTTGCAAAAATCGTGTGCGTAGTGACGTCACTACGCAGAATTTCCGTTTAAACCCGTGTATTTTGGGTCACAATCTCATCTTCGGAACAATAGGACTTATAATTGGAAACCAAAAGCATCTTTGTTCTCAGCTCATCAAGTACTTTGATTTTCTTCATAAAAAACACAACATTTTAGACCCTTGCAACTGCCCCATTATGTTTTCCCTTCATTTGATTCTATGTAAAACAATCGATTCGATGTTGAAGCAGGGCTTGACCCAAGGTTATAGATCAAAGAGGTATGCTTATCTGACTTCGCGCCACAAATTCAGTGGCGCGCAGTTCAAAATCACTGCGGGCAAGATGGCCGACATAGAAGCAGAAATAAACGTATACACTTTGCAGAAAACATTGGGTTGTTTCCTGCTTTCCTGCAAAGGGCAACCAATGTTTTCTGCAAAGAGTATACGTTTTCTGCTTTTGTCGGCCATCTTGCCTGCAGTGATTTTGAACTGCGCGCCACTGAATTTGTGGCGCGAAGTTAGATGAGTGTACCTCTTTAATCTATAACCTAGGGCTTGACCATCAAATAGATTTTCTTAAATATGTAGATTCAAATGGAGGATAAACACTGCTGCCTCGTTTCACGAGTCTCCATTAATTGACAGCGGCAAAATGGGTTTAATCTAGCGAAACTAATATTGATTACATAAAACCATCACCAAGGTTCAAGGTGTCTAGGTACACTAGGTGGTACACATACAGGTACACGCCGAGGTACACTATTAATTAAAGAGATCTTATGAATAAGAAATGAGCAAATGAGGATCACTCACACGAAATGGCAGATCGTGAACAAAAAAAGAAAAAGCCGTCTACAGTTTTATTTCCCATTTAAAGCTGTGGATAGATGTGGATGCTGCACTGTCGATCATATTTTTTAGGTTAAATTGAACAATAATATAACGGTAAGAATCAATTCTATCTAGTAATTTAAATTGGGAAGAAAAAACTTGTAGCACAATGAATTCACGAACCACCACTACTTATGAGGGTCATTATATGGTAGCAAGACTTTTTACTGATGCCAGACAATTGTCATAGAAATTTCACCATAGTATTAAAACGTTTAGTTACCAAACGAATGAATGTACTTTTATGAAATATGAATTTATAAATATTGACAGTGGCTTTTTATTTACATTCTTAAGTTAGAGAAATGTTTTTTTTTTTTTTTTTGTTAATTTTTTTTTTTTTTTTTTTTTAGTTCATTGGTTTTTTTTTATGAGTTTTATTTTGGGTTTTTAAACTGATTATTCGAAGTTTTTTATTTCTTTCGTTGGAATCGTAAAAAATTTAATTAGTTTTGGGATTAATTTAATTTGCAAAGACGCTGCTTTCAGAAAATATCCATTAATTTGGTAGCTGCTTGCTTTAAACATTTAAACGATGGAATTTCCGTGACATTATCCAGTATCAGCGAAAAGTTCTGTCACTGTGAGATATATCACCCATTATTTATACTTAAGAGGACCTACATTCTACGATGACCGAAAGCCCTTCCTACAAAACTTTCCTTCTCTACGGCCTGCATTCAAGGCTGGTAGTGTGGAGGAATTGGAGCTCAAGGAACCCTCGTAAGAGATTGTCACGGTACTTTTCGATTTCCCGCCAATATGAACTCAATTGATTTGACGCAGCGAAATTAAGATAGGGCTGATAGGCAAGGCCGAATCTACCTAAAACACGAGAAGAAATCAAAGAAATGAAAAATAGTGGCAGAGCTATAGATACTAAGTATATAGTAGGTATCACAAAAATCGGTTTATGGCAAGAATGTCTGATCACACCTGAAAACAAGACGGGAGCACGTACTCGGCCGAAATGTTGTTGGCTTCTGGTTCAAGATCAATTTTGAAAAGCGACATTACGAAAAATATAACACTCGAAAATTGCATGCTGACAAGATAAAAGTTTGAAAATGTATGTAAGGTAGATGTCCCAATTACCGCCCCCTTAAGAAAAAATTGCCGTAAAATGCCTGTAAAAATGTTAATTGTTATAAAATCTATGATCGGTTTTCACTAGGGCCTCTCAAATACTATCTAGTTTTATGAAAAAAATATAAAGTTGGCGTAATCAATCAGGAAAAAAAAAATATTAATAAAACTCGAAAAAATGACCCATGTCCCAATTACCGCCACACCAAAAGTGACTTTGTCCCAATTATTGTCATATCAGGTGCCCTAATTATAGCCATACATATTTGCGCTGGCTTTTCATTCAAATCATCATGTTTATTGTCAGGAAATAATGACATTATAATAATTTAAAAAGCAGAAAGTAAAGAGAACAGATTTTTAATAAGTAACTGCTGAGAGAAATCGGCAAAAACAGGTAATACGGGGGCAGGTGTCCTGTGTCAACTTCTATGATTTTTTAAGGGCACAACGCTGCTAAATATCAACTTCAAACTTTTTTCACCAGTTCAGCCAACCTATGAAAAACACTTATCCCATATAAGCTTAAATTTGTCTGCTAACGTAGGCTTATTTTAAAGAATAAATGAAAAGGGGGGCGGCGGTAATTGGGACATCTACCTTACGGTTCATTCATTGGCAAGGGCGGATCTAGCAATGTGACAACTGTGAATTCTTCTCATTTGAATGCATGGAAAACAATCGATTAGTGAAAGGGCCATGGCCCGCAAGAATAGATTGCTTCTCATACGTTCAAATGGAATGAATTCATGGTTACCAAATTCCTAGATCCACCCATGTTCATTGGGTCTAAGTTCCAATGGCTTAGCATGCAAGTAGGCAGCGTTGCAATTTTTCCATTTAAACCCATGAAAAAGATCGAACGGTTGGGTGTTCGGTGAACACTTTCGCAGTCAACCTTTTCCATGGGTTTTAATGGACACAGTACAACGTTGTCAAATTGCACGCTACGCCACTGGTATTTCATTAATGATTCCAACTTTTAATAATTCAATGCGGACTTTCAACCATTTTAATCGTGATCTTATGATGGAAGAAGGAGCCATGAAATGGTAGGTTAGGTTATCGAATATCGATATGAAATAAAAAAAAAAAAAATAAATAAAAATGGTCACCATACTCTACTGTGAGAAAATCAGCAGCGAAACTTCAAAATTTGGCAACGTTGAATTTTTTCAATTTAAATCTGAGAAAAAGGTCGAATTCGAGGATAATATTCAGGTTCCCCGCACACTCAATAGTTCGATCAATATTCATGCGTTTAGATGGACAAAATTCAACGTTGCCAAACTCAACAACTCTCTCGTTACGCTCGTTAAAGTTTCAATAATAGGTTGATTTAATTAATTGTTATTACACGAGCAAAATGGTTAAGTTTCATTGAAGTTATTAATAGGATAAACACTATCCTAAAACTTTAGTATATTTTATCGAGTTAGATTATGACTTTCAATTGAAGAGCTCAGAGGATGGACGAATAATGTGTCACAAAACTAAATTAAGTTTTTATGCGTTTGTGTATGTAACAATACAATGTTACTCGTGTATATAACACGTGTAACGTTTATAACAATTAATAAGGTAATGAAGAGCAAAGTGAAAGGACAAATGAGGTCCTTAAAAGAACGTCAGGGGAACGATTTTTTAATGACGAAGACGACAGTTGTTCTATGACTGGAAAGAAGCATCTTTGAAGTTCGAACTGTAGCCCTCATAGTAGATAAATATTCCTACTCCGCGGTACTTGTTTTTGCATACACGATTAATTGAAGGGGCTCATTTATGCATTATTATGCGTTTCCATGGTGCAACGTCCTTTTATTGACAAAATATTGAAATGGCTTAAAGTAAACGAATTTTTGCAGCCATGGCACAAAAAGGGTTAACCCCACTACAACCTAAAACTAAAATAGGTTTTGGTGACCATTATTATCGTTTTCCCGGGGCTCTTCAAGATTTTGGTACTGACGAAATCAGATTTAAAATAAATTAGTAAATAAAATGAGATATAAACTGCAGTTATAAAAGAATAAATATAACTAGGTGTAAATACATAAATAAAATTTCTATTTTTTTTAAACATTTTCTCGGATTTTTCTATTTTATTTGGATTTGCTTAAGGAACGGGGGATTGTGGGTACGCACATCGACCTTCGAAAATGATCTACAGGGTAAAACTTTTCAAAATCTGTGTTGATTGAAGCGAATTTTTCGTGAAAGTTTGAAACAATACTCATTTGAGTATTGTATAGTGATGAAATCATGACGTATCCACTTCATAGCTAATATACAAATTCTGAGTTTTATGACAGCTCCGAAACAATAAATTTTTAAATGCAGAGATCAAGCATCGGTGGTGGCTCGTGCAATTTGGCAACCATGTTTTCTCTCCATTTGATTCTATGTTAAACAATCGATTCTATAGTGAAGCGCTGCTCCATCAACATTCGATTTTTTTACATAGAAACAAATGGATGCTACTCATTATTGCCAAATTACACGAGTTACCACTGCCAAGCACCATGTTCAAAGGACCCTGTTCGTACCAACGAAACTAAATTAATTACTTAATCTACAAACTTTTGAGGAAAAACGAAATGGCAGTTTTTGACAAAAACAATTTTGAATCACGGCCCATCAGGGGCTAAAAAAAAATTCAAAATATGCCTACAATTGCCAAGAAATTTGCGAGTTGTTGACTTTGATTTCAGCCGAAGCTCGGAGGGGGGGGGCTATGTTATCAGAATAATAATAATAATAAAATAAATAAAAGCAAAGAGAAGTAGGAAGGAGACGACAGAGAAATTAGTACGGGCTCAGTTAATGTTCATATTTTGTATCAGTGTTGCCAGATTGAGGTGAAAAAGCCGTAGGTACGTTTTACATTGATTTAAATGGGGACGATACGGCTTTTTATCCTAGATCTGGCAACACTTTTTTGTATGCACATTTAAGCGTGAAATTTTTCACAAAATATTCCTTGGAGTCTTCACGGTTATGGTTGGACTTTTTTTCCAGTAAAAGTATATGTATTTCTACTATCACAGATTTACAACACTCTAAGTTTTCAGTTTCCTATAACGCAAGGGCAGATACAGCCGAAACAGGAATTTGCCTGTCTCTCTTTCTCTCTCTCTTCCCATTTAAATCCGTGCGTTAGAAAAGGATCGAAGATGCGGGGGCTCAAGTACACAATTTCCTCCTCTTCTAATCTTTTCTAACACACGTATTCAGAAGGCGAGAGAGAGAGAGAGAGAGAGAGAGAATAAATGATTTTTTTTTTTTTAGAGAGCGAGAGAGAGAGAGAGAGAAGAGAGAAAGAGAGAGAGAGAGAGAGAGAGAGAGAGAGAGAGAGAGAGAGAGAGAGAGAGAGAGAGAGAGAGAGAGAGAGAGAGAGAGAGAGAGAGAGAGAGAGAGAGAGAGAGAAATTCTTGTATTGGCCTGTGTCTTATCACCGGTCTCATACGGTCTTATAACTAGAAATGATGATCGCAAAATCCTGGACGGTAAAACTGCTCATAGAAAAAGAGCGAATTTACCATTCTTATTTATATTAGCCTGCGGTCTAATTAATTGGTTTCACAGTGAACACCCATCATGCAATACACATCTATGTAGGGACGCGTAAATATTTACCCAGATTTTAGGTAAATACTGTGAAGTGTATATCACCGATTTAACTAGAACATGAAATTATAAGTAGGTATATTAAAGGAAAAAATAAAATTAAAATAATGCTAAGACAAAATAAAACTATATCCTTTTTTAAAACAATAGCGTTTTACTTTTATGAGAAATCATTCTCAAGTGAGAAAGAAGAAAAAGTAATAATAATAATAACTGGCAATAAATGAAATACAAATATAAACACAAACAAATCCAATTGTACTCTCGGTTTTTTATATAGTACGGTTTTGCATTAGATGCGAACGAGAGACTTCGAAAGATAGCCTAAGATTCATACACTTTCAGAATTGAATATGTACAAGTTAAATTTTTGTTTATAAACTATTGAACTAGGTTCAATATTTATACGAAAAAATTTACAAAGGAATCTGTATAAGGGTGTACAAAGTTGTTTTTTTTTTTTTTTTTTTTTTACAAGTTTATATAAAAGAAGAACAAAACATTAAAACAAGCAAGAAGCTCTTAACCAAACGCACAGGAACTGGAGGATGAGCTGACGTAGGAAGTGTGGTCGGGCATAACCGCCTGATCAGCATGATAAAAGAAATCTGAATACGTACTATACTCATCGTAAATATTTGGCATAAGGTTTATACTCGGTATCATTGCAGAGGTAGAGTTCAAATCCTAGACGGACAAACAAATTGAAACAAAATAAATTAGCAAAAAAAAAAATTACTGTGCATTCGGCGAATTAACGTTACTGTCGCCCCTCCCCCCCCAACGGTAAAGGACGCCAAGGACACCCAAAAAGATGAAAAACTTACCAAGTTATGACATATTGTAGTTCGGTATTTTATGTATGACAAATTTTTTTTTTAAAAAAAGGGGGAAAACGGGTTTATAGTTTCAGCAATGTATCGTGATTTGAATTTTGAAATTGCATGGTGATAAATAATACTGAAAATCCAAGAACTATTTATAACGAGTCTGATTCAAGATGATGAATCGGAATTTTGCATCTGTTTCGCTTTCAGACGAGAAAAGAAAGATAAAGAAAAAAAAAATCATTCAAGGTAAGTTTAGTGTAGAATTATAGGACTCTTTCACTCTTAGTAAATAAGTACCTTTTATACCAAAGGTTTTCTTGAAAAAAAGAAAAAAACAAAAAAACAAAAACAGAAATAATCGGTCATTTAGAATTGTTGGATTGGATCAACTTTGGGTTTCGATTGTAACTTGTGACATTGTGACATAGGGCTCAACTTCGGATTATGAATTTTTATGGCATGTTACTTACGGGTGCCGGGATTGAATAATCTACATAGAGGCCACTGTTTGAGTCGTTGAATTCGTTCTCCAGCCGGGGCCTCTTCGGGGGCCGATAGTAAGGAGACCTCCGTGGCGTTGAAGTAGGGGCCATTCTTGCGACCTTGGCTTCAGCTCCGAGACCTATCAATTCGTCCGGATAATATTCCGTTTTCGGCAATCGACCCATGTTGGAGATTGGAGCGCTCGAGACACTTGAACCGGTTGATACTGTCGAAACACCCGATATACTCGAATCACTGTGGTCGAACATCTTCTCGTTTGAGCCAGCCAAAGTTAGACAGTATTCCCTAGCTTCGAAATCACTGCAAACAAATACAAAAACAAATTCAATGCAAATGATCATATAGGTAAATCTTGGGAAGGAAAGAGTGGACAAATTAACAGTGGAAAAATTGTTCACCCTCTGAAAGGAGCTCTCAAAAAGTGCTTGCCCGAGGCACCTAAACTCCCAACACCTCCCCCCCCCCCCAAAAAAAATCTAGCTCTAAGTCTTTACATTGATGGCGCTGAGAAAACTTTCCAATACTTTAATATTTTGCGTGCGCAGTTTTAAAATGACAAAATTCAATGCTGCCAAATTGCAAGCTTTGCCACTGAATATATCTGGTCTTAATTGAACCACAGTGCAGTGAAAAAAAGCTCCAAAATCGCTTTAGGCAGCTTTACTCGGCAAATTATTGAGTAATTTTTTTTTTTAAAAAAAACACGTTTTTCTTTTGTGAATAGGAAGAGATTGTCCTTTTAAGTTCCTACGTATCTCAATTTTTAACTGAGAAATGCTGCCCCTGTGAAATTTTTTTCAGTTTTTAAATGTCTCGATAATTTGCCGAGTTTAAAGCCTCATAAAGCGATTTTGGAGCGGTTTTCTCACTGCACTGTGGCCAGCCATCAGCAATCTTCAAAAGCGATTTTCTCACAATCAATTATTTGAACGATCACTACTTCTTGGCTTACTTTGACTGAACCATTTATAAGTAGACATAAATTGTCCATATATAGAGTGGATTTCGTCAAAAAAATTTGATTTCATGCAGTGGCGAAACAAGCTGTCTGGAAACGTAGAATCTCGCCCGTTCCAACCCAAATCTATAAGTATAGAGTCGAATTTGATAGTCATCGCCAATCAATAAAAAATCGATATTTTATGTTAGTTTTAAAAGACCATATCCAACGTTGCCAGATCGTACGCTTCACCCAGTGGCGGCTCGTGAAATGCGATTTATCGATATTCACTCCATTTAAAACCATAGAAAAGTATCGATTTCTCGGGGGTTCAATTGCACCCCCTGACGATCGATACTTTTCTATAGTTTTAAATGGAGTAGACATCGATATATCGCATTGCATGATTCGCCACTGTGGCTTCACCACTGATTTGATGAAATTAATCAATAAAAAATGAGACAAATATGCTTACCTTAATACATAATTTACACTGACAATACATAAAGGCCGCGATGACCTACTGTTATGAACAATAGTAAGGTAACTTTGCATCCACACCCATCCGCCATCTTTTGCTAAAAACCTATAGTACTTGGTAGTTGCTTGGCCTTTACACAGCACTGAAACAAAATGAAAGTAAACAAAATAGTACAGTTAAATTAAGAAGACTCAAAATATAGGTGAGCTTTTGCATTTTTTCTTTTTCGCATTTTGACCTTATGCGAAAAAAAAATGACTTGCGTTATTTTATTTTCCTGCAACAATACTCTGTTCCAGATAGCAATACGAGTTTATTTTTTTGTTCTGTTTTATTTTATTTCTTAAAAAAAATTAAATTGCTGCCTTGTTTTACAGCCAGGGCTGCTGTTTTGCGTATAATCAATGCTATTTTTCTATTCATAGATGATTCCACCGGTTGAGAAAAGATTACACAGTTCAGTTCAGTGTATGACTGTAATGCACGAAAATACCCTGATCTGTAATCTTTCCTTAATCGGTGGAAACTCCGTTGAATAAATAAAATATCCGCAAGTTTTATAAAGTCATCGACGACTCCACGGTGAGAAAGATTACAGATGCGAGTATTTTAGTTTATTACAGTCATGTACTGAACTGATCTGTGTAATCTTTTCTCGACCGGTGGAATCATCGGTGAATTGAAAAATAGCATTGATTATACGCAAAACGGCAGCCCTGTTTACAGCCTACATGCGCTAAAAGTGCTGCAACCGAGGCAGAGGAGCATGTGAAATGCAAATGGTGACGATATGAACGTTTCATTCTTTATATTGGAGAGGAACCAGTAGTGTTACTAAAATTTCACATTAAGGGGGGGGGGAGGGCAAGATGTGAGATTCTATGGGGGTCCGGGGGTCCACTCCAGAAAATTGTTGAAAAATTGAGGCTCACATAGCAAAAATTCACGCTATTCTGAACAAAAGATTACTCAAAATCACGGACGAAAATTACCCATTTATTTCCTTTTTTCCGCTTGGAACAATGTGGAAATTATAATCATCAGAGTTTAGGTCAATTCAAAAGTAAGGATTTCCATTTTTTGGGCAATCACAATTTAACTTTAATTGACCTATAATCCTATACTCTGAAATCGTAAAAAAAAAAAAAAAAAAAAAAAAAAAAAAAAGTTCGTTAACCTTTGAGTTCCACTAATATTAAATTATCCATTTAGCCAATCATAGTCAATATTTTCCCTTCTCCTTCCTCCCTTTAATTTTCTCCTCCTTTGTCCCTTTCTTCTTTGTTTTCTTTTTTTCCCTATATTTTTCTTTATCTTCTTTTCTTTTACTTTCCTTTACTTTTCCTCTTGTTTTCTCTCTTTACAGTTTGAGGGGGGGGGCATAAGTCACGTTCGGAGGGGCACCAGCCCTCCTCCCCTGATTACGCCACTGAGGAGAGCTCGTGGCTTTCATACCTTCTACTCATAGAATAATTAATTCGTTTACTATTTTTCATTTCTGGCTGTAATTTAGGTATTTAGGAGTACAAAATTTACTTACATGTGTGATGCGAATACCTCATATGCATCATGTCACTACCATGGATGTAATGATAAAGCGTCTTTTCAATAAGGTCCTGAGGTTCATAGCCAGTTAATTGAGTTACCCTGAAAAAAAAAAAAAAAAAAAAAAAAAAAAAAAAAAAATCAAGAGCTGTTAATTTCAAAATTTTCCTTTCACTCCTTAGTTCCTATCAATAGCGGCTCGTGCAATTTGGCAATCATGCTTTTTTGCCATTTAAACCTATGAAAAAGTATCGATATCTTGGGGGTGCAATGCACCTCCTGAAGATCGATTGTTTTATATAGGTTTAAATGAAGAGATTACGTTGTTACCACATCGCACGAGCCGCGCCACTGGTTCCTATATACATTACAACAATCAAAAATATGGATTATCGACAAGGACCTAAGACACCCTTTTCAGACCCTGAGACCCCTCTTGAAAAAGATATATTTATACGCCACTTTTTTAATAAATTCCCACTCTGAACCGCCAGCTAGCTGAGCTTCTTAGAGCTCCCAAATTAAGAGACCCGTGCGGATAGACGGGTTTAGTGTGAAGTCAACGGTTAGCCAACAACCACAACAATGCACTCTTCGGTCGCAATCGGTTGTGATAAAAATCGCGTAGCGTTCCAAACTATTTCACTCACTCTCTCGTGACCACCATGTATACCCATCTCTTTTTAGTTTCGGAATTCGTATAGAGGGCCTTGTTTTACGTCATATTATTATCAAAACCGCATTAAAATGCCTCGCGGAATTCATTTCAGCCAAAAAATTTCACGAAAGATGTATCTATGTACGATTTGTGAAATTAGAGTGTGATGGTAGTACATGGGGGTCATGTGAGAGCGAGAGAGACAAACTGTCTTTGTTTGAAACGCTCATCACCGGCAGTCGCCATTACTAAAACCCTCTATACGCGGAAAAATTTTAAATTTCTATTTTCCCGCGCATTATATTTTCATCTCTGTGTATAAGTGTGTGGTACACAAAGACAATAATGATCTACAATTGAAGGCTGAAGCTATCTTCGAAGGAAACTCTGAAAAACTGGAGGTACGCTCTTCAACGGAAACACTGATTTAATCTCAAGGTAGATTTGTAGGGGAAGAGCACGCCGCACGTTTCATGCGACCTCAGTGAGTTTAGAGACACGCGAACGAATCTTGCGTTTATGTTTAAATACCTTTTGTATGTCTACAGTCGGGAAATGCAAACATGGCATATAGACAGTGCCACTCGGCGTACCGTACGGTAGTAGGTGCATACCGTATAAATGTATATTGTACAGTGCGTCCCGAAAGTCTTAAAAAGTCAACAGTTTTTGACGGGGGAAAAAATGGATAAATAAATAAATAAATAAATAAAAAAAAAATGAATTTTCGCATTAAGGAAGGTCAGCACCGGCGAGCATACTTCAGGAAGATTCCCTGAAAGTTTCAAGCTGAAACACTCAAAAATACAGCCGGGATTTAGGAAGTACGAAAATTCCCCGGCTCGTGCAATCTGGCAACCGTGCATTTTTACCATTTAAACGTATGCAAAAAGATCGATACTAGGTGAGGCGCTACGCCTCACCTAGTATCGATTATTTTACACAGTTTTAAATTGAGGAAATCCATTGTTGCCACATTGCACGAGCCGCTGCTGGCTTAAAAAATCCATGAAAAAATTACGCAGGTGCCGAGACACTCATTGATTCTGCGTTTTTCCTTTGTTTTTAATTTAAAATGCCCATATCACGACTTTCCCCCCCAAAAAGTGACTTCTGGCGCTCTCCAATCGGATTGAAATCTGGAATAAAGTTTCGCCAAGAATCACCTTAAAGCTTGAACCTGACGAGGACTTTTGGGACACACTGTATGCTCTACATATATATGCATACGCGCGGGTGTGATTACGTATATATTTGTAGTGTGTATACTGTATTACTGTATAGTCCAAGCAGACGGCGCGGCGGCGCACAGTGTTCGGAGCGACCCGGATCTTTGGCGGAAACCTCTAGCATGCTCGCATTTCATTGAAACTTGGTACTAACGGGTTTTTTAGGTCGTAGATTTCATTTTTTATATCAGATTTAACTTTAGATGTCAATTATTATTTTTTTATTTTTATTTTCGAGAAAATGACTAAGTCCCACACAAGCCACAGAGGCACTTTTAAACACAAAAATAAGAAAGGGGGGCAAGTTGGGGCAGGATATTATTGTTGAATCGTTCAGAAAAATGTTTTTTTTTGAACTTTCCTAACCATATTTTCCCGGGGCAATGCTGGGAAAAAAAGATATTGACACGCGAACATGGCTCATCTCACGATCGTGAAAATGACTAAGTCCCACACAAGCCACAGAGGCACTTTTAAACACAAAAATACGAAAGGGGGGCAAGTTCGGGCAGGATATTATTGCTGGATCGTTCAGAAAAAATGTTTTCCTGAATGTTTTTTGCCTTAGATTTGCCGGGCAATCCCGGGGCATTTTTTTAAACGTCCTCCAAAAAGGGCACAAATGCAGATGAAAAGTCGATTTTTGAGGGGTCCAGCCCCCCCTCATAATAAACATGAAATAAATGTTTAAACGGCTTAAAAGTAAGTTCATATGTCCTAATTGATGTACAGAGGTCTAAATTGGAATGTGAGTAAAAGAGAATTGTTTTTTTTACAATTATGTGTAAACCCACCCAAGTTGACTCAAAATTCGCGTCAAAACCGGTACTTTCACATGTCTGTGGGGGCAAGTATGGGGCTTCCAAATTCATCAAATATGGCTAACATGCATGTTCTATACCCTTTAGAAGGTAGGTAAGGCCTTTAAACCAACTTCAGAGCCGATTTCAAATTTGAGGTTTCTGCCAGAGATCCGGGTCGCTCCGAACACTGTGCGGCGCTGCATTCAGGAAATGAGGATGCGCTCCAAATTTAATTCCCTGGAACTGTTTAAACATGCGCCGCTTGAGGCTTGAGCAGGAGTAGAGTACAGCGGAGCCCCCCTCCACCTCCTGCTTCACCCCCGACGTACACCTTCCCCCGGCCTCACCGCCACGACGCGACACCTCTCCGCTTCAACAATCAACACACCCCCCACCCGATGGATGGTTGTTGCACCGGCCTCGGATGTTTGATGTTTCCTCAGCTGATGCTTTTCCCAAAGCTCTGAGTTTCCGTATTCGCGCTTAGATTTAGTTAAAAAAGCAACAGATTTACTGCAGCGCATTTCGCACATATATACATAAATATTCGAGGAACGCATAACAGCTTGTCGCACGGACGGAATGTTGCAAACATATATCCATCGCAGAAATTGACAGCGGAGAAAATTGCGATATTTTTTTTCTCTGTATATCGTATATGTAGCTTTGTATTTATTTTTACGTCGACTCACACCTCACGTTTCACCAGAGCTGCCGCGTGTTGCGTATAATCAATAGTATTTTTCAATTCACCGATGATTCCAACGGTTGCGAAAAGATTACACAGCTCAGTTTAGTGTATCACTTGTACTGCATGAAAATAATCTTCTTTTCTCAATCGGCCCAATCGCCGTTGAAGTGTTAAAAGACCCGCAAGTTTTTCAAAGTCATCGACGACTCCAACGGTTGAGAAAAGATTACAGATTAGAATATTTTCGTGCAGTACAGTCATACACTGAACTGAACTGTGTAATCTTTTCGCAACCGGTGGAATCATCGGTGAATTGAAAAATACTATTGATTATACGCAAAACGGCAGCACTGCACCTCACACCAGAAAATATTCCTTAGTTTTCAATAGCATATCCAAGCAGGAGTTTTCAATATACAAGACAATGTTTGTGTTGTGAAGGGGCGGCGGGGCGGGGAAGGGGGAGGAGGGGGAGGGGAAGGAGGGGGGGGAGTCGTTGAAACTGCCGGATCTTTCGAGGTGTAAGCTATATGGTTATCATCGGAGCGTTTTTGTAACATAGGACGCCAAACTTGGAGAAATGGTGCCAATGTGTTTTTTCCCCTTCTGCGCTTAAGGTCGTCGCAAAAGTTCACAACTAACTGGCCTGCAGACCAGTGGCGAGGCGTGCGATTTGGCAACTTCCGTCCCCCCCCCCCCCCATTAAAACACATTTGAAAGGTCGAAACATCTGGTCATCGCCGATGACCGAAGCATTCGATTCTTTCAGTGAGTTTAAATGGAGAAAGTACATCGTTGTCAAATTTCACGCCTCGCCACTGCTGCAGACCGATCTTTGAATTAATCAGTGGATAAAACTGGTGACTGGATCAGTGGCGAGGCGTGCAATTTGGCAACGCTCCTTTCCCCCCTTTAAACACATTAGAAAGGTCGAAACATCTGGTCATCGCCGATGACCAAAGCATTCGATTCTTTCAGTGAGTTTAAATGGAGAAAGTACATCGTTGTCAAATTTCACGCCTCGCTACTGGACTGGATAAATAAAGGGCTACTATACTGGTCCCTCTAAAGTGATCTCAAAACTCATACTTTTTCCATAAGTTCCAATTTATTGCGAGGAATATGTAAATTGAAATTTACTTAAAATCTAGGCCAAATTAATGAAAACTAACATCATTTTTGAAATCAGCGTCTCAAAATACATTCGAGAGATATGATGAAATGAAATCATATATAGGCGGAGAATTATTCTAAAACGCACTAGAAATTATAGTAAAATTAACACTGATGGATGGTGAATGTCGCGGACACATTATGTCGTTTTGGATGCTTATTTCATAAAATTGGTACACATGTGTACCCAGAGCTGCCGATTTGCGTAGATTTAATGACATTTTTCAATTCACCGATGAATCCACCGGTTGAGAAAAGATTACAGAGTTTAGTTCAGTGTATGACTGTAATGCACGAAAATACTCTGATCTGTAATATTTTCTCAATCGGTGGAAACACCGTTAACTAATTAATTTATATCGGTTGAGAAAATATGAAAAACGCAAGTTTTTCGTGCATTACAGTCATACACTGAATTGAATTATGCAATCTTTTCTCAACCGGTGGAATCATCGGTGAATTTCAAAATGCCATTAAATCTACGCAAATCGGCAGCTCTGGACTGTACCCACTTCCCTTGAAAGGGTTAAGTCGCTTAATTGACGTACCTAAAAGTTTGCATCAACAGCCCATTGAAAACTGAAACTGTGTGAAAAAAGCAAAATAAACACAGAAGAGTCCGCCGTTACGAAAGGAATCTAAATAGTTTGATCCTGTTTTAAATCACGCTGATCCACGAATAACAATCGTGGAAAACAAAGAGCGTGCACGCCTGTACAGTGCGCACTGCATATATAGGTACTTGAGAGCAAGCGCACGCCTTTCATAAACACAGGGACGCGCGCGCTTGGTCGAGGCGGGCAGTGTTGCCAGGTTTGGACGGGGTAGAAATTAGAATAGCCGTTTTCGAGTTGGTTACTAGCCACGCTGCGCTGTGGATAGGGATGGGGAGCAGCCGCGACGATGCGACGGAGGCGGAAGCCAGTGGCGGCTCGTCAGGTCTAGTTAGTGTAGTGGCACTACACCTACTTTTTCAAGGTTTTTTCTTTTTTTTTTTCTTTTCAAATTTTCAAAGATAATGGTCGCTCTTGATTAAAAATGATTGGGATTTCGGAGAAATTAAAGTGGGACAAGAGAAAAAGGAGTTGTAAAGAGCACCGAATATACTGTCGCAGGAGAACTTTCTTGTCACGAAATAGTTAAAACTAGCTTGAAATTAAGTCTGAGGCAGGTCAAATTTTCGAAAACTTTCCACGGGAGGGCCCCCAAACCCCCCTCCTACTGGGAGTGTCCTCCCAGACCCCCACAACTACACCTAATTTTTCAGTCACGAGCCGCCACTGGCGGAAGCGTGGCTAAATTCTCATCAAAATAGTCCACGTGTGGTCGAATCTAGCCACTATTGGCAACTCTGGAGGCGGGCCAGCGCATTAGTATAACTGCCGTACCTGTGGGTATAGTTTGGAGAGAGTCCTCCTCGCAAAGCCCCGACACTTGCCGAAGTGCAGTCCCTGACAATTTTTTATTTATTTATTTATTTTTTTTTTCATTTTTTTTTTTTTTATTTTCTATATTTTTTTTTCATTTTTCACCACGACGATGGAGAACACTCTGTCTGGTATCTACAGTCCATTCCATTTGATTAGGCGCTTTTCTTAAAACCCTTTATATACTGCGCGAATTTTGTTTTTGTATTTTTTTTTTCGTTCGGAAACATGATTTTTTAATTGTTTTTGACTCAAAATGAAAGGGAAAAATAGTGAAAAAAATCCTAGAATTAATTCTTGCGCCCAAGAGATCTGCAAAGTACTAAATTTAACATGAGCCAGTATAGGGAGAAAATCAAGGTCAAACGGTTAAACATGTTTTCTAATGCTCAGATGGCGCCCAACGTGGGGCCTTGCTTTTTCAGACTTCGGTGAAAAATCGCAACTTTTCCTCGATATGTGCCGGAGGGATGACGACATGGAAAAAAATGATATTTTAACTTTAAGAGTTCAAAATGGAGATGTGCCTCAAGGGGAACACGGTGCAGTTTAAGGGTTATAAATGACGAAAATCACTAAATGGCAACGCTGAAGTGCTCGCGTTGACTGTCACAGGCTCCGATTGTGCTGAGTTCGTACCTTCTTTTGTCAACGAGGCAAGGGATCCTCCTTTATTTTCCACCTGTCCCTCTCAAGCGCCACTTAAAATTGAATTTTCTTCAATTTGAGAAAATTGATTTTTTTTTTTTTTTTTTCAGGCAGATTCGTTCTTAGCGTGAAATTTTGTTACGATTGCCACCCAAAAACATGCGAAGAGTTTGATTTCAACCCTACTTACGGATGAAAAAATGATTTATCAGTTTCACACTATCCTCCGTAAGTAGGGTTAAAATCAAACTCTTCGCATGTTTTTGGTTGGCAATCCTAACAAAATTTCACGCTGAGAACGAATCCGCCTGGAAAAAAAAAAAAAAAAAAAAAAAAAAAAAAAAAAAAAAAAATAATTAAGTGGCGCTTGAGAGGGACAGGTGGAAAACAAAGGAGGATCCCTTGCCCCGTTAACAAAAGAAGGTACTTACGTACTCAGCACAATCGAAGCCCGAGACAGTCAACTCGAATCTCCACCAGATTTTCAGCGTTGCCATTTATAGTGATTTTCGTCATTTAAGAAAAGCGCCTAATCAAATGGAATGGGCTATAGTTTTGAAAACCAGGCGTTACAATTGACCGAGATTTGGATGGGAGGGAGGTTGGGGGAGTTCCGGGCAACCACAGGGCGTAAAGAACTTGCCGCATTCGCACGAGACGCCACGCGCTTCGAAACCCACAGGATCCGGTCCGCGCCGAGATCTCAAAAAACTCAACAAGGGCGCAAGGCCCTCACAGATTGAGGATACACTAAATAGTACATATACTAAAGTATGTACACAGTGCAGTATATACCAACTATAGGGACAAGATCGAAGGAGCCGAGAAGAGATGAGAGGAGAGATGGGAGAGGAATGGGGGGGGGGGACAAGCTCCGTCTCCGGCGATGGCGTAATTTGACACGCGTTTTTTTTTAAGCCCGTATGTGTTTGCTATCGCAGTGCTATAAAAACCTCCGCGTTGACAAACAATGGACCCGATCCGCCGGGAACCGTATCACGAGTATCAGAACGAAGGACCGACCCTGCTGCATGCGGCAAATCCTCGTTGTCATATCTCGGCGATTTTCAGGCGTGAACTTTGAACTTTTTTTCAGAAAGAAGAAATAAATGGTAGAGAATGCCTTATACGAACACTTTCTCACATCAAATTTGATTTGTGGGAGGCCCCCAGACTCCCCTTTCATATCCTGGGGGAGACCCCTAGACCCCCCTTTAACCTTTTACGGACCAGGTTAGTTCAAAAGAACGCCACTCTTCCCTTTACATACGGAAGGTAGTTAACTATTCGTACTCGGGGGAGTTGGAATTGCCTATACGATGAGTCGAAGGCGCCCTAAGAAACCTTGTTTTGTGAGTGTTTTCATGAGTCGCTTTTATGCGGAATGAAGACTGAAACAATGTGAAATGGACAAGAGGAGAAAAACGAGCAAACTCGGGCTTGGTCCATAAAGGGTTAATATACTGGGCGAGACCCTCAACCCCCTTTGATATTTTTATCCAGATCTAAAGAATGATTTTTGAAATATTTAAATTTGTCCTTTTTTGACCCACTCTTTCCCATTGATATTAATGAAAACCATTTTTCATCCAAAACTAACCTAAAGATTAAAATTTAAAAAAAAAAAAAAGTCCCTCTGGGGAATGTTAAAAGCAACATATCTGCATTTGGATGCATAATGGATCAATAGTTCAAAAGTTATGCTGGGTCTCACGTTTTATGGCTACGGACGGACAGACAGACGCCACAAATAGTTTGTGCATTTACACCTCCTACATATGGTTAAATTATATTGAAACGTAATGGATGAATATTCTTTAGGATAGTATTAGGCATAATGAGAGCAAATTATTTTGTAATTATCATGATTTACTGAGTCGGGCAAAGTATCGAAACAAAATACCTTGAAAATCTCTGAGCCATTGCAATACTTTTTTTCTATTTCTAACTAACTTTGTTTGAAGTGAGCAAGTGAAAAAGATCTCTGTTTCATCACATCCCACAGTGTTTTAATGACTGGCAGTTGGAAGCCGCGCAATAAAGTGCATTTTCGCGAATGATCTGGTGTGCATTCTGGACCTGCGATGGAGTTGTTGGAAACCTGCAAACACCAGGGCGTTTCAAAAGTGTAGGCGCACTTAGACCAATAATCTTTGGAATTTTTCAACCTAATTTCTCATGCTGCAAAATGAAAATTAATGGAAGTTAATTTAAGAGTTGGATCTTCATTGCTGAGGAACGCTTTAAAACCAGTTGTTGAAAGTCGGAGACAAGTTTGGTTTTGATTTGAAGGAATAACATTTGAAAATTCGCCAAATGTTATGGTTTCGGTATACGGCCTACACTTCTGAAACGAGTTCTAGTCTGAAATTCACTTCACGCACGGGGTATAGAAAACCCCCAATGTTTACCACGAAACGCAATATTCATCACTCATTCAGATAGGCCCTGAAAAGTGAAAAACATCGGACATAGGGTCTAAATATAAAATACAACAGCGGTGGATTGAGTCATCATAATACATCAGATCATTCGTGAAAATACGCCTTTAGACGGTTTTATATAACGCACTATAGTGCGGCGCGACAGTTAACTTTAAGTTTACTATGTACTCATCTGTTGTAATTAGCTGTGCGATAAAACTCGCGTTGCGTCTAAACGTACCCTTACTCTCACGTGAGCCTTGTGTGTATAGCTATCTTGTTCTAATGTCAAAATTCGCTTACGTCGGGGACTTGTTTTATAACATTTTCTTCTTCTCGTTAAAGTAATGTATATATATATATAGAAGTTCATTTCTGCCAAAAAAATTGCAAAAGAAATTTCTCCGTATATATATACATGCTTTTAGCAATGAGAGAGACATATTATATACTTAGCGCTATGTACACTGTTAGAAATGTTCACTCCAACTCCGGTTACATAAAAGCCATGATTTCTACCGTTTGTAGTTTTGGGAGTAAGATATTTGTGTAGTAGAAAATGGTGTGAAAAGGAGGAAAGATATAGCATAATAATTTGCACTTTTCCGGAGTTAAAAGATGATTTTACTCCATAGAAGAGGCATGACCACCCTCTTCGATAGTATTTTCTGCTCTTTACTCCAGAGGCGTAGCGTGCAATTTGGCAACATTGCAGTTTGTCCATTTAAAATCATGGAAAAGATCGAACTACTGGATGTTCGGTGAACACCTTTGCATTCGACCTTTTAACACGGGTTTAAATAGACAAAATACAACGTTGCAAAATGGCACGCTACGCCACTGCTTTACTCCCGGTGCATTCTATTTTTACCACGCATTAGAGTAAAATTTACCCTCATTTTTATGTTTGCTCCTATTTTTGCTCCGGATTTTTTGACCGACTTTTAACCAGGGCTGCCGTTTTGCGTATAATCAATGCTATTTTTCAATTCACCGATGATTCCACCGGTCGAGAAAAGATTACACAGATCAGTTCAGTACATGACTGTAATAAACTAAAATACTCGCATCTGTAATCTTTTCTCAACCGGTGGAGTCGTCGATGACTTTATAAAACTTGCGGATATTTTATTTATTCAACGGAGTTTCCACCGATTAAGGAAAGATTACAGATCAGAGTATTTTCGTGCATTACAGTCATACACTGAACTGAACTGTGTAATCTTTTCTCAACCGGTGGAATCATCTGTGAATAGAAAAATAGCATTGATTATACGCAAAACGGCAGCCCTGCTTTTAACATTATATGGGTTTCGAGTGGGTCACGTGAGACAATTGAAGTGAGAGAGATATTTTAGAACGGCCAATGATCTTTTTCATAAGATGAGGTCATTACTAACCAAAACAGCCCATAACAACGAATTGTCATAAAGCAGTGACTATATGGCAACTACGCATAAATAACCAAGAAAGTTCTGATACTTCCCACAACCCCCTTCTCCCCAACGCCCCCTCGACGCTTCATATTCATTTATTGTGAACCTAAATCTTGCCGTAAAAGAGAGACAGCATCCCTTCCCGACGTAGTTCTTGTTCCTCACTAAACGTATCAATTACGCACAGGAAAGAAGTGATCCTGTGGAAGAATCGAATGATTCTAATACGCGTTAAGTAGTACTACGTACGGCCAGCAAAAGAAAATACTCTCACAATAATGAGGCTCTTGCGAACTTTTGCTACACGGGATTGAAGAGTTGATTCTTGCATAAAAACCTGTAAAAATGACGATGAGAATACTAAAAAATCACGAAATTCACTCTCAGAATCGAGCTTAATGGCGGTTCGACGCAGGTATCATACATCGGAGATTCCTATCTAAATTGAGACATACCTCCGTCTTTCCAAAGAGAATTTGCGTCGAATCGCCATTACGATCTTGCCATTTAAGTAGTTATGTAGGTTTATTACTGAATTTTATACTTTCTCAATGTGATTTTCGTGATTTTTGCTGGTTGTTATACATTACAATGGACTATTCATTTGCTCACAGCAAAAGTTTGCAAGAGCCCCATTGTTCTTGATCAATTTTTCTAGATACATTTTGAAAAAAAATGCGATGACCATTTTTTTCATTTTTTGGCTTCTCACATTCGTTGAGCCTTCCTCCATATGATGGAAGTGGAGAGCTAAAAGGTGTTACGATCTCTATTTTTACCTTTTTTTGAGCCCTTCTCCAAAAAAGTGGGAAGGGGGCTTGAACCCCCAAAGCCGACCCCCACCACGGACCGCCACTGGTATTTTTAAAATATAGAACCCTTAGGATAAGTGGAGGTTCTAAAGGGAGCTTTGTGTGAAATTTCATCCTGAAGAATTCAAAAATAAAATAAATTTAATGTGGTTGAATTGAAATTCATAGCGGATAGATTGAAACTACATTTATCGAATCATGATGAATGTTGTCGTCAGGGGCGTGCCGCGGGGGGGGGGGTATCCTTGCCCTGGGCTGCATTCTCCGAGGGCGGCAAAATCAGTGATGTGTGTCAAGCAAAGCAAAAAAAAAAAAAAAAAAAAAAAAAAAAAAAATCAATCATCAAATTTATAATGTTGAGGGGCACCAATTCGCGGAGGGCGGCAAGATTGCATTCTTGTTCCCCCCTCTCTGGAAACCACGGCACGCCCTTGGTTGTCCTACTTCAACTTTGTTATGAAATGTCTGGATGAAATTTACCCCCAAGACTTTCTTGAAACCCTCCCTGCATCTCAAGGGCTCGTGCATTTGGCAACAATGTTGTCCCCCATGTAAACGAACGTAGAACAATAATCTATTCTGGCTCAAATAATCAATAAATTTATTTAAGTTTCAGTGGAAAAATTGCGCATGGTTGCCGAATAGCACGAGTAAGGTTGCGAGATTGGAATCAGATGAGAAATGAAATTGAATGAAAATATTCAAAGGACTTGAACTTACCTAGCATCCAAAAATATTAATTTAAAATCTAAACTTGCACGGAACATGAACATATTTGAGTACAATTTAATTTCTGTGACTGCAGTTGGAGGCAAGGAATTGCCAAATGCCACTAGACCTACATTAGTGTAGCAGGGTGCATTCGGATCCATTGAAAACGGTTTCACTTTCAAGTAACCAGAACAATGAATAACCTGCAACAAGAAAAGTCACATAAAAAAGGATTAATTTTTCGACTCACAAATAATTAAACAGACACAAAAGTATAGAAGAAATGAATCTTACATCAGCACATTCATGTTCTAGTTACAATCTCCTCATTTCCCGGAAGAATGGAGACGTCTCGCTTGCATATCAACTGCGCCGCGCGTTGATACCTCCGAAAAAAAAATCAGCTTTGCGCGTGCGATAACTTATCCGACACGCCTGATGTCAAATTGCGTCCACGCAAAATGAAGGCGAACATTCGAGCAACTCATTGAATCCACTGAAACTTTCCCCTTTACTCACTAAAAATGAACGTGCAATCCAAATTGATCATAGTTCTCGAGTTAGAGCTTATCTCAGATACAAAAGTATAAAGGAAATGAATATTACATCAGCACATTCATGTTCTAGTTACAATCCCTTCATTTCCTGGAAGAATGGAGACGTCTCGCTAATTGCATATCAACTGCGCCGCGCGTTGATAACTCCGAAAAAAAAATCAGCTTTGCGCGTGCGATAACTTATCCGACACGCCTGATGTCAAATTGCGTCCACACAAAATGAAGGCGAACTTTCGAGCTCATTGAATCCTTTAAAACTTCCTCATCTACTCACTAAAAATGAACGTGCAATCCAAATTGAACATAGCTCTCGAGGTAGAGCTTGACTCAGATGTGAAGGCTGCGGGTTGACCTGTATAATCTTTGGCAACTTTAGTTTTTGAATACCTTCTTATAAGAAAAATCTCGTTTAAATTCACGCCATAATTCTTAAAGTGTTTCTTAACGCTTAGCCAAAACTTTCAACTCAAATTACCTTTCATCTTATCGTGCTCAGAGGGAAAAACTGCCTTCCCAAAATCAAAAGATTACACGTCGCACTGGACCTCACCAGCGAAAATCACGAAAATCACACCAGGATGAATAAAGTCTGAAATTCAGTACTGAACTCACGTAACTGCTATAACGGCAAGTTTGCAATGGCATGGCGGTTTAACGCAGGTATCACGGAAGATCCCTGTCTAAGCCATACTTTCTCTGCGGAAACACAGAGATATGTCTCAAATTAGATAGAAATCTTTCATGATACTTGCATAGTTTCGCCATTAAGCTCGCTTCTGAGAGTGAATTTTGTGATTTTTTAGTGTACTCATCGTCATTTCTAAATGTATTCATGAACGAATCAACTCTTCAATCTACTGTATATCAAAAGTTTGCAAGAGCCCCACTCCATCGGGGGGGGGGGGGGGGGCGATTTTCGACTAAAACGAAATTTCGTATAAAAAAAAGAGATTAGTATGAAAATAATAACCATACGTATACCTGATTTTGGCACCTGCTAAATGTTATGGTAAACCTGACCAGAAGTATGGTATATTTACCGATACTTTGAGTAAATTCGACAAGCAATCAGGTAACACCACCTAGTACCTAGTCAAAACATAGTATACTTCTGGTTAACATTACCATAACATCTAGCAGGTGCCAAAATCAGGTATTCGTATGGTTATTTTCACCGTAGTTTTTTTTTTCCCGTGTATACGTTATGAGCTCTCCTCTTCCAAGTAAAACGTGGATGAAAACATGAGAGGATACAGAAATTTGTCTGTCTCTCTTTCTTCCCGCATTTAAACCCATGAGTTAGAAAAGGATAGCGGATGGGCCATCACGTGACTTTTAGCGTCTTTAGCCCCTATCTCCACTTTTCTGACGTACATGGGCGCCCGAAGGGGGCAAGAGGGGCACTTGCCCCCCCTGGAATTTAAAAAGTCAAAACTTCACGATAAAAATGAAAGGAAAAAGAAAATGAAATTAAAATGACAGTTAATCAAAGGAGTAATAGTTGAGAAACTTCATTCTAGGTTTATTGTAATTTAAACTAATTTTTTTGCAAGGATTAATAAATGATATATTTTTTTACTATATCGTTATCATCTGTCGTCCCTTTATCCATTATATCAACACGTCAATTGTTATTATTATTTGATACACCTAAAATGGGTTAATAATTGTACACTATTTGAGTGAAAAAAAAAGTTTTCCCTTTTTACACGGGGGGGGGGGCCCTAGACCTTCCGTTGGGGTTCAAAAATTTTGCCCCCCCTTGGAAATTTTTCTGCGGGCGCCCATGCTGACGTATACGCATTCAAATGGAAGGACTTTTTATAAGGAGAGAGCCCATGAATGAAAACCTCCCTTCGCTTTATCGCACCCTAAAAACGTAAAGTAACATAATAAAATGTTAAAAAAACGAAGGACGCGTTGTCGGAGGAGTAAAAACAGGCTGAAGAAATCAAGGTTCATTGATAAAAAGAATTTCTTTTCCGACCGACAACATCAAGAGAATAAAAACGTAGGATTGTATACTATAAGATATATGTAGCAACCGCTGCATAGCATAGCGCATACCACAGGACGCATGACGCCATTTTGTGAGATTGAGGAAGGAGAGAGAAATTGAGAGAGCAGGGAAGGTGAAGGTAGAAATTAGTGGTCTATACTTTTCAGGTGTGTGTATGGTACGCGCGCCGCGCCACCCGCTGTGGCTGCGTAAAAGGCAAAGGTATCTCTATTCAGACAGGGAGAGGGAGAGAGAAGAGAGAGAGAGAGAGAGAGAGGAGAGAGAGAGAGAAGAGAGAGAGAGAGAGAGAGAGAGAGAGAGAGAGAGAGAGAGAGAGAGAGAGAGAGAGAGAGAGAGGGAGCAGCTCAGCCGCGCGGAGAAGCGGTGACTCACTCACTCTCTCTCTCTGACTCTCGACTCTCAAACAAGAGAGGAGCGACGCTTCTCCAGCAGGACTCCAAAAGGAGAGGAGGAGAGGAGAGGAGAGAGCATGGGCGGTTCTAGATTGATAAAATGGAGGGGCATGACTAGGAATTCATTAGAGGGCTTCCACCTGACACGACGCACAGTGATAAGCGTGATGAGCGCAACTATGACGACTGACAATCATACGTAGGGTCGTCACGCGAAATGTGGCAATGCTGCATTTTCGGTCATTTAAACCCGTGCAAAAAATCGATTCGAGTGAGAGTGCGCCTCCAATAGTTCGACCTTTTTCATGCGTTTAAATTGACAACAGCCAGTGTTGCCAAATTATATGCGATAAGCAGTGGTGGCTCGTGCTACT
Source organism: Trialeurodes vaporariorum (assembly GCA_011764245.1). Taxonomy (NCBI): domain Eukaryota; kingdom Metazoa; phylum Arthropoda; class Insecta; order Hemiptera; family Aleyrodidae; genus Trialeurodes; species Trialeurodes vaporariorum. Next base: position 8,266,548 of record VMOF01000220.1, read on the forward strand.
CGGCAACAATGTCTTCACTCCATTTGATTGCATGTAAAACAATCGATTCGAAATTGAAGCAGCGCTTCATCAGCAATCGATTGTTAAACATGGATTCAAATGGAGTGAAGACATTGTTGCCAAGTAGCACTAGAGTCCCTTGATGGAAATATTGTATAGGCAGTACCGACACGAGCTCAACGAGTTGTGATTGGTCGTTGGTTTTAGGCTCTCACGGAGTCGAGCAGGAGTCGACGACATCGAAGGCTCCACACGAAAGGAGTCGATTCGTAGAGGAACGTATGGGAACGGACCGGAATGCCGGCAAATCCGCCAGTCCACCACTGGTCCACTGTCGAACTTAACCTTCGAATTCGTTCAGGCGATCAACAAAATCGACTCCTGTCAAAATGCATAAAGCGTCGTGTCGGTACTCCCTATACAATATTTCCATCAAGGGACTCTAGTAGCACGAGCCACCACTGAAGCAGAGTAATCGAATGTCAGAGTAGATTCGATTATTATTATTTTTTTTTTTTATTTTTTTTTTTTTTACAACGGTTTCAATGGAAAAAATACGGGGTTGCCAGTTTGCACAAGCAACTGATATATATTCTTCCGTCATTCTCCTGTTGCTACGCTCTCACTACTGTGATGAGTGTATATAGGTAAGTAGCAGTGGCGCAACCAGGATCTCATCCATCTCTCTCATTTCCCATTTGAATGTATAAGTAGGAAAAGGACAGAAAGAGGGGGTTTTATCCCATCCTTGTCTAACATACGTTTTTTAATGGAGAAAAGAGAGAGATGAAGAAACTCTCGGTGCGCTACTAGTAAGTAGGTATACCGAGTCCGGCCCCGCATCCCGCATCTATCTCATACATCGACCGACCTCACCGATCATCGGAACGTCTTGTCTTGTGACGCATCATTCATCATCACTGCCATCATCATCATCATTGTCATCATCATACAATCAGCGCGCGTCAATGGTTTCCGTTAACTTTCGAGCTTACTGAACTATAGTTTGAGAGTTTCGAAAACCGTCATTCATAAGATTATCGTTCCCGCGAACAGCGATGCGACGCGATTCGGGGAATGGAGCTGTTGCAAACTTTTGCCTGCACAGAATAATACAACCAGAACGGAAACTCTGTCGGATCTTGAAGCAAATTCATTTCGCTTCCGCCATGTTGGGATATAGGATGTTTACATTTGGATTCGCGCGCGAAAAAAAATAATTTAGGACATGATCCGCGAAATTTTCATTCTGAAATGCCAATGGAATAAAAGTGAGGCCGGAAAAACTTAAGATTTCTTTCCAGAATTTACAGAAGTAACTGAGTTTTAACAAAAATCACACTCGTTCGCCATGTTGGGATGTAGGACCACAGCGTTGCCTACTGGTGCCAATTCCAAACTTGCTTCCATTGGCTCTTATGGGAGTTTCCGTTCTAATTGTATTATTCTGTGCTTTTGCTACAGGATTATTAAAAGTTGATGATGGGGTAAAACCCTGCAAAAATATCGAAATCCACTCCTAGACTTATAAAATGCTCACCCATGGAGAAAATGTTTCATGAATTTAATTCCGTTAATTAAATATTGTCTTTCCATAGAATTTCATGGGCCATTCATGCATAGGAGGAACTAGGCATTTTGTCTGGGGGTAGCAGGGAAAAAACTGACATTTATTTATTTTTATTATTATTATTTTTTTTTTTGCTTCTCATGCGTTTGATACCGGATAAATCTGACTATTGAGCTCCTTGATGACCCAATTTCTCTTACAATCCAGGAAACTTTTGGGGAAAAACGGGAAAACATACATTCTATATTTAACGACTTTTTTGTGTTTGCTTCTTGAATTCTCAACGAGAGCCGAAATTTTGGCCGAATGGCTAAACTTTTTTTTTGTTTCCAACATTTTCTGGGGAAGGGGGCTTAGCCCCCCCCAAAAGTAAACTAAATCTAATAAAAATGTCTGTGTTATACACACGTGAGTGTTCAATAGTGATTAGAAAAATGAGATTTCTTTCATAAATTCACGAATTGAAAAACAAAGAATGACTACTTATATCTAAGTTAAGGTAGCTTTGGGAAACCTATACTGAAACTGCGCATCAACTGAGGAAATTCACTTTTTTTTTTTTTTTTTTTTTTTTACCATCGTGATGCTCGCGAGCTTTATCATGACGTCACGACTAGTTTGCAAGTGTTGGTGAGTAAGCGCGCGATCACCGTCATCGTCGGGCGCGCGTCAGTTCATTCATGGCTCATTGTTTATGAAACAAAGTGAATTGCTTTTCATTCCATTTCCGTTGTTCTTAACCTCCGAGCTCCTTCAGCTCTTTTCCTATACATACATATATATACTATAGCTGCTCACTTCTTAAACACCCCCCCCCCACTAATTTCATCCAGCCATCGAATATACTTATACTCTTGGCTTCTCTCCCCTGCTCACTACTGGCAATACTGGCATATTACATCTTAACATAAGGTTGCCACATTTTGATGACTATTTGGAATTATGGGATGGATAAGGACAGCTTGACTCAAGCAGTGGCGGGTCGTCAGTGGCGTACCGGAGGCCCCCGCGGCGCGGGGGGGTTAAAGTTTCCGGTACGCCACTGCGGCACGTGCAATTTGGCAAAAACGTTTTTACGCCATTTGATTCTATGTAATCGATTCGATAGAAAAGCAGCGCTTCACCAGCAGTCGATTGTTTCACATTGAATCAAATGGAGTAAAAACGTTGTTGCCAAATTGCACGAGCCGCCACTGGACCCAAGTTTAGAATTCTGATTTTATCATGCTTGAAAGACTCGATAAAACGCACTTTGTTTCAGCAGGTATGTACATTTTGACTTGAAAACTGGCTCAGGATTTTTGTGACAGTAAAACTGAAACACACTGTAGGTATATCATAGGTATTCGGTCAAGTGTTTAACTTGCTGTCGGCAGTGTTGGCTCATCAATCCAAGATGACCCTTCCTATTTGTCAAAGGTGCGTTAGTGAGGAGATCCCCTCTACTTCTGAGTGTTTGTTTACTTATATAAGTATTTAATTCTTCGGTAGACACCGGCCAACCCCCCCCCCCCCGATTATGGGTATGGATGTAATATATTCTGTGGTTGATTTAGTTTGCGCTTTCAGGAATACCCTGAGAATTGGTACCGAGGTGGACATCCCCTCGAACTTTTATGAGAAACGGCTTAGTTTGCAAATACTTTTCCAAAATTCCCCTCCATAAGAAAGGCCCCTCCCAAGGTTTCCTGGTTGTGCCACGGTAATACCGTATAAACTACTTTCTTCAATGAAATATATTATTTATATATTATCCATTTTTCGATCTGAAACGTATTTATAATTTGATGGATATCGAAATATTATCGGGATTATAACAATTTCGCGGACGATCCATGTGATGTTTCAAGGTTCATACTTGATTGAGTCTATAGGTACTGAACACCGTCTTACTGGAAAAGATGTAGAGTAAGTATCAAAAAATGCGAAATAGAAAATAACACGGGGCAGATACAGGAATTCCTCTCTCTCTCTCTCTCTCTCTCTCTCTCTCTCTCTCTCTCTCTCTCTCTCTCTCTCTCTCTCTCTCTCTCTCTCTCTTCCCGTTTGAACGCGTGCGTTAGAAAATGACGGAGATATGGACTAAAACCACGCGATGGCCCCCTCTGCTATCCTTTTCTAATACATGTGTTTAAATGGCCGAAGAAAGAGAAAGACAAATTCCTGTACCCGCCTTTGGAAAATAATTAAAATGATCTTACCTTATGACCCGCCGTCGTTAAACCTGCGTTTCGTTTTGCTAATACACATTTCATTCTAAGGAAGAAAACTCTTTCTATTTCGATGTCCTCTGAAAAAAAAAAAAAAAAAAAAAAAAAAAAAAAAAAAAAAAAAAAAAGTTTAGATTTTATACTCTTTGTAAAAGGATAAAAGGATGCACTGTTTGTTGAATGATTAAAGTCATGCAGATTAAATGGAATTTGAGAAATGTTACGTGGATACTACCCGCATGCAAGCCTGCAATCGTGCTACTCCTTGTATTTTGGATTAGGCCACCCGCAATGCTTAAATTCATTGAGATAGTAGTATTGCGGGTAGCAGTGGCGTCACGTTAAATCTGGCAACGCTGCATTGTGTCCATTTAAACCCATGATAAATATCGATTCGAGGAAGCGCACTGTGCACCCCCAAAAGTTTGACTCTTTTCACGGGTTTACATGCAGGAAATACAATGTTGCCGAATTGAATGCGATGCCACTGGCTAGTAGCCTATTTCCATCAGGAGTGTTCTTACATTCTGACTTCTACTGAAATAATTGTAATAATGACAAAACGACGAACAGTTTTTTTTCCACATAGGTTAAACTGGTGAAAAAAAAGCACGATTGCCAAATTGCTCGATTTCTGTTGCGTTAAGTTAAAGTAAATGCCACCTGCGGGGCTTTTTGATCAATGAAAATAAGTAAGCATCAAAAACGACATAATGTGTCCGTGACTTTCACCATCTATCAGTGTTAATTTTACTAACTTTTAGTGTTTTAGAATAATTCTACCCCTACAATTTCACTTCATCGTCGCCATCTATTGTATTTTGAGACGCTGAACCAGTTTTCATTAAACTGGCCTAGATTTTACGTAAATTCGAAATTAACTATTTTTAGCATAAATTCGAAATTCTGGAAAAAGTATGAGTTTTGAGTAAAAACTAAGGCCGAATTTGAAATCAGCAGGTCAAAATACATGGAAAACGTCGCGCGAAGGGTGAGAAAGAGGCATCTTATATGATGAGAAAACCTGGTTTTACGATCATAACAGCCGGACAAACGATGTCGTTAAGGCGTAAAAATCAATGAAAATGTGCCCTCTTACCATGGCAATGATTTTGAGGTGGGATAATTGGTTGAGGAAGCGTTAAAACTGAGGACATTTCTTCGTGGTCCGCAGGATGAATGTATTCAAATATACTATTCCCAGTTAATTCAACCTGTAAAATGACAAGGATTAAAATTAGTAAAAGCTACTGCATATATAACTTAATACTTATGCTAAACTCTTTAACCCTTTCAACACCGTGCTCGAGTATACCTACTCGTCTCTGTGACTTGATATGCCTCATACACTTCAAGTTTTGTATTCACAATAATTTCCACTCCAAATTGATAATATTTGTAAAATAATATTTCCTGTAGCGCCTTCAATAAATTGTGTATGCAAAATCAGCACCGCGGTGTAGCAACATTTAACTACCTACTTAATTTGAGCAAGCCAACATTTTGTTTTCGTAACCTGGGGGGTGATCACGGAGGATCGTTATCGTTATCGTTATCGTTATCGTTATCGAGTAGAATAGTGTTGAAGAAGAAGAAATAAGAGGATAGCCTACTACAGCGCGAGTAACTGCTGCACTCGAAAACGATAACGATAACGATAACGATAACGATAACGATAACGATAACGATCCTCCGTGATCACCCCCCTGGTAGTGATCGAGTTAACACAATGAGAAAAGTTAGAAAATATGAAGTAAAGTCCGTGAATATCACAATGATTTTCTGGAAAGAAAACTCCCTGCCATGAGGGAGACCTTTTTCGGAAACGTTGTTAGATATTTAATTATTGTTCTTTCATGCGAATTAAAAATGTTTTTTTTTTTTTTTTTTTTTTTTTTTTTTTTTTTTTTAAGAAAAGTCCAGTCAGCCAAATACCTATAATGTCAAAGAATATTTGTATTCTCTTATTGACTCAGCTTTACTGTCATTGGTTTTTGTATATTTTTGTTTGTTTAGAGGAACCTACGATTAAGTAAAACTATAAATACTTGTAGGTAAAAATAATTGTGCGAAACAAAATAATCCATTGGTACTTTGAAAGCTTTTCCTTAGTACACCTACGACGTATTATTTTATAAATCAATGATTACAAAAGACTAATTCTCCGCACATGCATTTTTTGTAAGATTGCGTCAAACCGTTTTTCTGACTCTGGAGGAGTATGGGAGGTTTGGCAACCTGTGATGCACGCGTTTGTTTTCTGCACAAGAGCGTTTACACGATTACTGACCCACAGTTCCACAGCTCGTGACATTTGGCTACATTGTTTGCCATCCATTTGAATCTATGCGCAACAATCGATTGTTGATGAAGCAGCGCTTCACTGTAGAATCGATTGTTTTATATAGAATCAAATGGAAGTAGAACCTTGTTGTCAAATCGCACTAGCCGCCACTGCTGACCCATCTCCTAAGCCACTTTTAGTATGCATGCCATACGCGGTATATAATGTCAAAAAAGTAAAAAATGTAAAGTTACCTGAGACAGTCCTAATTGCACGGAGGCAGTTTCTGATATGTACATTATTTTCCCATCTGGAGAAACTACAAAAATAAATCCCTCTAAAGTCTGGAAAAGGAAAAAAAGAGGGAAATGTCAATGAAATAGAAAAAGAAATAAAAATACATATACATATTTGTACTTGTATACAACCTCAAAATGAGAAGAATTCACAAAACCGAACGTCAACTACAAACTACATTTTTTGAAAAACTGTCTACAGTCTTTCAAAAAATGTAGTTTGTATGGTTGACGTTCGGTTTTGTGAATTCTTCTCATTGTGAGGCACTAAATCAGTCACTCATCTCAAATTCTTGAAAATAATTAATGATTCTGAAAAATGTCATTGCCAGCATTTGTATTTCTTGCATAGGGTAGACATGGTACACTTAACCAGTGTTGCCATTTTTCGGATAGTTATCCGAATTCTCCCATCAGTTGCGCACCGAGAGTTTCTCCATCTCTCTCTTTTCTCCATTAAAAAACGTATGTTAGACAAAGGATGGACAAGGGGATAAAACCCCCTCTTTCTGTCCTTTTCCTACTTATACATTCAAATGGGAAATGAGAGAGATGGAAGAGATCCTGGTTGCGACAGTGTCTCCCATTTGACGTAATATAAAATGTGATTTTTTATAAGACACTTTGGCAACATTGAGTTTAACCCTTTCTCAACGTCAATGGATAGACGTCAAGTACACAATTTGAGTCTCAACTTTCATGAAAGTTCGTTCGCATACTTAGTCACAAAAGAATGAAAAATAAACTCTCCACCTTCTCCCATTGAAAATGTTTAAAATCCCTCAAAGCCTGCAATGAAAACGATGTGTTTTTTACAAAGAAAATGAAAGTGCTTTGATGAGCTGAGAACAAAGAAGCCTTTGATTTCTAATCAAGTCCCGTTGTTCCGGAGATAAGATTTTAGCCCAAAATATACTGTTTTAAAGGGAAATTCTGCGTAGTGACGTCACTATGAATACGATTTACAACTTTAAACACATTTCATGTGTATCACCAAAACCGGGACACTTATGACAAACCAGAGGTACCTTTGTTCTTTGCTCGTCAAAGATTATCGCGCAGTTTCTTAAAAAAAAAAAAAAAAAAAAAAAAAAAAAAAAAAAAAAAAAAAAAAAAAAAATGCCTCCCGGCAGGCCGGTAAGACGAAGTAGATTCCATGCTTGGTTACATCATTTTTTCAAAAATTTACATATAGGTTATAATTTTCGTTAAATTTTTTTTTTATTTCATCAGCTGCTCAAAATCCAAATATTATTGTGAAAAAGATTATATTACCAATAGAGAAATGTGTAATCTTTACAATGCAAGTGAGAAATAAAAGCTAGGTTATATAAGTTTTTCACAAATTTCAATAAATAGGTTATGTTATGATTTTCTTTGAATTATTCATTTTTTTTTTTTTTTTTTTATCAGCTGTTCAACATTTAAATAAAAATACCCATGAGAAAAAGATTATAGTACCAAGATGGAAAAATGTGTAATCTTTGTAACGCTAATGAGGAATAAATCTGAATAAGAGCAGCTGATCAAACAAGAAAATAAATAAATAACGTACCTAAACAACAGTGCACGTGTAAAACAAAGAACGAGCAATTATACCAATACTCTATCCTTGTCTTTCACATGTAAAATCCCATAAGAAACTAAATAGCTCCTAAAACACGTAAAACACAAGGAAAATTTAAGGGATGGAGCATATGAACTAAAAACATCCTCCACGATATATACTGAAATTTTTGAACCAAAAAAACAATTTCTTCATATAAAAACACTGCCAAAAAACCCGAAAAACACATCACTTTAACTCGCTTACAACGCAAAACACAAAAAAATGACTCAAGTAAAAAGTTGCGTAACAAAACGGTTAACATAAATTTTCCCAAAAAAAACGCTCAATACAAACACTCCTAAAAACAAACGTCAAAAACACATTTCACGACTCAAACACGGCCCATAGCGCGAAAACTAACAATCGGATTTACACCATCTTCGAACTCATCCAAGAAATCAACCCAACAAATAGTTGAGAAAAATTTCAAGAACAAAAACCAAAAATTACGAACAGGATCGTGGTACATAAAAACGGTAAAACTGGCTGAAACATACATATATATATATATATATATATATATATATATATATATATATATATATATATATATATATATATATATATATATATATATATATATATAATATATATATATATATATATATAATATATATATATATATATATATATATATATATATATATATATACAATTTTCAACGAGTGGTATTTTCTCACTCAGGGGACCATGAAACGTGCTCATTTGATAAAATTTCCCGAAAAATCCAACATCGCACCCTCCGCAATAAGTAGATTCATGGAATCTACTTAAAACACAAAATTTCAGACGCTTAATTGCAACTGCCCCATTGATGACTTTTTCCGCATCAACAAATGATATAAATCATAGTAGTCCAGTGGCGGCTCGTGCAATATGGCAACAATGTCATGTCTCCATTTGATTGTATGTAAAACAATCGATTCGAAAGTGAAGCAGCGCATCACCAGCAATCGATTGTTAAACATACATTCAAATGGAGCGAAGACATTGTTGCCAGATGGCACGAGCCGCCACTGTAGTAGCCTTTCAAAAAAAATCGACCGTTTAAATAACTTACTTGTAAAATATTTGATCCTAATTCTTTAATACAAGATTCACGTGGGTTGATTGGGGTCGGGGCAGATCCCCATGCGTCACCAAGACCTGCAATTAAACAAAATGGAAAAAGAAGTTAAAATTTTAAAACATTTGCAGGGATGGACAGTTTTAAATGCGAAGTTGTGATGGGGTTGTTGTAGAGGTCGGAATTTTATGTTTTTGATTACAGATTCTGAAAACGTTCGCCGAGTAGAGCCATTTCGTTTTTTTGTTTTTTTCCTACGACCAATAGAAGCCGAGATAATCGACTTTGAAACATCGCCAATTATTGCATCATATATACTAATTATTGCGCAATCCAGTGCACTACGGTTCTCATATCTCTTAAACTTCCAAAAATAACCCTATCAACCTATACCTCATTTTGAAGCAGAAGTCAAACGGAATCGGTCTGTGCAAATCTCAGGTCACTAACTGCTGTCGTTCCAAAATGGCGCCGATCCAAATATTAAGATGGCGCCAGAATATAAAAATAAAAAAACCCGCCATTTTGGAACGACAGCAGTTAGAGACCTGAGATTTGCACAGACCGATTCCGTTTGACTTCTGCTTCAAAATGAGGTATAGGTTGATAGGGTTATTTTTGGAAGTTTAAGAGATATGAGAACCGTAGTGCACTGGATTGCGCAATAATTAGTATATATGATGCAATAATTGGCGATGTTTCAAAGTCGATTATCTCGGCTTCTATTGGTCGTAGGAAAAAAACAAAAAACCAAAATGCTCTACTCGGCGAACGTTTTCAGAATCTGTAATTAAAAACATAAAATTTCGACCTCTACAACAACCCCATTCGAAGGAATCGTATTCGTTGAATCAATTTCTATGCTAAAACATGTGACTTTAATTTTCGATAAGTTTAAATGACATGGCTAAAAACCCTTTGAAGTTGGAGGTAAAAACCATCAATAAGAAACCTCTTTGCCAAACTTGGTTGCATGCATATGGACTCTATGTATACTTAACAATAGGCTAAGAGTTATGGTATGTCATAGACGTCATATACTGGCGTCCATTTGAAGCATTGGCGTAAGTATAGGAAATTTAATAAATTGATTCTGTTGTCATCGATTCCTATGTAAAAATTGAATGGCTTTCGATCTGAGATGTCATAAATGCTAAATTTTCTACAATTTCCAAGTTATTCCGGAAAACTTATGCAAGCCATTTAGAGTCATGAGGAGTCAGTCAATTTTAAGTTATACCTCCCTGGGAAGTTGACAAAATCGCCTTAAACCTATACGTCAGAAGAACAACGATTATGCAGACGTTCGGACAAAATTTTTTTAGGAGTACGTTTTTCAAGTTCAGGAGGTCATGAAATCTGATAACGGAAAAACGGGGGGGGGGGGTCTTTCCGTGGGTCCTCCCCCCTTTAGCGTAGCTAGCTGAGCGTGCACCCTCTCCCCCCCATTCGAATGCTGCGCCCCTCTTTTTTAAATAAAAACTTGGCCACTTCCGTGGAGCCCCCCCCCCCTTCATCGCGATCGTACAAGTCGAAGCCTTTGTCGGAAAAATTCCTTTCTTTAAAAACTATTGTAAATTAATGCAAAAAAAAGTATGTTCATTTATTCACAATGATAAAACTTAAAAAATACATCACAATCATGAGTTTGAAAAAGCTCCGATCTTTGTGAACGTAAATGTTGGCAGAAGCATTTTAGAGCCTTTACTTTGCTTTCTCCCTACTTTTCTCAACTTCTATTTTTCTTAATCTGTTCTCTTTTCTTTCCTTTTTTTCTCATTTTCCTTTCTTATTTTTCCTTTCCCTTATTTCTTTTTATTTTCTTTCTCCTCCCCCCCCCCTCTTTTCCTTTCCTTCTCTCCTTTTCGCTCTTCCTCTTTCGCTTCTCAAAATTTTTGAGCTCCCCGATGGGTTACGCCTCCTCCTCCCTGCCCGGTGGGGTCGGCGGGGCTTATGGCTACGCCACTCCCCCCCCCCCCCCCCCACTGATCAACAAATTTTCATGATTGAAATACTACGACTTGTAGCGCTATCTATCGGCTGGAAATCAGCTGTGAATTTTGCGTCGTCTGTCTCCGTCTCGTTGCACTGGAATCGTCCGAAACCGTTGAGTGAATGTGATGCGATTTAAGAGCGTGAAATATGATTCGCGCACGCTTTCAATCCATTTTTGTTTCACCTGTATACGATCAGCGCGGGAATGTCAAGACACGAGAGACGAAAGACGAAGGTGGGTCTGAGAGTGCTGCCAAATCTCAAGTTAAATTCAATTTTTACAACTCGCCCATTTTTTTTTTTAAACCTTAAATCAAAAATTGTAATTTTATTAATTCAGTGGAAATTGATTTTAGATGAAAACGCAAGTGTTTTAGATTGGCTATGGACACAGAATTTTGAAACAAACCAACCAGGTGAGAAAATTTGGTTTGTTTTTGTCATATGTGTCAGTTTCTTCACTATCGAGCAAATCCTTCCAGAAGAAACAATCATACCGATTTCTGAGTCCAAATAGCCGTACTTTGAAACACTTGCACTTTCGTTTAAAACCAATTGAGGCATTTTTCGGTAAATGGGCGTGTGACGAAAAAACCGCGACTTTCGAGAAAAACGCGTTTGAAAGTTTAAAACGTAATAACAAAACGTTGTAGGTACGTCCATTCGAACGATAATTGTTTCGTGGTTATTTTCCGTTCAACATATGTATGAATAACTTTATATCACCTGTTAGGTCACATCGTCAGGATTTCAAAAACGAGTTTTCCACCAAAAAAAAAAAAAAAAAAAAAAAAAAAAAAAAAAATGGCGTAAATCGCCATACGCCCATTTACTTACCGTGCCTCAATTTCAAATGGATTAGTTTTTTTTTTTTTTTTTTTTTTTTTTAATTTAAATGTTAAAAAATATGAAGCAAACAAACCGAGCCTGCGTGAAAAACGTCCATAAGAGATTTCGACCATGGCTGCCTCCGTGCTGCTTTCTTCATCTCTCTCTTTTCTCCATTAAGAAACGTATGTTAGACAAAGATGGACAACGGGATAAAACCTCCTCTTTCTGTCCTTTCCCTGCTTATACATTCAAATGGGAAATGAGAGAGATGGAAGAGATCCTGATGGTTGCGCCAGTGCAACGAGAGTTTCTTCGTCTCTCTCTCTTTTCTCCATTAAGAAAAGTTTGTTAGACAAGGATGGACAACGGGATAAAACCCCCTCTGTCTGTGCTTTTCCTACTTATACATTCAAACGGGAAATAAGAGAGATGGGAGAGACCCTGACGGTTGCGGCAGTGCAACGAGAGTTTCTTCATCTCTCTCTTTTCTCCATTAAGAAACGTACGTTAGACGAAGATGGACAACGGGATAAAACCTCCTCTTTCTGTCCTTTTCCTACTTATACATTCAAATGGGAAATGAGAGAGATGGAAGAGAGATCCTATGGTTGCGCCAGTGGTTCGTAAGCATTCACTGGCCCTAACTTGATGCAAGAAATCTTGCAACACTGACGGAACCACGCCACATGTGATGCAAATACATATGTATATACCAGTCGGCAAGGATTATGTAGATCAAAAGACGGTTTGGAAGGGGGGGGCTGAGTTGTGATCAAGGCGGGAGGCCGATGCGGTGATATTATAACACGCAGCGTTACATAGATTCCGCCATTCGATACATAATTTTTATCGAAGGGACGAGATGCATCACTGCACCATGCACGTGCGATATTTTACGCTACATCTTCCGATCACTCTTCGGGCAGAGTGTTATCGTTAATCATCAGATCAGCAAGCACTGATTTGAATGTAGTTTGGTATACATATGCGCTTTCTGTAGTCTTTGTTGAGACGCGAAGGTTTTGATTGCATTTGCAGATCTTTGAATGGGGCTCTTGCAAACTTTTGCTATAAGCAAATAAATTTTTGTCAAATTTGATATTAAGACCAGCGGAAATCACGAAAATCACTGTGAGTCAGTCAGTGGCGAGGCGTGCGATTTGGCAACGTTTCTGTTTCCCCATTTAAACACAATAGAAAGGTCGAAATGCCTGTCGAAAGGTGTTCATCGCCGATGACTGAAGCGTTCGACCTTTTTGGTGAATTTAAATGGAGAAACTACATTGTTGCCAAATTTCGCGTCTCGCCACTGAGGTAAGTCTAAAATTCAGTAATAAACTCACATAATTGCAATAACGGCAAGTTTGCAATGGCGGTCTGCAACCGATAATATCGGTGATCAAAATAAACCGAATCTTCAGTTCATACATAACCGAAGCATTTTTCTCTGATGAGGACGCACGCCAATTTGAGTTTTTCCGCAGCTCCCCACCCCCCTTTCCCGGTTCATAAAATTCGATCAATTAAATAGCGCGCGAACTGGTACTGCATTATTTAGTCCGCCAGATTTTGTACCACAAAAATTGAACTTGGACGTCGAGCATTGAGTTACTTTTTACGTTATGGGTACTTGCAAAATTCCCCTTTCCTCCGTCACATAAACCCGCTCCCCCCCCCCCCCCCCCCCGCCACCCCAGCGAGCTAACTGTCGTCTGAGCTCTGTTTCAATGAACTTCTTTTTTTTATTATTATTTATATTTTACTTGGACCCTTTCTTCTTCGTTCCATTTTTTTCTTTTTCTTTTTTTTTTTATGGTTTTATGGGGTCCCCCAGTTCCGCTTCATCTCTCCACGACCCGACTCTGGCAGACGGCTTGGCCGTGGCCGCCCAGCTCTCGACCATTAGCGGATCCAGGAATCCCTCCTTCTCTCTCTCCTCTCCCATTAGAACGCGTGTGTTAGAAAAGGACAGATTAGGGGCAGTCACGTGATTTTCGTTCTCTCTTCTATCCTTTTCTAACACATGCGTTCTTATGGGAGGAAAGAGAGAAGGACAATATATCTTGGATCCGCAAGTTCTCTCGGCGGCCAACAGGTTATTGATATTATGACTATTTTGCTCCTAACTCCTTGCAATTGTTGTCGCTGATGTTGTTGTTGTTATTGTTTTTGTTGTTATTATTATTATCCTTTCCACGGATCATTTGTCTTACACAGCCACAGTTGCGTATCGAATTACGCAGTTGTGAAAGAAATGCAATTTTTCTTCTTCTTATTCCTCTTTTTCTTCCCTACTCACTTTTGTACTCTGGATGGCGAGTATACCCTGATCCTGTAAGGATCAAGGATCATTTGTGAATGAGGGGGCGACGATCGACAGTATAGGTTTTGTTGATGACATTGTTGCCAACACTATGGTCTTCGGTTTGATGTGACTGTGAATGTGATGACTTCATAAGTAAAAAATGCTTAATACCTATACATTTTTTTTTTTTTTTTTTTTTTTTTTTTTTTTTTTTTTTTTTTTTTTTTTTTTTAAGTATTCAGTTGCTACAGATTTAAAAAAAAAAGTGGCGTGCAATTTGGCAACCTTGTTTTTTGCTATTTGTCCTATGCAAAAGAATCGATATCTTGGGTGTGCATAATTGCACCTCCTGCAGATCGATTGTTTTACACAGTTTTAAATGGACAGAATACGTTGTTGCCACATTGCAGGAGCCGCCGCTGGGCGATTTATCGCCACCATATAAATGAGAACACTGATTCCAAGGAAGCTCGTTATATTTGCAGTGGCGAGGCGTGCGATTTGGCAACGTTCTTTTTTCCCACTTAAACTCATTAGAAAGGTCGAAATACCTGGTCATCGCCGATGACTGAAGCGTTCGACCTTTTCGGTGAATTTAAATGGAGAACATACATTGTTGCCATATTTCACGCCTCGCCATTGCTCGTTTGCTACCTTGAAGTAAACTAAAGATTTCTCGAGAATTTCCAATTTTCGGCGAGCGTCTCTGATTTACAATTATTTCTCTTTAAGCCAAATAAAGTCAAATAGATCTCTAATAAAGTCTCTGAATTCCACTCTAAAGTGTTTCCACCAGGTCCAAGAAATAAATAGAAAAAATAGAAAACACTACGTCATAGCAAGATTTTTTAAACAAGGAATTTGAACTCTTCAAAAAATGACACCACAGTCCTGCGATGAGATGTCCTTTAACTTTTGTCCCTTTTTATTGACACCTAACATTTTTTTGAATAGAGTTATATTGGAAGACGATATAAAAATAATTCATCTTTCATATAGGTATACAGACCGCACTTTTCAAAGCGAGCGCGAGAGGGACCTTATCTGATATCATCTCAGCTAGCACCGAACTCATCCAAATCTCTTGTCCCTGTTTCTAAGGCCCTTCGACATTCACCTATTCTAAAACTTCTCTATTGGATACATATCGAAAAAGCGACCGTCGCGTCGCGTCGCTTCACATCGACTGCTCCCCATTTTTCGGGAGATAGGCAACCCGCGGCATTGAAATATTGAATGAACGCATTTTTAATAATCAAATTAGCTATTAATTATAGCTTGTTTACTCTTGTCACCCGGTACTCAAGATCAAGATAGCTGAGCAGTGTTGCCAGATCGAGGGTAAAAAGCCGTATCGTCCCCCATTTAAACCAATGTAAAACGTACGGCTTTTTCACCCTAATCTGGCAACACTGTAGCTGAGCTGTGTGATCTTGAATCTTGAATAGTGCCGCGCTCTGTTTTTATTTCTTCTTCTTCTTCATATTTTTTGTCTACTTCTTCTTCTTCCTCTATCATTCTTTCACCAAGTCTCTTTCAAAATATTTCTTTTCCCCTCTTTAGCTCTGATCGGAGATGTCTCGACCGATATTCAATTCTCATTGCGGTACATCGATCAAATTACAAGTGATGACACCTTCAGAAAATGATTTAGAGACAAGGTTGACTGAATAACCGCGAATAAAACTCGACTATATCCTTGTCCTATGTCTTGTAATAATCCTTTATAAAGTAGGCGTGTTTTTTTTTTCAACAACTGGCAACCGTTCGTCCAACAGAACAGTCAAGATTTTTATAGATACAATCTCCCTGATTTTATTCGTCCTCACGCAAATGTTATTCAAGTTGCAAAATGTTTGATTAAACTTTTATTATAAGAATGTATACACATGTGCGCATGAAAAAAAGGAAAGATTTAGTGACGGCTTAATCGATCAAGCAAGGTTCATTTTAATTGGTCAACGATAAGCAGGACCCCGCATCAACACTTCGGTCCTTTAAATGATGCAGATGAATAACTCGGATAAGTAAAAAATAGGACTTTTCACTCGCGGTGGATTCTTTTCACTGGCGCAACCAGGATATCTTCCATCTCTCTCATTTCCCATTTGAATGTATAAGTAGGAAAAGGACAGAAAGAGGGGGTTTTATCCCCTTGTACATCCTTGTCTAACATACATTTTTTAATGAAGAAAGAGAGAGAGAGAGATGAAGAAACTCTCGGTGCGCTACTGATTCTTTTGATATCAAAATTGTTTAGCCGCGTTCACCGGTCACGAAGATGAAATGAGTATCAAGATCTCTCTGGTTCTGATGCAAAATTACCCGCACGTAATTTTTGTCCCAAATTTAGTTAATAGTTCCATCCTAGTATTACACGGATGCTCAATCTGACAGAAAGAACTTAGTTTTGATTCAATCGTAATGTCTCGGCGTAGAAAACGAATAGCTGTTCTCCATTGTGTTAGGTAAAGAGCCACAGACATTGTGATTGTAAACCAGAGTATAACGTTTGAATGTTGCAAAATGTATTCGGATCGAATGAGTCTTTTTACACGATAGCTGCTCTGCAATATGAAGAATACGTTCGTTCCTATAGGAATTTTAGCATTAAAAAAAAAAAAAAAAAAAAAAAAAAAAAAAAAAAAAAAATTATGGACTTGAGGGGTCCCTCCACCTGCAATAGCTCTCGATGCAATTTGTGACTCTTGTTTGTTTACTCTTTGGTATGTTCATCATTTCTTCAGGGTTGTCCATCAGTGGCGGCTCGTGCGATTTGGCAACAGTGTTTTTATCCCATTTAAATACATGGAAAACAATCGGAACTCGAGGAGGCAGCCAGCCTCCGCTTGAATCGATTTTTTACCTAAGTTTAAGTGGGAAAAATGCATGGTTGCCAAATCTCACGGGCCGCTACTGTTATCCATTGCAATTCATCCTTCATTTTGCAGTTGCAAAAGCGTGCAAAAAGACTCATTAATTAGAGTAAATTTTTCAGCGAGCCTGATTTTAGTGTACGCTCTTTAATATTTTCTCTAAAAACCGGTATTTGGCAATTTTTTATTACTCCCTCGTCTCTCCACGCTCAGTTTTACCACTCGACTCATTATTATTACTGCTCGTATCTAGTTATCTTTTATGTCTTGCTTTGCCCCACTAACTTTCACCCGAAGAAAATACACCGGGTCATATTAGCGTTTGTAAAAGTGGTTGAAGCGTTTTTTTTTTTTTCAAATGGCCCACATTGTGTGCGTCCATAGTTCGTTTCAGCGGGGTAACAGCTTTGTGAACTGCAATATCGATATCCACTCCATTCAAATATAAGGAGAAGAATCGATCTTTGGGTGGTTGGATTGAACGTCCGAAATCGATACTTTTATATGTGTGTTTAAATGAGTAAATGTTAGTCGCTTGCAAACATGCAAAATCGATACTTTCACTAGGGTTTAAATGAGTGAATGATAGACGATTACAAACATCCGAATGATCGATACTTTCACGTGTGTTCAAAGAGTAAATGACAGTCGATTGTCCTCGCACAACGAAGGCGAAGATTTTTCATTTTTATTTCTTTCTGTAGGTATTTAATATTCGTCGAATTGGACGAAAATTCGAAGACAAAGATACTCGAACAAAATACGCAATAATCTGCAGCAGCGATCTAAGATTATTGCTGTAGGAATACAGCTTTTTTGCCAGTGGCGGCTCGTGAAATGTGGCAACAACCTATTCACTCCATATAAACCTATGTAAAAAAATCGGAGGTGCAATTGCACTCCCCAAGATATCGATACTTTTGCAGGGGCTCAAAAGGGTAAGTTAGCATGGCTGCCAAATTGCATAACCCTCAACTGAGCTTTTGCCACAGAATAATACGACCAGAACGGAAACTCCCGTAAGAGCCAATGGAAGCAAGTTTGGAATTTAACGGCATAAATAGGCAACGCTGTGGTCCTATATCCCAACATAGCGGACGTGTGTGGTTTGTGTTGAAACTCATTTATTTCTGTAAATTCTGGAAAGAAATCTTAAGTTTCCGGCCTCACTTTTATTCTATTGGCATTTCAGAATGAAAATTTCGCGGATCATGTCCTATATTTTTTTTTTTTTCGAGCGCGAATTTAGTTGTACACATCCTATATCCCAACATGGCGGACGCGAAATGAATTTGCTTCAAAATCCGACAGAGTTTCCGTTCTGGTTGTATTATTCTGTGCTTTTGCGCTCCAGAGATCTCTCCTTCCCATAAATACGCATTATGCTTGAAAATGAAAAAGAAACCAGTAGATTGAAACTTTTCTGGTCCAGGCTAATTTCAGCTTTGAAACGGAGCAAAGTTGGTCGATGCTCGATGGAACAAGAGGAATTTTAAGATTAGACTTTTTTCGATTCGAATTTTGGAATTTCGATGATTGCACGTGAAATATCGCTGTTGCGTAACTTTGTTGATGGCGACTAATCGTTGAATGAACTTTATCTACGTTGTGAATTGAATCGGCGCAACAGACGACAAAACGTCACACGGCAAGTAGTAATCACAAATAGGAGGAAGAACAAATTTGACGATTGTAATGCAAGACTTCGCCGAAAATCGATGACTTAATAATTCACCTGATGTGATTGCGCTGCTGTGGCGGTGCAGAGCGCCCCCCCTCCCCCCGATCTCCGTTCCACCACGCTTACACTTGCCTGGGTTCTGTCCCTATAAGCACAATTGATTCAGAGGATCTTTTCGTTTCACCAAAAAGCAACTTTACCCGTCCATGCAACTGGTGTACATTTCAATTAATGTACTTACTACATCTGAATAACATAGAATCTTACGGAGAAAATGAAAATACGACATGCATATCGTTTTAAATGAGAAAATGGTGCCCAGATCAGCAGTAGCGCACCGAGAGTTTCTTCATCTCTCTCTTTTCTCCATTAAGAAACGTATGATTGTTAGACAAGGATGGACAAGGGGATAAAACCCCCTCCATCTGTCCTTTTCCTACTCATACATTCAAATGGGAAATGAGAGAGATGGAAGATATCCTGGTTGCGCCAGTGCAGATCAGCTATCATATGATGGCCAAAATTCCGTTCAACAACAAAAAGAGCAAAAAGTAATATCTGGTTTGAAAGGGTTAAATAACTATAATCACTACATCTCAGTGGCGACTCGAGCTACTTGGCAACAATTTTATCCCTCCATTTGATTGTATAAAAAACAATCGATTCGAAAGTGAAGCAGCGCTTCACCAGCAATCGATATTTTCACATAGTTTCAAATGGAGCGGAGACATTGTTGCCAAGTAGCACGAGCCACCACTGCTGCATCTATATATCTAAAAAAAAAAAAACTTAGGCTAATAGGTGAAGAGATTTTTCGAACCCCCCCCCCTCCTTTGGCCCCCAACTAAAAATAAAACTAATGGTTCCTTTCCTGAAGTATAGTGCAACCAAAAGTTGCGTAAAAATTATGCCCTCGAAGAATTACAGTCCTCCTTCTGAGACAGGAACAACACCAGTATAATTTGTCTTATTTATTTCCAATTTCCGACGATCGTGCAACAATTTGATTATTATTAACGACACCACGCAGTGAGATGTCACGCCAGGCCTTACGGGCGAGTTTTAGAGGGTCATGGTCTGACCCCGCCGTAAGGGTATATCACCTTTGTACCCGCTAATAATAGAGGTGAAAATAGACAAACAATAATAACTAATAATATGTCAAAGTTTGGTGATCTGTCAAAGCTTCGAAATCGATGTTTCTGCCGCACACATATACATACGAATCAAACAAACTTGCGCTGCTTTAACTCAGCTCCTTGTGGAACCCTTCACTCCTCCCCCCTTCCCATAACTCCTCACTCTCGACTCAGAATTTTCCGGCTTCTCACTCTCCCTCCCCCCCTCTCTCTCTCTTCTCTCTCTCTCTCTCTCTCTCTCTCTCTCTCTCTCTCTCTCTCTCTCTCTCTCTCTCTCTCTCTCTCTCTCTCTCTCTCTCTCTCTCTCTCTCTCTCTCTCTCTCTCTCTCTCTCTCTCTCTCTCTCTCTCTCTCTCTCTCTCTCTCTCTCTCTCTCTCTCTCTCTCTCTCTCTCTCTCTCCAAGTCTTTCCTGCCGCGTCGAGGTTCAAATAACGAGAGATCAAGCTCGCTCCCAGCTTATTGACTACAGCTACGCTTCGTCGCGTCGCGTCGGCCTTCTCCTCTTTCTATGTATGCACAACCCACCCCCCTTCACGTGACACATCCATCCAATACCCCACCAGTCACACCACCCTTAAAATCCCAAATAAACGATGGCAATCAACTCAACACTCAACGCTCAAAACGGTGGCCTTTCTATGATAAAACGCCTTTTTTTTTTTTTTTTTTTTCTCTAACGCAGCGACTCCAACCCCCCCCCCCCCCCCCCCTCCTTCACACTCCTCGCATCGCGTGGAGCAGTGAGGCTGTGAGGCTGTGAGCACGCCCCTCCCATTTAACAATCCCCATAAAATTCCTCCCCCCTCCCCCTCCCCCTCCCCCCCAAATGGACGGGATGGTGGATTCGGATGCTCTTAATTGTCTGAGAGCTGTTCGACCTACAAACCCTGATTTTACCATCAATCACCCCTTCCCCTCCCTTACTCCCTTCTATACACGTTCTTGCTTACTAACCCCCCCCCCCCCGTTACCACCACGATCCCGTAAAGGCAACCGAATAACAAAATGATTATTTGGACAGGGAAGGAGCGTTAAATTTTTCACTCTTTCCCGGCCGCCTAAGCGCGCGGCTGGCGATTCGACTGGATGTGACGGTTTTATTATTTTCGGTCACGATTCGTGCGCGGCTCGCTGAGCGAGATACGGATAAGACCGGGTCCTCTTCAACGCCACGAGGAATGCATCATAGGATCAGGGGGGGGGGGGGCATTCGATAAAAGAATTTTTCGGGTGGTAACTGGTAAGGGATTTCGGAGACGGATTCGAGGAGGGGAGATTTCACTATTTCGTGTGCAGCTTTGGTCATTATTAACATAGTTGGGGATGGTGATGGTGCATCTTGATGGGTTTACATGCGCAGGATACTACGGGTAGAGCCCGGTGATAAGGCCAGACGATCAAGATATAGTTCGCTTTAATGGTTTGTAATTGGGCTCACACTCTCACGTAAAACTTCAACATATACTTTATAGTGTATCTCTCTCTCTCTCTCTCTCTCTCTCTCTCTCTCTCTCTCTCTCTCTCTCTCTCTCTCTCTCTCTTTCTCTCTCTCTCTCCTTTCATTTACGAACTAGTAAGTTCAACGTTACGTTTGATAAAGTCGAGGGGGGCAGTACCAGAACATTTTTCTGGGAGGAAAAGGGCCACTCACTAGTGGATCCAAGTTTTTATCCTTTTCTATCATTAGAACGCTTGTGTTAGAAAAGTTTTCAATTCACCAATGATTCCACCGCTTGAGATAAGATTACTCAGTGCAGTACAGTATAATATGACAGTATACTGCATGAAAATACTCTGATCTGTAATATTTTCTCAATCGGCGTCAAGTAATAAAATATCCGCAAGTTTTTTTTTATAGTTATCGTTATCTTTCGACGACTCCATCGGTTGTGAAAAGATTGCAGATGCGAGTATTTTCTTGCACTACAGTCATACAAATAAACTTATTTGTGTAATCTTTTCTCAGCCGGTGGAATCATCGGTGAAATTGTAAAACGTAATTTTAACCCTTTCGCACACGAATTATGAAATTTTTTTCCATGTGATCTGAAACCTATACCATTACATTGAAATGAACTTTTCGGTCACATAATTTCCAGTGCGAATCAATTGTTTTGAATTTCCATAAGGCTCCATGAAAAATGTCGTCCTTGGAACACTGTGAGCGAAATATAAGGAACATGACTAGACTTTTGCAATTGGGGGGCAAGATGTTAGATCCGCTGTGGGGATTCTGCGCCCCCCCCCAGTTAACGGGATTCCGGTTGTTTATCCCAAGAAAATTTAGATAAATTGAGGTTTTCGAGCAAACTTTTACTCTTTTCTGAATTTATTCTAATTCACCGACGAAAATTATTTGTTTCCATAGCAAGTATCTCCGGATTATGTTTTGGTTTACTTAGAGATCGGTCGTGATTAAACTTTGATTGGATATAGTAAAATCCTGTATATACTCTGAGATTATAAACAAAAAACAAAAAACAAAAAAAAAAAAACAAAAACAGACAAAAAACAAGAAAAAAATAACCGATTGTTAACCTTCGAGCTTCTCTAATATTTATTTATTTAGTCAATTACAGTCAATATATTTTCCTTTCCCTTTCCCCCTTAATTTTCTCCTCCTTTGTCTCCTTCTGCTATTTCTTTCTTTTTCTATCTCTTCCTTTCTTTTTCTCTCTATTTCTTTCGTTTTCTTTCTCTTCTCTTCTTTTCTTTCCTTTTATACTTTCCTTTACTTCTTCACACGTTTTCTCTCTTTACTGCTGATGCCCTCCCATAACGTGACTGCCCGCGTCCCCCCGCGTCCCCCCTTAGTGACGGAACTGAGCGAAAGGGTTAATTCTATATACACAAATCGGCTGCTCTGTACAAACATGTAGGTAAAGGGCGATTAGAATAGTGATTCGCATTCATAACAGTCATCACTTACCATCTGGGAAGACTTGTCGCATTTTGAGGTAGCTTGTTGTGAGCCGAATGACGGAGGCTTTGTCCAGTTGTGTCGTTGTTGTTGATGGAAGAGGTAAAAGTTTGGCTAACTCAAGGAACTCGGTGTTCTCCTTCTCTCTCCGACTCCGCGCCGCATTCTTACTCTTCTCTTTCATGTCTAAAGCTGGCAACAAAAATCAAAAAACAAAAACATCAGTTGAAATACATAATATATAAGCCAATGGAAAATAAAATTGGTACGGAGGAAAGTATACAAGAAAACGATGGCATTGATCATGCCTTTTTACAAATTCATTACAAAAGGTACAACAGACTTGCAAACAAGAATTTGCGTTGGTCCAATCAAATTAATCAATGTGATTAAAAAAAAAACAAAAAAAAAAAAAAAACATCATCCTTTACGGTGTTCACGATGTATATTTTTTTGCATATGCCACTACTTGAAGGAGCTGGGCTGATTCTTTCATCAGATTAGCCCGCTGAAGCCACACGGAAAAAAAAAGACTAGCAGAATTTACCATCTGCATAGTTGATTTTGGAGTCTGCTACAAAGTATGGTAAATTTTACTATCATATGGTAAATGCAATACCTTGTGGTAAATTCAGATAACCTGTTGGTACATTTCACCACAAGGTGCGTTGCATTTACCATATGATGGTAAAATTTACCACACTTGATATAGCAGACTCCAAAATCAGCTATGCAGATGGCAAATTCTATATACCAGCTTTTTTTCCGTGCAGATGTTATTTAATTTCGAAGTAGTTCCAAGGTTCATACCGTTTTGATCTCATCATTTATCCTTCAATCTCGCAGTACCGAAAACAAAATCCCTAAAACTGGGCTATATTTAAACAAAAGTCATTTCAAGTTTCAAGTTTTATTTTGCGTTTTTCTTGACTTTTTAGGTACTACGCCAGCTAACAGTGGTGGATCTAGAAATCTTTTGGGGGGGGGCTAACACATACTTCTTTAACACCTCTATTCTTCTAGTGGGCCTCTATTCTTTGTGTTACTTTTTTTCTACTTGTTGCAACTTTTTTGGCTACATTTAATCGTCAGACGATAAAATTGCCATTTTTCGACGACTTCGTTGCACTGTGTTGCAATCTCTGCTACTTGGGGTGTACAGAAGTTCATAACAGTCGTAACTATATATTGAATGTTTCCGTCGATACACGCGCTCTGCGTAGATCAATATGCACCTATGCGTAATCGTAGCGAGCAGTTAAGAGCGTTTTGCAAAGAAGTGTGTTCGGTCGGTCGTCGGTGGCCAATGAATACATTTGTTTGGGAAGGATAAATCCTCAAACGCTTTTTTACTCACACATAGGCAGATAATACGCATCATCATTCAAGGTCGAGGCAGCGTTTGTAGAGGAACCATTGAGAAGAAAAAAGGGATTTAACGCCTTAACACTGGGGTATAACACACCAGGGTCGAGGGTATTTCATTGTCGAGTTATATTTGTAGAAAACTGCAGAATAGCCACGCATTTAACGGGAACGCGTTCGTCCAGAAAACAAAAACCCATAAGTCAAATCGCGCAGTCAATTGGGCATTACAATTTACACCTGTTCCGCATAAAACAGTTACCCCCACGGACTGTTGAGTGATTGGTGGTGATAGGGAGGAGGGGGCGACGGGCCTGCGTACGCGACATCCACAGTCACACGAGGATTACGTTTTTCTTCGGGGGTCCCTTTCCCTTACCTGGAGGCAACAATCGATGAATCGACACACACGTGAGGAATCATCCACCGGGGAAATTACCGTGCTCTCTCTCTCTCTCTCTCTCTCTCTCTCTCTCTCTCTCTCTCTCTCTCTCTCCCTCCCTCCTCTCACTCGCTGACTCACAATCAGAAAAATTACAATAAAAATGCAGGTACCATATTTTCTTTCTCCAATTCTTTCTCTCGGCGGACCCCGAAATTCCTTTCCTTGCCTTCCGATTTGTTTTTCACACGTTCCAGTTTGCCTTTTGCCTTTTGCGCCGGAAAAACTGACACTCTTCTTCTTTTTCCTTTTTTTTTTTTTATTTTTTCACCGCGCAATAGGAATTGTGGAAGAGAACCAAAGGTGAGAGGAGCAACCTGTTGCACCCTGTTTCCTCTTTTGATGGCTAGAGTTTTTCTACACGGTGGCGGTGTGATGAATTACACGAAAACCTATAATGGTATACCTATGCAACATTGCACTGTTTGTTTCCAGAATGTCTGTGTTAACGCTGCCAAATATTTGAGCTCGCGCAACCTCCGAGAAATGTCAGGAAAGTCACGTTCGTTGCACGAATGTCCCTTAATACCTTTACCTTCGAAAAAACTTACGAAGGAACGAAACTCCTTTTTCTTTTTGTCCTTCCTCTCATCTTCTTCCTCCTTTTTTTTTCAAGGAATAGAAGGATGAAGTAAAAAACAAAACAAAAATTCGTAAAGGTACCTATCAATAACGCTATTGACTTACACACACAATCGTTGAAGAGTGGCTGAACCCTTATGCTGACTGATTATATAAAAGCAAACACAATTTGAGAAGACAAGCGCTAGTAAAAATAAACACCTGTGTGATTGTGTGTGTGAGTGCAGAGTCTGGAATTCATTGCATTCCTGCAGCACAAGGAGCCATGTAGGCGTTAAAATTCGCACTTTTTAATGAGTAATGTGTAGGGGGGAGGGGAGTCCGTATAAAATCTGTATATGCGGCTCGTGAACTATCGACTGTCACTTTTCTTCTACAAAATATTTGAAACTGTGTACTTTTAAAGATTTTTCGAGGATTTCATTGAGTTAGACCTGAGACGCCCTGTGAAAGAGTTTTAATTTGAAGTTAACCCAACGTTCGATACTTTTACATTCACTCAAAGGAGAGAAAAACGATCATTGGTCATTGCTTGTTAACAAGCCGCCACCGCGCCGTCGCTACTTGTTGGTATTGTTGCCAGATTTCATGTTAAAAATCCTTAAATTTTATTTTAATCATTAAGTATGAAAAATTAATATACGAGCTATAAACCCTCCGTACATCTGGCTCTGGAACTATGGCAACGTAGCGCTGCTTGTTAAAGCTGAGGCCAAACACAGTTGCTATATTTTTATTATTGTTTCCCGAGCTGAACAAGAATATTGACCGTGATCAGCGCTCTCTCCAGCTAAAGCATATTTTGTGTATCAGCTTGGCTGACGCGAGTCATTTTCACAGCCGGTCTCCAAGGTTATTAACCGCCTAATGTTTGTTTTCAAAATCGAATTATTGTTTACGTCTGCTGCACAGCGTTTACGTCTTATTGTAGAGTTTTAAAGACTCGAGTGGAGTCAATCAAGGTTTTGTTACGTTTCTTTTGTCTGAAATTCCAGTTCATATAGTGACGCATACTCACAGCTATGGCAATATATTATGACATGGATTATGGATCAGAAACCATCAAAATCTCACCCCTCCATTAGACATAAA
Source organism: Trialeurodes vaporariorum (assembly GCA_011764245.1). Taxonomy (NCBI): domain Eukaryota; kingdom Metazoa; phylum Arthropoda; class Insecta; order Hemiptera; family Aleyrodidae; genus Trialeurodes; species Trialeurodes vaporariorum. Next base: position 8,292,811 of record VMOF01000220.1, read on the forward strand.
GTGCGGCTCCCTATTGAGTCAGAGCTGCCGTTTCGCGGATAGTTAATGGCATTTTTCAATCCATCGATGATTCCACCGGCTGAGAGAAGATTATACAGTTTAGTTCAGTGTATGACTGTGGTGCATGAAAAATCTTGCATCGCTAATCTTTGCTCAACCGGTAGAGTCGTCGATGACTTTAAAAAAACTTGCGGGGATTTTGAAAATTGAACGGTGATTGCACCAATTGGGAAAAGATTACAGATCAGAGTATTTTCGTGCTGTGCAGTCATACACTGAACTGAACTGTGTAATCTTTTCTCAACCGGTGGAATCATTGCTGAATTGAAAAATGTCACTAATTACACTGATTGAGATAGACCACGATGAGTGTGAATTTACGAAAAAATTGGATCCACTCACTCACTCACTGGCTCACTCACTCTTACAGGGTTTAATTTCCCGTAAGAAAGCTGATCTTAAGTGATGATGTATGCTGTACTTAACAATCAGTTTCTACGCAGATTTTATCGCACCAGTAGATTCCGCGTCAAAAGTAGGTATATGTTTACACTTGAACAAAACGCATTCTCAAAAGACCCTGTGAGAATGTGACATCATCTGTAGCTGTACCCATTATAATTTGGTAACATTTACCAATTATTGGTTGAATAAGTACCTAATACTTTTGGAGAGTACAACCAATAAATTCGATTGTTTAAATTTCACTAATAATAATATTAGTCAGGCGACCCAATTTTTTTCTCTCTCCCAGTGATTAGTCGAAAATGATATCTGTTGCTATGTTAACCATTGTTAAAATTTCCATTATTTAAATGCTACTCATTGAGTGTGGCTTTAAAATAAGGAACTTTAACGATGGTTATATACCATTGCAGCAACAGCCAATAAGTTTTACAATTTTGGACGTATAGCATCTCTCGTAGACAGTCTTTAACGATCAGTTTATCAACAAAGTACCATCGACGAATAAAAGATCGTCGCGAGATTTTCACGAGCTAAGTTTTGCCTTCAATGTTCTGGTTCGGCCACTCTTCATACTCCTCACACCTTGCAGAAGAGAGGCCAGTGCGGGTGGGGCGGTGAAGTTGTTGCAGATCAGTCGCACACTCACACCCATAACTAAAAATGTGTGAAAATCTTGCGACAATCTTTAATCCGTCGATAGTACATGATGAGCCCCCTCTGGCCTCTAGCCAGGATATCCAATACACAAAACACCGAATGCATGTCGAATGATAGCTTTGTGTATTGCGTATTGCATAGCCAGGTAATTTCGTTCCCGCTAGCTCATTGGAATCGCACAATGCGGGCTGGTACACACTTTTGCTATAAGTGCTGTAAATAGTCGATCCCGATGCAAAAACCTCCAAAAATAACGATGGCAGCACTGAAAACTTTGGAGGGCAATAATAATAGGAGATTCCTATAGTTGATTTCGTCACTCTCTCTATCTGACGATGAAGATTCACAAAATATTTAGACACCAGAGTTGTGATCCATATCCGATTAATGGTACCTACTGTGACACCACGGTGTCATAGGCAAGTCGTCCCTTATTGGTCACTTTTTGATGGAATTACAGTATTCATAGCAGCAGCGGCTCGTGCAATGTGGCAACAATGGATTTCCTCCATTTAAAACTGTGTAAAATGATCGATTACTTGGTGAGGCGTAGCGCCTCACTTAGTATCGATCTTTTTGCATACGTTTAAATGGCAAAAGTGCACGGTTGCCAGATTGCACGAGCCGCCACTGATTCATAGATGGGAATCTCCCATTAGAAATGATGTCCATGCAACCATTCGAGTAAATAAAAGGGTTTGTTTGAATTTAGGAGTGGATTTCGGAAGTTTTTAGTGCTGCCATTGTTATTTTTGGAGGTTTTTACAGCAGACTAGTCTGTCAAATCACTTATAAACAAAAGTGTGCCACAGCCCTCTTAAACCGTCTCATGCGAAAGGAACGGCTCGGGAGAACGAGTTATTTTAATGAATCAAATTGAACGAGTTTTGTTTTTCACCGCTCTCCCCACATCGCATCACGATCGCTATACCACGCACGCTTGGATATTATAGAATAGACCTATACTTCGGTATCGCTGCAACCGCGGGCAAAGTCACCAGTTGCCCCCTCCCCTCTCCCCCCCATTCAAACTCCAATCTCTAACTCCTCCCCTCGTTAATCCTGGACTTGCGCCGATTCCTCCCTTCGAAACCCCCGTGCCTTCCCCCCACCCCACCCCAAGTCCTACTCCACCCTAACCATCCCTATCATCACCACTATAAACCGCCCCTCGACGGGATCCAAGCGCTGGAGCTGTAGCCCCGGAGGGCCGAGGAGACGGAGACACAGCGGCGAGGCGGAGCTCACTGGATCGAGATATGTATTTTTCAGGACATGAAAAGTGTTGTTTTTTTTCGTTTTGTTTTTTGTTTTTGTTTTGTTTTTTGTTTTTTTTTTGCTATGGAAAAATGTTAGTGTTGTTCTTTCCGACCGAGACTTCACATTATTGGACTGATTTTAAGGGGACATGCGTTTTTTTTTTTTTTTTTTTTTTTTTTTTTTTTTTTTTGTAAAAATTTGTGATTTCAGCTAACTTTGTTCCATATTTAAGACCAAGTTAAGACCAAGTTCACTTATTCCTAATGAGTAGTCTATCCTGTGAGAGTAATTTCTTCATAAAAATAAAAAAATTGTCAAGTGCATATTATAAGCATTTAAAGTGTCCCCCCCTCCGAAATTTTTAATTTGTGTTTTTCCCGATTTTGTGCTTTTCTACTCGTAAAAGTACATTTTTTTCAGAAACTACTTAGCTGATTTTCAAAAACTTGGGCTTATTTTGTTCCACATGTAATTTTACATACTGTAACCTGAGGGTTTTCCAACAATTATTATTTGCTGTCCCCATTATACACCAGAAATACCACAAAAAAACATGCTATTTTTTTTTTTTAATAAAATTTCAAAAAATGGTCCTGCGGACAATTATGGGAATTTTAAAAGGCCCTCGAGGGAAAGCAAAGGAGACAGTGTAAGGGTCAGTGGCGGCTCGGGCAATTTTCCAACAATGGATCCTTTCCATTAAACCAGTGTAAAATAATTGATACTTAGGAGGTGCATCCCCCCCCCCCCCCAGAAATCGATACTTTAAAACACATGGATGCCAAACTGCACTAGCCGCCACTGGTAAGGATTCAATTGAGGCAAAGTTTTTGAAAATCGACTCAGTAGATTTTGAGCAAAGGTACACTGAAGTTCAGGAAATTAATTAACAAGGGGCGAAGGGTACAATCAATGTCCGACGACTTCCTTCAAGCGTTAAGGTGGATCCTCAGCATTTAGTTCCATATTCTGCCACCAGAGAAAGATACATTCTTTAAATGAAAAAAATAATGGTAAATTCTATGTATATTGGACGCCATTAGGGGGTTTCCGAAATTCAGTAGTTTCTCGCTTATTTCGTAACATTTTAGCATACTATTTGTACTAAAATGTTCCTTAGATTGCTTCCGAGGCTCCATCGAAGCCTTTTTTTCTCATTTATTTGCGTTTTTTTTTTTCCATTTAAAGAACGTATCTTTCTCTGGTGGCAGAATATGGAACTAAACGCTGAGGATCCACCTTAAAATGCGAGTTATAATTATTCCACACATTTTTAAGTTATCTTGATATTCATGGTTCATAATCTTAATTTTTATTCGTAAAATTATGTCCGAGAAATACCATCTTTTAGATCCACTGCGCAGAGGCCCCCCCGCTCAGCTTCTGTGCGATCGCGTACAAAGCGAGAGGAGACGAGCGCGAGATACCAGATTCATTCTTATTTTCTCTGCCCCTCTCGCTATTCTTAACCTCCCCCCCCCTCTAGCCACTGAACCCCCCTCTCCTTTCCTAGCCCTCTACTCTCAGAACCCTATACTATATACTCGCAACGCCATTTTGTTATCACAACGCTCTGATTTTCCTTCCCGCGAGCGACGCGAGAGAAGAGAAAATAAAAGGGGGATGAAGGAGAAATAAGGGGAAGGGATGGAGAGTAGGAGGGGGTGGAGGGGGGAGGAGGGGAGGAGGAGGGGGGGAGGAGGCTGAAAGCTCCGAACAGAGTACTTATTAAAATAATAAGCGGGTATCAAGGATCGCGGGAGACAGTGTAGCCGTTTTTCGGATAAGTGAATCCGAAACTTATATTCTCGATTTATTCATGGTAAAATCGGCTTAGATAAATAGGATTTTTACGCCTTAACGACATAAAGTGTCCGGCTGTTATGAACGTATAATTACTTAAAACCAGGTTTTCTCATCATAAAAGATACCTCTTTCTCACCCCTCACGCGCAATTTATTTGCCGCGTAATTTGACCCGCTGATTTCAAATTCGGCCTTAGTTTTTACTCAAAACTCATACTTTTTCGAGAATTTCGATTTTTTTTGCTAAGAAGACGTAATTTCGAATTTACGTAAAATCTAGGCCAGTTTAATGAAAACTGCTAGTATTTTTGAAAGCAGCGTTTCAAAATACATTAGACGGCGATGATGAAGGGAAATTATAGGCGTAGAAATTATTCTAAAACACTAAAAATTAGTAAAATTGAACACTGATGGATGGTGAATGTCGCGGACACATTATGTCGTTTTTGATGCTTACTTGATAAATAGTATTTGCACACGCTGGATGCGGACTTATGACATTATCCAGGCATCATTATTTTATAGTGAAAATAAATCAAGATTGAGTTTAATGCTTCGTATAAAATAAATAATTTCCAAAAATGTTTAGGCGCAGCTCACCGATAATTTTGGCGAATTTTCAATTTTCATTCGACCCATACGCCCAGTTGCGTCGCGTGCAGTATGACAAAGCTGAATTCTGTTCATTTGAACTAATGAAAAAGGTCGAGCTATTGAAGGTCCACAGTACACTGCGTCAAATCGAATTTTTTGCATGGGTTTAGATAGACGAGGATGCGATGGCTTCATAACGAATATATATTTGACAACAACGAGCACGGGATCTCTAAGGTATGGTTGCCATATTTTAGAAAAAAATTCTTTCGATTTTATATTGATATCAGTGCTGAATTTGACGCTTTTGACACATTTGACAACACTGCTCCAAGGGGAAAGAGAGGGAGAGTGTAAGCGCTGCTCATAAAAGCTCGTGTCGGCGCGAGTATATAGCAAGTTTCTGAGGCGGCAAACTTTCTCCTAACCTCGAGCTCAGAGAGCGGCTGAGGAGTAAGGTTGGTGGATGAGGTTGGGGAGGGTTTGGGGAGGGGGGTAGGGGGGCGGAAAGAAAAATATGTATTTTGCTGAAAGTGACAAAATCTAGTCCCGTCCTTTATTGATTTGAGAGCGGTTCACGCTTATTGTTCACTGAACAGTGAACACTATATAGAACTTCCTCCTTATTTTCCGTGCGGTTTTATCAGTCAGCCCAACCCCCCTAATTCCATAGAATCGTTGTGTGAACACCGCGAAAGTTGGGCTTTGAGGGTGTGTACGTGTATAGTCAACCTCTGATTCGCGTAGACCCACATTGCTCTGATAATAAGTTTTCCTTTTATAATTTAATCGGAATATCGTTCAGGAAAGTTTTACACTGAGTTCTTGTTGAAGTAATAACCGGAATGCCGGTTCCATTAATTGGAAATCTGGTTACTTTAACAAGAATTATGTTTAGTACTTTCCTAAATGCAGTTCCGGTTATTGAAAGAGGATATTTGCACGCTTAAGCTTTCTCGTCGGTTTGACATAGCGTTTAAAGCTTCTGCCGCACAATGTTTGGAAGCTTTTCAAATTAATCGGGTTGATAAATTGCATAGTTTTGGGAAACTGTAATTGCGACCCCGACAAAAAAGAGTTGCCACTGTGAACGAAATAGGTAGTGATGTGTGGTCTCTATTCTCTGTAGTATCTGTTCTATCCACGATAAGCAGGTTAAATGAGAGTTAGTTTTGATAGGTTTGGAATAAGGCAGTTGCAAAGGTCTGAAAATAATGTTGTATTTTTTATAAAGAAAATGAAAGTACTTGATGAGCTGAGAACAAAGATGCCTTTGGTTTATAATTAAGTTCTATTGATCCGATGAGATTTTGGCCCAAAATACATTGTTTTAAATGGGAATGACTCGTTATGTGACATCATTACGCACACGATTTTTTGCTACTTCACACGTGTCTACTTCCAAAACCGAGACACTTAAGAAAAAACCAAAGGCACCATTGTTCTCTGCTCATCAATTACTATCATTTTCTTCATAAAAAACACCAAATTTCAGACCCTTGAAATTGCCCATTCGCGAACTATGAAAATTAGATTTTTTTTTTTTCTTTTCTTTTTTTTCCGGATATATAACCGATTACAGAAAATTTTCGATTTTATTACTCGACATTTTTGAGTGATTGTTGACCGCATTAAGATTTGATAGTATGGGTCTGTTGACTGTTACAAACTTTTGCCACAGTGATGTGGAGTCGAGTTAGTAATGGGTCTGTTGCAAACTTTTGCTACTGCAATAAAAAGTGTTAATTCCAATGTGAAATTGGTGGCCATTGGTGGCATCATAAAGTCATGAAATACAATATTAAACTCACAAGAGGCGTTTATTGAAATCCAAGATGGCGGCAAAATATTGAGCAATCTGTATGCATGCACCAGTGCACCACGAACATTCAAGGATAGCCAACCTCACAATATCCATCACAACCAATCACAACGTAAACAAACACATAACCTCTACCTCCAGTGAGGTTGTCAAAGTTGGCAATCCTTGGATGATCACGGTGCATACATTCAGATTCCTCGATATTTTGCCGCCATCTTGGATTTCAATAAACGCCTCTTGTGAGTTTAATATTGTATTTCATGACTTTATGATGCCACCAATGGACTTTTCAGGCGATTTCACATTGGAATTAACACTTTTTATTGCTGTAGCAAAAGTTTGCAACAGACCCATTAGCTCGAATGGGTCTGTTGCAAACTTTTGCTACAGCAATAATTAAGAGTGTTTAATCTAATGTAAAATCGCCTGAAAAGTCCTTTGGTGGCATCAGAAAGTCATAAAATGCAATAATAAACTATCACAAGAGTCGTTTAACCCGCCATCACTCGCGCGGGGTCGAAAACGACCCCAGGTGTCAGAAAAATGCAATTTTGTCCATGAAAATTTTAAAGTTTTAGCTCGTCCGTTTCAGTACCTTCCTTCAAGGGTTTGGACTACCCACTCTGTTAGTATGAACTTAATTCAATCATTCGTTTTGAAGCACGGACGCGTCAAAGTTGCTTGGGGTCGTTTTCGACCCCGCGCGACTACTCACGTTCATAAAATGTGACCGAGTGAACGTAACGTAAACGTGGATTCTGTGCCTTGTTTACACTTGCGGGATGTGATTGCCGTTGGTTTTTCACTTTTCTATACTTACTACAATACTTTCAGCAAATCTAATGTTTGCTCTCACTGTTTTTTTCTAAATTACTCGTTTATCCCAATTTCTTACGTATCCTTTTTTTACCTGAATCATTGCGATCGGGCAGCACTGCGTTTTGTCCATTCAAACCCGTGCAAAGTGTCGATTCGAGGGAATGCACTGCGCACCTCCATTAGTTTGACTTTTTTCATGCATTTGAATCCACGAAATGCGGCGTTGCCAGATTACACGCGACGCCACTTATCATAAATGTTTTTGTTTTTTCTGCGAAAGTTTGATTATATCACATGGGGCGGGGAGTGGGGAGGGAAAAAAGGGAATGAGAGGGGAAATAAAGGGTGGATGGTAGGGGAAAAGCGGAAGGGAGGTGAAAAGGGTATCTGGAATCATGTACGAAAAGCAAAAAGCTCACAGAAAAAAAAAATTTCAAGGATCTCCACTTTGCTAACCCCCCAACCCCCTTTTCCCCTCCACCCTCCCCTGAATCCTCAATTTCGATTCCGTTTGTTGGTTGATAGAATCTTGCTTACCTTAATTGGCGTTTATTCCATCTCATTCGGTAAAAAATAAAGTTTTCAGATGGTTAGTTGTTTCTCTCCAAAATTTTAGGACTAAATATAGGAGGGGTATTGAGGGGGTATATCTCGAAAACTTGCCCCCATAACCCCATACTTTTTTTTCATGAAATTATCTTCAGTAGTGCCTAGAAGTAAAAAAACCTCGGTTTAGGAGTTTCAAAACTAGTTAAAGGCAGCTGACCGATAAAAATCTGGAAAATATCACATTTTTAGGGTTTTTCCGACACAGATTACAATATAGCAATTACTGAACGTAAAATTCTTTTTTCAAACCCAGTTTTCACATGAAAAGCTTTTCAAAGACATACTTATTACTATTCTGCATGGTTGAAATCAAAATTTTGAATGACAATGGTAAAATGGGACGAAAGAACTTTGGAGTCGAAAACGACCCCGCGCGACTACTCGCGGAAGTTTTTAGGGCGCGAGTGACGGCGGGTTAATGAAATCCAAGATGGCGGAGAAATATCGAGCAGTTGGTATGCATGCACCACGAACATCCAAGGATAGCCAATCTCAAAATATCGATCACTCACAACCAATCACAACGTAAACAAACACATAACCTATACCTCCAGTGAGGTTGTCAAAGTTAGCCATCCTTGGATGTTCACGGTGCATCAGGTGCATCATGCATACAGATTGCTCGATATCTGTCCACACGGAGAAAAAAGACTGGTAAAATTTACCATCATGATAGCTGATTTTGACATTAGCAAAAAATGATGGTAAATTTCGCCAGAATAATGGACAAAGAGTCACCAGAGGGTGACTTTGGCTATGATCTGGTGACTGTCCATCATTCTGGTTTTACCATCATTTTTTGCCAAGGTCAAAATCAGCTATCACGATGGTAAATTATACCAGTCTTTTTTCTCAGTGCACCATCTTGGATTTCATCAAACGCCTCTTGTAAGTTTATTATTGCATTTTATGACTTTCTGATGCCACCTATGGACTTTTCAGGTGATTTTACATTAGATTATAAACTCTTAATTGCTGTAGCAAAAGTTTGCAACTGACCCATTGCCACTGGAGCGCTCAATGGCATATGGCCTCTATCTCGCGTGAAAGCTAGTGCGGACAAAAACTCATCAGAGAATAGCACAAAGATTCGAGAGAGGAAGTTGTTGCGGGTTGGCGCGACATTCTAGTAGTATAGAACAAGATAAAAGCTCAGCGCAAGCCAGTCCAATTTAGTATTTGCATAAAGATAAATATTGTGCCGCCATTTTCTTCTTTTAAACCTCTTCCCGCGCGCTTGGAGAGGGTGGCCCTTTCTTGCAATGCGCGCGGATAGATACGATTTGACTTGCAAATTTGATCGTTGGAGAGATGTCAGAAGTTGGAATATTAAATGAGCAAGTCTCGTCCCCTGACCCCCCCCCCCCCGCTCCTTCTCTCCTCCCATTCCCTCGCGCCACACTGTCTGAGGCTGCGTAAATGTAATGAAGAAAGAGCTTCATTTTTTACCCCCCCCCCCCCCCGACCACTTGGCAGATACCCCCTTTATCTCGAAATCCTCCTCTCTCATGCCCCTGTTCCCTTCCGTATATATATATGTAGTTTTTACTCCACATTTATAATCTTCCGATTGCTCCTTTTTGTTGTGCTTTTGTGTGATTTGCAGCTTGGATGGGGCGACCGACATTTTTAACCCCCTTGATCGCTGCCACCTCCTTTCACTAAATGCCCCCACCCCCTCTGCTCCATCCGTTTGTCCTCTACAAATGAATAATATGATTTACTTGTTGCAATTTATTTCATTTCACTCCACTGTTGAATTTGTGGGTGAAATTTTATGGCCTTTCCTTATCCCGCTTTTTGTTCTGACAGTTTTTGCCCTCTCCTTATTCCCCAGGAAGGACAATTTATTTGATCTTCAAACTTCGGAGGATATCAAATGAGCCATTCTTTGGAAAAACCACGTATGGCGAAAAAACGCATCTGAGGTAAAAAAGCATTTGAAAGTTTGATTGCGTGTATTTTCTATTCTAAAGGTCCGA